>JAXIVJ010000576.1:0-180000 GCA_036785665.1 Chirona hameri
AAATTAGCCTCCCCATTTGGAGGCTGGATCCGCCAGTGTTTGTATATGGCCTTACTAGGTCACCCAATATATCATTCGATGCGTCTCTACGAGAGAAACACAATGGTGAAATCTGTTTTACTCGATCGTGCGTCTGTCAAAAGTTATTTCTTAAAAAACAATTCGGCAATTATTAGAATGTTTCAAATCAAATGGCTTCTGCTGACTTAACTATTGACTTTAGGTCAATTCTGATGGAACCCTAGCCCTGGGGCTCAGAAGGCCTCCCAGCAAACAGACAGCAAACACAAAATATATTTCGAACGTTTTTTCCGCGCGTAACTGAACCCTCTTTTAGTTATCGAGATACAGACAGTTTTATCAAGGACACTCATATAGATATAGCCGGAGTTTATCCTTTGGTGACCTCTGGTGACCTCAATATTGACTTGATCTAAAATAACCTAAGTGCTTTCGATAGAGCTCGTCTCGAGCTATCTGAGCTGTCTCGAGCTATGGTTTTCCACCTTGTCGCTACGTTGCGTGTTTTTTTGGATCTTAGGGGTGGGGGCGGAAATCACCCTCCGGCAGTTCGTGGTTGGCGCGAACCCCCGGCAGTGCACGTGTTAATGGACCTTAATTCGGCAACAGTTAACTAACAAACAAAATAACTAACTTTAAATAACTAACTTATATATAAGTAGCCTATTTCTCATAAAAAAATGTGTCAATTCTAAATGCATTGGTTTGCCAGCTCACTTGGTTGAGTACGACCTATAACGATTGAAATTCATACAAATGTACCTGAGTCCTGAAACATTGACCATAGCACCGTAAAACATGGCATAGCATAACTCGGTTGAGCCAAAGTATGGTACTCGCACAAAATGTATGCTAAATGCATGATTTTACCATGGTCAACTTACCATGGTCAACTTAGTCACTCACATGAGTCAGCACCGGTCTCTAACAGGGTAGGTTGGATGGGGCTGCTCAGCAAAGAAGTCTGCTTGTCAATCGGACGTGTGGTTGCAGATATATGAGCTTCTCAAAAGCGTCGCCACGGGTCGGGTCGGGTCGGTCGGGTCGGGTCAGGTCGGGTCGGGCCAGGCCGGGCCGCTCATAATCAGTTTTTTTTTCTTCTCCCATATACCACGGAAGGACGAGCGAGCGCTTTGCGCTCGCTCGTAATAACATGTGTTTTGACTTTCGCAGTTATTCACATCAGCTGGATTAACACGAAATTAGGTTGCTGAAATGAGTTCGAACAAGTTTTATAAGAAAATTACCTTTATTGATCTCGCTTGCTAGCTCTAGGAAACTTAAAGCGTCGCCAACTTTCCAAGAGCTGTAACGTTGGCTGTTGCAGATGAAAGCTTTAAAGCTTGGCCAACGTCGTTTCGGAAGCCATTACGACAGACGACAGATGCTGGGCTTCACTTCTTCAAATTCATTCATTTGCAGACGGCACCAGTCAGACAAACAAAGGCAAAACAGCGTCGCAATCGAATCGGGGGATTACTATCGCTGCTTTCGTATGCTCGCTCTCGAGCCATCTGCATAATCAGACGTCGTTAGGAGCGACACTTGCATACAAACCAGGTACCAGATGATAACATGCAGATGGATCTCTGCACAATCCGACATTATTGTGCAGCGTTTCTCCACCTTTTGCGAGGCTCATTTGCACCGGCATAGAGCAAACACTTCAAGTAATCTGCGCTAGCTTATCTTCGACGCGTGAAGCAGGGATGCAGGGATCTGTGGTTGCAGATATATCAGCTTCTCAAAAGCGTCGCCACGGGTCGGGTCGGTTCGGGCCAGGCCGGGCCCGTTCATAATCAGTTTTTCTTCTTCTTCTCCCATATACCACGGAAGGACGAGTGAGCGCTTCGAGCGCGGGCTATCTCATATTATTTTATTTTATTTTATGGGAGTCCTTTTCAGATTTGCCTCTTTAATGTATTCCGGGACATTTCCGTGGAACATGATCATACCTTCGGACGTTCAACTGAGGAAGGTTAAGTACGTTACATATTGATTTTGTACAGAGGCGTCGCCACGGGGGGGGGGGGGGGGAGCTGGGGGCCGGGCCCTCACGATCGCTCCGGTCGAAGTCCGTCCCGCATATTTCCCAAGTGTATACAGCTGGCGGGCGTGTTTGGAAATAGCAACCACTTAGGAGACATACGTTAGTAAAAAATATAGATATTGCTTTGATTTTTTTTAGGCATCGTCCATACTTGGTTCTCCAATATATCTTCCGGTTTTAAATGTTCGAAAAGTTTGATTTGTGAATTGTTTCCCAAAAATCATATTTTTTGGAGAACAATTTCCAAAAATCAAACTTTTCAAATATATTCAAAACCGGAAGATATATTGGAGAACCAAGTATGGACGATGCCTCAAAAAAATAATGCAATATCTATGTTGTTTACTGACTTATGTCTCCATAAGTGGTTGCTATTTCCAAACACGCCCGCCAGCTGTATACACTTGGGAAATATGCGGCTGGCCCCCAGATTCGCAGGATTTTAACATTAGCCCTATGGAGCTGCCCCCCCCCCCCTAGCTGCCCTCGGCCCCCACCCACCCAAACCCTTGGCTGCCCCCCCCCCCCCCCCAACCCCACTCTAAATTTTGTGGCGATGCCATTGCTTTTGTAAAACACGATAATTATACCGAAAACATACTTAGAATTAATGCGGCCAACGCGTACTGCGCACGCAAGCCCAGGGCCCGGCTAATGAATGGAAAATAAATAGCTACATAAAATAATACGACAAGGCTTCTAAAGATCACAAATAACAGTCTCCAATAATTAATTAGTCCTTACAGGTAGTGTGAGATGTAAATTAAATAGTGGTGTCAAGAGCCATCAGAGCTAAGCCTTTCTATGGAACCTGAATCCTGACAGTAACTGTCATTTAACAAGTATGCTGTTAAGTATTAATGCGCCGTTGGCCATTCAATGCTGATGGCAGGTGTGCACGCACGTGAACTGTAAGTACTGTTGTTCCATTAGGGAAAATGTAAACTAGCGGCAAGTATAACCAGAACCACGGCACTTCACGAACGGTGACGCCATGTCCATGTGTAAGTTTTGTCAACATTTGAATTTGGATTGGTGCATTGCGTTGACAACTTTAGCATGTATGGTGCTGTGCCTACTTTTTTGGCTTTCGCAATTTTGTGAGTATTAACTTCAATTATTTCTTTCTAATTTCGCACCTCTATTTACCTGAATGAATTGGTCTTTTTGTGGGAGCGCTCTGCTTGCAGTAAACATTTGAAACTAGATATAGACGCATCACGAGCGATGGTAAACCGAACCAAGATTAAAGCAACTTCTTCTTTCGTAACGATGCACCTCAAACGGGCAATAGACACTAGTGATGTCACTTTCAGAAAATTCCTGAAACTTGACCAAACCGATACCAATTTCATGGTAGCTATGCTTACCAAAAACCAAACGGATTTTTCCCAACCTGAAAATGACCGATTATTGACCGATTTTCAATATTGTTGTAAGAGGTTGACAAACGAAACTCTGCTGATGTATGCACATTTTTAGAGAAACATCAAAATATGTGTCGATGATCAGAATCCAAATTAAATGCCTCACATTCTCATTTCAAATTACGAAAACCTGCAAAACACGCCCAAATCCCTGGAAAAACGTGGTCAGGCTGATGTATACTGCTGACTTGCTTGACCGATAAAATACCAAGAATTTGTTGTCTGACCGACCAATAACCAATTCGGTATTGATATTTTTTTGGTATACCAAAATTTTGGTTACCGAATGCCATCACTAATAGCCACTATCTAGCAGCCGCCCGCTGTGTACGCTACAAGGTCAATAGACAGGTCGCTGGCCAGGTCAGTAGACACTATCTAGCAGCCGCCCGGTGTGTACGCTACAAGGTCAATAGACAGGTCGCTGGCCAGGTCAGTAGACACTATCTAGCAGCCGCCCGCTGTGTACGCTACAAGGTCAATAGACAGGTCGCTGGCCAGGTCAGTAGACACTATCTAGCAGCCGCCCGCTGTGTACGCTACAAGGTCAATAGACAGGTCGCTGGCCAGGTCAGTAGACACTATCTAGCAGCCGCCCGCTGTGTACGCTACAAGGTCAATAGACAGGTCGCTGGCCAGGTCAGTAGACACTATCTAGCAGCCGCCCGCTGTGTACGCTACAAGGTCAATAGACAGGTCGCTGGTCAGGTCAATAGACACCATCAATAGACCCCCGACAATAGACCCCCGCCCGCTGTGTACGCTACAAGACACGTGAATCGCATCGGTACAGCTGCTATATTTATTCACGGCAAGCAAACTCGGACCCGGGTCATATCAACGGTCGGCGCTGTCTCCAAACCAAAATAAACCTCATGACACTCTCTGATACGTGGAGTCCTGGCTCCGGCGCTGCCCCCCAGGAGACCCAATGTCAGTACTACTGAGGTAGGTCCTGCCCGGCCCCGTTTGTTTGTTGATACAGCGGCCCGTCGTCCGCCGGCGGCGGCGGCTGGTCAGCAGCTCTGGACTGTGTCAGGTCAGCCGGACAGCGTGGGAAGATCAGGTAGATACGACTTATTACTGCAGTTCGCTGCCACGCCGGGTATGTTATCGGATTCAGGAGGCACAAGTTGAAAGACTTGAAGGAAATTGACACAAGGTACAGGTGGAGACGATGTTTTTGCTGATGATGTACATTTCTACGAACGAAACTTATCCAAGCTTAGCTCCGTTTATTTCCGTGATCGGTAAGAAACGTTCCTCTGGTCAACACAAGACAAATCAATGACGATAACTCAACTTCTTAGAAACGAGGAATAACAACTCTGAACTCATCCCGCGGAGATGGAAAGGCCACTGCTGTGAGATGTCGGTGAATCATTGGATTCGTCCGAGCCGCGGTCGGACGAATTCCTGACGTTCCACTGTATATCAGCTGACTCGCCGGAAGCATTTCCTCGTTTTACATATGTCCGGAATTCGCACCATTTCCTGTCTGTCCATGACGTCACATGCAGGCACGTAGCCAGGATTTCGTCCAGGGGGAGGGGCGCCTCGAAAGGGCCCCTCCCCGAGCGTTGAAAGGACCAAACAAAACTGATGAAAAGGCGCGTTACAAGAATGGAAATACAGTATGACAGGTATGGCATTGGCCATACCAACTTTTAGGAGCTGGAGTTAGCAAACTGCCTATCAACTTTTGAACCAGGGACACCAATTTGGAATTAGCTATACCAACTTGGAATATGTTTTAAAGGAAATAGTTCACCTTCAACATGGGTTTTGAACTGAAATAGCAGTTTTGTAGCCCGTGTTGAGAAATCCTTATCTGCAACTTTTATTGGCTGAAAAGACTCTCCAGCCGGAGATATTTGACTTTGTGGCGAAGGAATACGGCGCATATATGATGCACTGTACCGTCTGAAAGTGCCAGCACTGCCATAGAGCATGCGCAGACCAATAACGCACACCATAAAATAAATAATTTACAACCTTCTGTCCTGAATTGGCGCGATGTAGGACCATTTTTAAACAGAAAAAGAAAGAAACTGTATTACAAAATATAATAAAATCGTGTTCTGAAGAAAAAAAATCCGAAGGTGAACTATTTCCTTTAAGCTCAAGTATTCAGATCGTCTAGGGGCCCCTCCGACCTTTTCAACGCCCTTCCAACCTGTTCAGGGACTCATCTGGGATCCGCGAAGCGAAAAGACATGATGTGGAGTGGATGATATATAGCGTTGCTGCACTGGCTCCACGGCATGCGTGGTCTGGCTCCACGGCATGCGTGTTGTTAAGTTTTGTTTTTTTCTCGTCTTTTCGCTTTAATGAGTTGATTTTGTTCGCGTGTTTCGCGTCGGCAGCATGGGCACTGGGCAGCGTGCCGTGGCAGCAGTCCCGGGTGGGCAGCGTGCCGTGACAGCAGTCCCGGGTGGGCAGCGTGCCGTGGCAGCAGTCCCGGGTGGGCAGCGTGTCGTGGCAGCAGTCCCGGGTGGGCAGCGTGCCGTGGCGGCAGTCCCGGGTGGGCGGGGCTGCCGTGGCAGCAGTCCCGGGTGGGCCGGGCGGCCGTGGCAGCAGTCCCGGGTGGGCAGCGTGCCGTGGCAGCAGTCCCGGGTGGGCCGGGCGGCCGTGGCAGCAGTCCCGGGTGGGCAGCGTGCCGTGGCAGCAGTCCCGGGTGGGCAGCGTGCCGTGGCAGCAGTCCCGGGTGGGCAGCGTGCCGTGGCAGCAGTCCCGGGTGGGCAGCGTGCCGTGGCAGCAGTCCCGGGTGGGCCGGGCGGCCGTGGCAGCAGTCCCGGGTGGGCAGCGTGCCGTGGCAGCAGTCCCGGGTGGGCCGGGCGGCCGTGGCAGCAGTCCCGGGTGGGCAGCGTGCCGTGGCAGCAGTCCCGGGTGGGCGGGGCGGCCGTGGCAGCAGTCCCGGGTGGGCCGGGCGGCCGTGACAGCAGTCCCGGGTGGGCGGGGCGGCCGTGGCAACAGTCCCGGGTGGGCTGGGCGGCCGTGGCAGCAGTCCCGGGTGGGCCGGGCGGCCGTGACAGCAGTCCCGGGTGGGCCGGGCGGCCGTGGCAGCAGTCCCGGGTGGGCGGGGCAGCCGGCTGCTGGACCGGACCCGCGGCGCAGAAGCGGCCACCGGACGACCAAGGACGAGCCACTCATTTCAATGCAGTTGAAATTAGATAAAATAAACTTGAATCTCAATAGATATTAAATTAGTAATCAATACTAACTGCTGGCTGCTGGAGCTTGCTCTGTAGACCCACACAATTAAACTTTACTGAAGAGAAAAGTATGTTGAACACGCGCTTCGATATCGCTGCAGCACATTCACCTTGCTCTATCCAAGCCGACAAAAAAAAACGATATTCAATCCAAACGTTTGGGTTGAATCGAAGTTTCGTTTTTACGTTTTTTCGCTCTTTTCGCGTCGTGTTTTCGTTTTCTGAGTACGTTTTTCGGGGGTTTTTCTCGCGAGTTCGAAAAAATCAGCATCGCTCGTGGAGTCGCTCGTGCTCCATGTATTTCTATGTAACAAAGTTTTTCAAGGCCGGAAAAAACGAAAAAATGAAGAAGAAAAACTAAATTAAAAAAGCGAAAAAAGCGTGCCGTGGAGCCTGCACTTTACTCTACAAGAAAAATGTAAATCGGAGCTTTCGGGTATATTGTAACACCCTGACGAAGGGTGTTACAATATACCCGAAAGCTCCGCTTTTAATATTTTCCTTGTGGAGTAAGTCCTCTTTGTATTTAATCTCCATCTGGGATCTCTACGTGCTTTTGGCCCTTCCGGTCTGACCAGGGACTCCTCTGACCTTCCAAGAAGCCCCTCTTGTGTGTCAAGAGGCCCATTCGGCCTGTTCAGAGGTCCTTCCGACCTGGCCAGGGACTGCACTGGCTGCTTTTTCGCCCTGCCGACATGCTCAGGGGCCCCTCCAGTCTGGCTAGGAACTCATCCGGCATGTTCAAGGGCCCTTCCGACCGGCCCAGGGACCCTTTCGGTCTAGCCAGGAGCCCCTCCGATCTGTCCAGCGACTCTTCTGGTCGGACTGCGCTGACTGCTTTGTCGCCCTGCCGACATGCTCAAGGGGCCCTCCGACCTGCCATGGGGCCCCTCCGTGCTGGCTAGGGGCCAATTCGGCATGTTCAGAGGCCCTTCTTACCCGCCCAGGGGTCCTTTCGGTCTGGTCAGGGGCCCATCCGATCCTTACAGGGGCCCTTTAAACTTTCCAGGAGCCCTCTTGTCTCTACAGGGGCCCTCTAACCTTCTAAGGGGCCTTTCCGACCTGGAAAGGGACTGCGCTGGCTGCTTTGTCACCTTGCGACATGCTCTGAAGGCCCTCCGACCTGCCATGGGGCCCCTCCGTGCTGACTAGGGGCCCATTCGGCATGTTCAGGGGCCATTCTGACCCACCTAGGGGCCCTTTCGGTCTGGTCAGGGGCCCCTCTGACCTGCACAGGGGCCCTTTTAACTTCCCAGAGGTCCTCTGGTCTGTCCAGGGGCCCTCTAACTTGCTCAGGGGCCCTTATGACCTGACAATGGACTGCGCTGGCCGCTTTGTCGCCCTGCCGACATGCTCAGGGGTCTCTCGACCTGCTCAGGGGTCTCTCGACCTGCTCAGGGGCCCCTCTGTGCTGGCTAGGGGCCCATTTGACGTGTTCAGGGGGCCCTCTGACCCGCGCAGGGGCCCTTTCGGTCTGGCCAGGGGCCCCTCTGACATGCACAGGGCTCTTTTGAACGTCCAAGGGGCCCTCTGGTCTTTCAGAGAGGGTCCTGGTGGCCCTAAAGTGCTCTAAGCTCTCTAAAGACCACGCTTCGCGTGGTAAAGAGCACATGATACCGCGCTTCGCGCGGTCTCGTCACCCCTTTTCGGCGCGCCGTCCTGGACTCCAGGGGGGGGGGGGGGGGGGGGCGCACCTGCCGCCCCCCCCCCTTGGCTACATGCCTGGTCAGATGACCATTGGATTGGGCCACTGACCATTGGACATGTCTGTCCAATGGTCAGTGGCGTCTGCTGAAGCGTTATGCCGCTCACCGTCAAACGCGACAGACATCCTGGCGCTGGCGCTGTTCCATTTGCTTGTTCGCTACTGGAATTGAATGCATAGTTAACGGCGATTAGCTCCAAATGAGCTATGTTAGTGTAAGCGTGGACATGAAACGGGATCATGACATGAAGCAGTATGGGAACTGCCAATAAATAACTCGATGCAACCCAGATTTCCATTGAAACCTTACACAAACTCGGACGGATGTGAACTAATTGACACGCATCTAACGTAAAGCCGGCGTTAAAATGGCGATCACGTTCCCCGCACTTCTGCTCGGCGAGCTTAGCATGCATGAACGCAAGCTAGTGTGTCATCCGAATACGTCATCCGAATACGTCAACAGCTGAACATACATTTTCAGGGCATTTGGTAGTCAGCACAGGAGCTAGCTGACAAGTCAGCAATCAGCATGCATAAGACGCCTTCGTCTTTCACACTTTTACATGCAAAGCAGAAACAGATCGATTTTTTTTTGCATGTAATTATACGTGAACTATTACAGTCTACTGGTTCTAGCAAAAATGTCAGCACCGTTCCAATAGCGTGCATATATACTGGGCTTGGGTGGACCGTGCAGTGTGCCATGGGCATGATCTATACGATGCTGGAATCCATGTCCTCGAGCTGGTGGTGACGTCATATATATATAGCCCCGGTATGACGCCAGCATAGCTTTTGCACGACGCTAAAGCCTCCAACAGCTGTTGCATGTCTGCAGATCTCCCCTCCACCAGGCCTGTAGACAAGGGGGGGGGGGGGGGCGTCCGCTCCCCCTTTTGCACCGATTTCAGGCGTTTTTTTTGGGGGGGGGGAATTGCCCATTTTGCCCAACCGTAGATCCGCCACTGTATCCAGGGCATACAACTCAAATTTTCGCGCCGCTCTACGGCGCAATTTATTTAAGAGTTCCAGGTGCTGAGCCTAAAAATATTCAAAGTTGATATAGCTGATTCCAAATTGGTGTCGCTGGTTCCAAAGTTGATATGACAGTTTGCTAACTCCAGGTCCTAAAAGTTGGTATGGCCCATGCCATACTTGTCATACTGCATTTTCCATCCTTGTAACGTGCCTTTTCATCCGTTTTGTTTGCTCTTTCAACGCTTGGGAAGGGGGCCCTTTCGAGGCGCCACCCCCCCCCCCCTAGACGAAATCCTGGCTACGTGCCTGCACTCCACCGACTCCCTCCCCCCCCCCCCCCTGCTAGATACGAACAGCACCGCCAGAAGACGCATCGCTGCCTCGCCCTAATCCCGCCGGCCTCGAGTCCTCGCCTCTCCGTCTCCACTTGCCTCCCCAGCTCTCCGATGCGTCCCGCTTCGAATCAGGTCATCGACCCTCGGGCGGTTGACCCCGCTGACCCGGCCCCCGGCGGCGGCGGCGGAGGCGGCGGCGTTGCACAGCCGTGCATGACCCAGCCAGCGAGCCGCCCGCGGCGCAGGTAGGTATGCGGTGGAAGCCTCGCGTTTTTGTGCTCACCAGTCGGGTTGGTCGCGACCGGCGCCGCGTCGCGAGGCACAGGCGAGTAACCCCACCAGCGCGACGCGCCACGCAGGTGTCACACCGTGACGGGTGACGTTCGTGACGCGTGATGTCACCACATCTTCACGCACCGGAAGAAGGCACGCCCCGACGCCATCCAACCCGACGGGTGCCGCGCAAAACGTGTTCGCTCGGCGAGCGGGCGTTACCGCTGTTCGTCCCGGCGCCCAACTAATGCATTCCAGGACCGGTTTGACTCGGCGGTGGCGGTGCCGGCCGCGGCCGGTCCCGGCGAGAGTTGGGCTCCAGCCCCCAGTGGAGTCCGCTGGCCGCAGCCGTCGGGACGCCGTGGTGTGGGTACGCGCTGTGGGGCGGTCACAGTGGGAGTGGTATCAGCGCGTGTGCGCGTGTGCGTGGGGGCGAGAGTGTGTGAGAGCCAGCGCCGCCGCCGACAGCACCGTCGACCCCGGACCCTCGGGCCCCGACATCCCGGTTCCGATCTACGCAGCAAGATCGGAACCAGTGTAACCGGTTTCGGAACGTGTCCCGCCTCTACCGAGAAAACCCGTTGGAACTCCGTTGGAGCGCTGGTTGACATTTGTCGATCACTTCGTATAACATCCAAACAGGCCCTTACAGAGCCTCCACCAGTGTCCAATGTGGAATGTTCCCCGTCGCCATTTGTGGCGCAGCAGCACGTCTTGGTGTTGTCCCCTGTACCTGCGCAGGCCGCAGCTCGCTGTGTAATGCGCAATTGGCGGCGCTCCATGTTCGGTATTGCGCGTTAGGGGAGCGTGCTCACCCCCTGGCGAGGAGCGACAGGCCACCTGCGCGGACAGGAATGTGTGTTTCCTCGCCGTCCATTCCTCCGCCCTCGCTGCTGTGTCCGCCCTCCCCCCGCCCCGCACCGCCCTCGCTGTCTGCTGTGTCCGCCGCCCGCGCCCGCGTCCCCGCCCGC
The DNA here is from genome assembly GCA_036785665.1 of Chirona hameri. Taxonomy (NCBI): domain Eukaryota; kingdom Metazoa; phylum Arthropoda; class Thecostraca; order Balanomorpha; family Balanidae; genus Chirona; species Chirona hameri. Next base: position 10,979 of record JAXIVJ010000576.1, read on the forward strand.
CCTTGCTGTCTGCTGTGTCTGCCGCCCGCGCCCGCGCCCGCGCCCGCGTCCCCGCCCGCGCCCCCCTTGCTGTCTGCTGTGTCCGCCGCCCGCGTCCCCGTCCGCCCTTGCTGTCTGCTGTGTCCGCCGCCCGCGCCCGCGCCCGCGCCCGCGCCCGCGTTCCCGCCCCCGCCCCCCCCCCCTTGCTGTCTGCTGTGTCCGCCGCCCGGGCCCGCGTCCCCGCCCGGCCGCCCGCGGCGCAGCTGACTGGTGGTGGGGATAATGGAATGATGGTCGGCCACCGAACCGAACCGAACCGTGCCGCTGCGTCATCAGCCTCGTGCGGGACATTGTCTTTGAGTTATCTTGCCTCAAGCGATGGCAAGTGGCACTAAACGAACCCCAATCAATTGCGAAGGCCGTTTCTGGAAAACAATTCTCGTTTCTGGATAAAACAATGCCTTGGAGAGCTTGGATAGGGATCACAAAATAATATTATAAAATTAATAGTCTAAGGGAATATTTACCGGCTTCGACAGTTTTGTTTTGCCCATAAAACCTTCCTAAAATTGGTCTATAGGATAGCCGATGTAATAAATCTGTCAAAAATATTCCTTTATGCCTCGCTTTTCATTTTGGAGGTGTTTCGAGGTTTAAGCTCGATCCTACTTCATGCCAGACATCTGTCGGTCTTTCTGTTTCATGAAAAACATAGTGCCCCGTGGCCATGGCGTGCGTCTCTGTCAGCCCCGTCTGCTCCCCAAGTCACGGTGACGTGGCCGCGACGTCCCCACTCCCAGCCCCCAGGTCCCGGGCCATTGTGGCCACTGAAGCGGCGCACCGTCTGCTACTCAGCCCTCCCCCGGCAACGGCAGCGGCAGCGGCAGCGGCAGCCGGGGACGAGTCTCCTGCACCTGTCGCCCAGACACGGCCGGTGACCCCGCCTCCCGTGACCTTGACTGACCTGTGTATGTCGTCTGACCTCACCTGACCTGCACCTGTCTGTCCTCGAATGACCTCACCTGACCTGCACCTGTCGTCTGACCTCATCTGACCCGTGCCCGTCTGACCTCGTCTGGCCTCGACTGACCTGAAACTGACGTTTGACCCCACCTGACCTTCACCGTGTCCTTTGACCTCGATGGACATGAACCCGTCATCTAACTCCATCGGACACTTACACAATGCACACGTCAACTGACACCAGAACCCAAACTGCGCCGTTCGACATGACAACTGACCTGATTGTATTTTCACCGGGATTTTATACCGTTCAGGGTAAACAGCACCTACTTGAGTCTCCGTTACTGCGCTGTGGCTTTCCGCCTCGTGCTAGGGTTTGCAGTAGCAGGACATGATCGGGTTTTTCCCGGCATATTTTTGCGGAAATTTCGGTAAGCCACGTGGGTGACCCTCGCGTCAACCTTCTGTCGTTGTGTCACACCACACTTCTTGGACCGTCCTGACTCCCGAGTCCTCCTGATATTGTATGAATATCAGTGGAACGTAAAGTCCCAGCACCTTCTTGGTTATGGCATTGCATCAGTAGCGACTAGCGACCGACCCGGTGAATAGCCCGTTCTGCACATCATGCATTCCCGGTGAATCGGTGACATTTGGCTGTACGGCGGGAGCGCCGCACGGGGAAGTCACAGGGACCGGGTGTGGGCGCATGCCGCCGGTCGCAGTTCCCGCGGCCGCATTCCGGTGGCCAGTTTCCGGTGGGTTCGCCGGTTCGGAGGGTCGGCAGGCCGCGTCCATGGGTTGTCCGGCACTCGGCAGGTTATAGAGCCTTGGGCAGCCGGCGGCCGCCGGCCGGCGGACTGGACTTGCTTCCGCCGACTGCCGCCAGGTGGCTACCGTCAGCTATCGTGACGTCACGGGGGCGTGAAAGTGGTCCCGTCGGTCCACCCGGCCTTCCCCCCGGCCTCCCCCGGCCTCCCCGGCCACTGGGCCCTGGGGTGCCCCCGCCGTTCCGAGTCGTGAGTTGGTAAACTGTTTCTCACAATGACCGCAGGCTTCGATTGACCGGCGCCAGAGGCAAGGAGTTGGAGTAGCTTATGGGCTGTGGAGGCAAACATTGGTATTTCGGCAGACGACGCGAGGCTTCGTCTCGGCATCGCACTTAGAAAGACACAGTGAGCTTTTTAGAGAGGAGAATGGCCCCGCTTCGGCGCTGACGCCATGGCCAATGGATTTAACGGAAAGGTGACATGCATTTTTGTTGTTTAAAATTCCCCACTGCCTTCCCGTGCAAATAGGCAGCGACTTTGCCATGGTTACCACCAGGATGGACCACTGGCAGGAAATAGTGGAAATAGCGCAGCGAATTCGATTTAGCTGCAGCGTTATCCGCGGATTACTGGGCTGGTTCTATGGTTCTATGGTTCTATGTAGTTATGTAGTTCTATGGTTCTATGCCGTCTGGGCTGGTTCCGTGGTTCACGGCACAACCGAGCCGCAGCGTTCGGGCTTCGAAAATCGCCAGCGGGGTTTGGGCAATTCGTTTCATTATAGTTTGGATTGGTCCGGTGATCGGGTATGTGCAAGATCGGCACGATGTTATCGTTTGTAATATGTGCAAGATCGGCACGATGTTATCGTTTGTAATATGTGCAAGATCGGCATGATGTTAGCGTTTGTAATATGTGCAAGATCGGCACGATGTTATCGTTTGTAATATGTGCAAGATCGGCATGATGTTAGCGTTTGTAATATGTGCATTTTGTGGCATAGAGTTGGCCAAGCACACAGGAGCCCAGTGTTGACCGAAGCCCAAAGCTCATGCACCAATTGAACTATACTGACACTATAAAACAAAGCTGCGCAGTTAGATATGTATCGATTATGGTTCAGATCAAAAATGCCGACTCCGGTCTTCGACTGATTCTGAATCGAGTTTCAACTCCGACTCCGACATGGCAGACTATTGAGTATTGACTCCGACCAATGTTGTCGACTTCGGTCGACTCTGACTCCGACTCGGTCTCCGCAGCCTTGCTGCGATATGTGGTCGAAATTTGTCAGCAGCGTGGACTAGATGGCTGACTAACTAAGAACAAAACAAACGCCGGCCCGCTTCAATTAGCCCGGGTACGCCAATCCGACCCACTTGTACCATTTTACTGGCGAATTCCAGCCATCTCTGGGCGTCGCTTCGTCGCCCGCAATGAATGTCGTATGACCGGACTGAATCCGTGAAACAATCGGCCGGATTTCACGGCTCAGGGGCGAGGGCGTCACTCGGCTGGCGGACGGCCGTGGGGGCTGGATTCCGATCAAAACAGGAACTCCGGTGAGCTGCAGGCGCGCCGTCCAGCCAGACTCCTCGGACCATGCAGGGTTTCACCGACACCGTTGTCTGCCAATTCGCCGGCGGGTGTTATGTTGTAAGACGGCTCCCGTCTGGTCATGACGTCCGTCTGCGCTCTACGTTTATTTATCCGACGCAGTGCGTTCTTTTTTCCTTAAGTGCGAAGAGGGATCCTCCCTTCACTGTATCAGTCTTTTCCCTTCACATCTTTATTATGTCCCTCTCTACTCTCTCCTCTCCCTCCTTCCCCCTCTCGCTTTCCTCCGCCCCCTCTCGCTCTAGCTCTCTCTGAAAGCCAGCTCGGCTCTCACCGTGCCGGCGATTCTGCCGAATCACGGGAGATCGACGTCCGGGGACTGGCACAAGAGCCACACTTTACCACTGGCCACTGAGCCTGGGGCCAGCGGAGCCGCGGGTGCCGGACCCACATCCGCCGCCCCGCCGCCCCGCCGCGGTGTGCCTAGCGCACACAGAAAGCCACTCTGGGCCAGTGAAGCCTGGCAAGCTCAGCGCAGCTCGGATCGACGTGGCGTGGTTTCGTGTCGGGGGGGGGGGGGGGGGGGGTAATTCATACTTTTCCGTGGCCCGCTACGGTTAGTTCCGGAAGCGACTATCGACTGAAAATCGACGATAGTTTCGAACTCCGATTAAGCGAATTTTTCACCTTTGTACCCAACTTTGAAACTAGCACGACTCTTGACTGACACCCTTGCATCCCTCCCCATCACTCCCCTTCCTACCCCTCCCCTCCCCCTCTCCACCTGTCGTGACGCCCCGCTCTCCCCGGCCCCGTTACCATCCCCACCGGTGCGTAGTTCCGGTGACGGCCGGTGGCGGCGCTGGCGTCGTGGAGTAACGAACGCCGCGCCGCCGCTGCGCCGCCGCTGAGCCAAGGCCGCTCCAGGCCGGCGGCGGCGAGTCTGCGAGTCAGCGAGTCGGGCGTCTGACTGGCTTTGTGCCGCGGCCCTGACGCCTCCGCTCCTTCACAGCGTCGACAGTGAGCGGGCTGGGTCCTCACGAGCAGGCCCCGCGCGACGCCGGTGTCAGACTCACGTGTGCGAGTGTGCAGGGCGTTCTGCACGGTGTTGTGCACAGTGCACTGAGAAGTGAGCGGAAGAGTGCGCGGGAAGTGGACAGTGGGTGCTCGTGTGGTTCTGGAGTGTGGTTCTGGTGACGAAGGGTGGTGACCATGGGCGCCCAGGCGTCGCACGAGCCGCTGGAGCAGAGCGTGGCACGGGTGAGTAGAAATGGAGACGAAAGTCTGAAAGAGAGTGTGACATCCAAGGGCTCCGCCACAGGTTTGAAGTGTGTGTGTGTGTGGGGGGGGGGGGGGGGGGGTGATTCATGAGGGCTGAGCATACGGAATATGGTGGGAACCGGGCTCTACGCCTGACCGGGCCCCTGATACACGCCTTTGCCAGCACCGGGCCCCTGCCTCGATGGGGCCTGACCCAAGACCGGGCCCCTATCAGGAACGGTCCCGTGCTATCAATAATTTGCAAAGACCGGGCCTTCGTTTTGACCGGGCCCCATATCACGCCTTTGCTAGCACCGGGCCCCTGTCTCGATCGGGCCTGACCAAGAACGGGCCCGTATAAATAATTAGCAAGGACCGGGCCCTGGTGTGACGGGGCCCTCGACCTGACCGGGGCCCATATCACGCCTCTGCCAGCACCAGGCCCCGGCTTGATCGGGCCACTACCAGGAACGGGTCCCTACCAGTAACGGCCCGTACAAAAATGCAAATAGCGTACCCTGTTGTGACCGGGCCCTCGTCCTGACCGGGCCCCGTATCACGCCTTTGCCAGCACCGGGCCCCTGCCTCAATCGGACCTGACAAAAACCGGGCCCCTACTAGACAGGGGCCCGTATCAATAATATGCAAGGAAAAGCGCCCCCTTCCCAAGCGTTGAAAGGGCCAAACCAAACGGATGAAAAGGCGCGCTACAAGGATGGAGAATGCAGTATGGCAGGTATGACATGGGTCATACCATCTTTTAGTAGGTGGAGTTAGTAAACTGAGGGGTCTGCCATTTCAACTTTGGAACCAGCGACATCAGTTTCGAATCAGCTATACCAACTTCGAATATTTTTTTAGGCCCAAGCTCTGGAACGTTGAAAGGAATTGCGCCGCGGAGCGGCGCGAAATTTTTTCATCTTATGCCCTGGATATGTATTTTTCCTCTATGACCTCTAAAATTTTTTTGTTTTGTTTCCATTTAAGAGTGCGGTAAAAAGTGATAAAGCGAACTATTTTGCCCAATTATGTAGGAAAGTAGCAACATTTAAACAAAACATTAATGTGCCGCAAAAGTGTGCGATTTTATAATTTTGTTTCAACCCGTATACAATTGCGGCGCGGAAATTTTGATTTTATTCCCTGGATAACAGTATTCTTACTGTTGAAGGTGCTTGAAGCGTGTACTGTTTGAGGTGCTTGACATTTGAGGGCAGTGTCATGTGTTCAAAGTTGGGGGGGGGGGACAAAAGACACTGTCCCCCAATTTTAAAGTTGGGGGGGACATGCCCCCCCCCCGTCCCCCCAGTGGTGGAGCCCATGGTGTCATCTTTTACATGGGTCAAGAAGAGCAAACTGAAAGCCGGTCTTGTATACCTACGTGGTGTGAGTGAGAGAATGCCTTGCAAGTTGCAGTCTACCTTAGTTCGCCTCAAAACTATTTTTACCTACAATTACAAGCATTTATAGCTATGGAGACTTTGGTCTTTGCCACGTAAATGAGCAGCTAAAAACGTTGAGTAAAAACATGAAATGTTTATTGGTTTCAGACTTTCACGTTTCAGGTTAATTTAACTTCGCATGCTTCCATATCATCGCCAATTCATTAAAAACAAATAATAGCGAGACAGTTACATTTATTTTTGGCGCTTGTTTCGTCGTGTATTTTTTTCAAAATATATATATTAGTGTTTTTGTTTTGTTTAGAAAGGCACATTACTTTGAATAAACAATGCACATGACTTATTAAAACAAAAACATGGAAAGACGCATTCGTTTGGGACTCTGGCGTCGATGTTTTCCACGGTAATGTGTTTAGCACGGCTCATGGTTTTAGCTCAGTTCTGACAACACAGAATACCTACTGTCTGCTCAGAAGCTAGGTTCCAGTCTTCGCTCGAGTACCACTGAAAACCAACCAATGCATGTCTTACATTACATGCATTGGTACAATCGTTAGTCGTAACTGCACTGTGGCGCCATGACAGGTGTATATCGATTATGTCGTTAGAAATTACATCTTCCCCTCCCGACGGGGCCTGGCACACATCCAAATGTCACAAGGCTTTCACCGAGCACGCCTGCAGGCGTCAAAAATAGAACGCCGCGTGTGAGGCTCGATCTTCTGATGCGTCGTTTCTCGTTCGTCGCTCGTCAATGGGCTTAATTTGTTCTTGCTCGTACGCCTGTATTGTATCGAAGAGTAACCATGCTTGTACGGATAGGTTTCTTTTGGAGTTGTTTTCAGTGTGAACCAGGCTATGCTTTCGCACGTTCAGTGTTTTTCATGCGTCCCGACTCTAAATGTATCCTTCTAGTTTCACCGAGACTTGCGGACCCAGGAAGCTGGGAGTTTCAAACACGGCAGTAAAGGAAAACTCGTGCAAATATTTTGGGAAAGCTGTCGGCACCACGAGCCAACTCTTTACTTAGGAGCGGGCTGAATCTAGCACCCAACGCACCCAACTATCATTCCAGCTCAAGCTTGATACATACACTTTCTATGCAGACGCGCTATCAACCCTGGCGAGTTTTCCAAGTTGAAAGCTAACGCTATTACGTTTGCTCATCTTGTGAAGCGGAGTAATTTGATTTTAGCTGCTCCGCCAAGCGGTCGAGGTTTGAAGTAACGTAAGCACAGCGTAGCTATTAAACAAATGGTCTTTGATATCACGCGCAGTGGAGGGGGGGGGGGGCACTTTTGTGCCCCCCACATGTTTTTCGTGAATAGTTTGCAAACGAAGCGGCGCAGGGCGGTGTTTTTTTACGCGACATTTACGCCAACTCAATAGCGGATCGTTTGACATAACAAAAATCAAAATCGGTCGATAACTTTTTGAGTTATACGGATTTTCATTCCAAGATGGCGGCCAGAATCGTGGTCGGCAAAGCGATATCTTCGGAACCAACAGTCGGATCGGGATGATTAAAACGCCATTCGGTAAACAATGTCAATGTTCATCTCATGAAACAACTTTGGACACATTGCTGGTGACCTGTGACGTCACAGATGTCAAATTCCCAAAATTGTGACATTTGGTTAGATTTAACCTTCGTGACCTCGTTTGACCTTGAATATATTAACCGAAGGTCACGAACAAATTTGCAAATGTAGATCATCATAGCACCTACCTACCCTGTAAGTTTGATCGTTCTAGCTCTCACAATTTCGGAGATCTTAGGGGGGCACTAAAGTGCCCCCCCCCCCTCCACTGCGTGTTAGTGGCATACCCCTCCACTGTCGCGTGATATAGACTGACTGATACCGGGAGGTCTGTATGAGTTAGTTTCTGTACTCGAACCAGGGGCGGCGCCACGGATTTTTGCTAGGGGAGGCAAAATTGCCCGAGTAGGTACGCATGTATCCTCTACTGGCAAAAAGTGCCACGGAAGTATGAAATGCTTACAAACCTCGCGACAAACAAGATTAGAACCCAACACATTTCGTGCTATTTTTGGGTTATTGCGCCACACTTAACCCAAACGAATGCGTCTTTCCATGTTTTCGTTTTAATAAGTCATGTGCATTGTTTATATTGGGGTATATTTTGCAAGTTCTTCAAATATTTTGGCACATTTTATTTTGATACCGGACCCATACAATATTATCAGCACTCTACGATGAATTAACTATGTATCGCGTTTTTCAGATCGTGACAATTTATAATTAGCAAATCATAGCTTCTTTAAGTATAATCTTGAAACTCAGCACGTTGGACAAGAATTAGAAGAAACGAGTATACTCGTTTCTTACATATGTAACGGTTGTACAATATTTCAGTGGTGCTGTTCCCTTGGGAAACCGCCAGCCGCGCGCGGAACCGGCGTCACTTTTGTCGATGGGGTTGCGGGTGTTGCGCCGGGATTGGATCGGTGTGGAGATTGTGGCAGCACGGTCATGTGGAACCATGATGATTAGGGTCATGCAGAAACATGTGGAACAATACAGAGGTTCGTTATCAAACTGGAGTAGTATGAGAGACGGTGACGCTACCTGAAAGGCAGGAACAGGAATCCGCAACACATATATGTAAGGCAATGTTTGAATGTTGCGGTGGGTAGAGGTAAAGTACCGAATACAATCTAATTATGTCGTTATTATTTCGTAGTTGGTATAAACATGCAAGTTTATTAATGTCAAGACAATTATGACATATAAAGACATGGGCACAGCAAACACACCACCAGGTGGGCGCGTTCGTCTTACAGAATTCCTCGGCACCGTATGATTAGACGAAATTATACACCCCGCGTGTGTGTAGCGACGCATGACGTGTCACCTAACTCTTGAGTTATCGAAATATATACGGTGTTCTTAAGGACACCCATATATAGGCGAATTTTGACTTTATGAACTCTGGTGACCTCAATATTGACCGGCCGAAGAAATGGCCGGTATACTTTCGATAGAGCTTGTCTCGAGTTATCTAACGTCGTTTTCCACTTATCGTTACACCGTGTGTTTTTTTAGATGTTAGCGGGCGGCTATCCGCCCCCTCCCGGCAGTCTGTGGTTGGCGCGAACCCCGGCTGTGCACGGGTTAACATGCATTATATTGTATTTCTTTAATTAAAATAGTACGCGTCGCCTGGCCCTTCTCGCCTCTGCCCTGTCGTACCCTGCTTCTGCCTGCCTTGCTCCACCATCTGTCTTGCCCTGCCCCACCTCTGTCTTGCTTTGCCCTGCCTTGCCCTGTCCTGCCCTGTCCTGCCCTGTCCTGCCCTGTCCTGCCCTGCCCTGTCCTGCCCTGTCCCGCCCCTGTCCCGCCTCTGTCCCGTCCTGTCCTGTCCCTCCCTGTCCTGTCCCGCCCTACCAGGGGCCCGGGAACGGGGGGGGGGGGCAGCGGGGGCGCTTGCTCCCCCCCCCCCACATCTGTACCGGGGGGGGGGGGGGGACGCCCCCCAACTTTGGCGTGACAGAAGTTTCCTTAAAAATGAGCTCTTTCAATTTTCTTCACTGAAAGTTTAAAGAAATATGAAAGCCTCCTTATGTCACTTTCATTTTGTGTATGGTTTTATTTAAATAGCATGCCATATGATATAAGTATTATATAGTTTTGCCTTTACAGCAGTATAGGATACCTTTCTTTTCCCTTCTCTTCCTTTTTCCGTTATATTTTATGAAATATAATGGAAAACTTCAATTGGGTAAATTTGGTAGCAGTTGTCTTCTTGGCGCGTCGTCGTTAAAATGACGCACTGACGGCGATAAACATCTGCTGCATTTTGTTTATAAATTTATCCCACGTCAACATTACGGATGTGGTCAAACTGGCGAGCGGCCCTCTAGCTGTTCTCGCTGTCTCTGCCGACGGGGCGTCAATTGCAAGCAATATTTATCGTAAATGTCGTAGGTTACCGTGATACGGTGATGAAGCGGTCGGTGCAGCCCACACTGGTGGGCTTCTTCAAGGAAAACAAACGTCAGGCGTCAGGTACGAGTACTTTATCAGAAGACATGCGGGTTCACAAAGGCATACGGTTCATAGTAGGAAACGGGGGGGGGGGGCAAGACTCTCACTTTTGTTCATGATTTGTGTTTTTTTTATGTTAACCCGCGCCGTGCCGGGGGCGGGGCGTTTAGACGCCCCCCTAAGGTTTTTCGAGGATAGCGAAAAAAACGTCTGAGCGCAGCGCCGCCGTTTTTAGCACAGCTGTTTGGGCATCAGTTATTCACATTGTGTGAAATTATTGCCCATTGGTCAGGTCAGGTCACCAGGCCAGGTCACGTGACCCCACCTCCAAAGAAGGTTGCGGTCGTACCACTGCCACATTTTTTGGCCGATCGGTTTCAGACTTACAAGACTTCATAAGGTCATAGACACCTACAATTCGAATATCTAAGATTGTGTACATACGTGACCTAAGGTCGGTCAATTTCGTGACCTCCCCGATCCCATTATAAGTCAATTAAAATGCTTCCTATTCCAAGGATACGAATGATATCAGTCCAATTCCTTCTGTATTATGTTATCACAGGCTATTCTTGATGATTCAGGTACAATGTGTGTTCAGTGACCCCTGCAGGGTCAGCCGAGGTCATCTGAGGTCAACAACACTTTGTCAATAACTCAGATATAATTAAGATAACGGAGTGAAACCGGCATCAATGTGTTTGTCTCGTCGCGACACGTCTTCCAATGTGCAACATGACCTACTTGGGTCACCACTTGACCTTGACCTGAGGTCAAATTTTTAAGTTGACCTACACTGGTCAACATGAATGTGATTCGAAGCGCCTAGACGAGACGAACACGATGCCGTCAAAATGCTTGCCTTATCTTTATTAAGTAAACAGTTATTTACGAACAACTATTTGCCCAAAAATAGCCTTTTTGACCTTTGATGACCTGTGGAGCCTAAACTATTGACTTGAGCTAAATTTGTGTTAGACTGTACTGATTGCACATGTCAATAGCTTTCTATTACTATTTTGCGTTTGTTCCTAGCTATCGGATTTTCCGGGCTATTTTGGGGTTTCTGAATCGATGTCCTAAAAATGGAAAATCTGACATTTGATGACCTCTGGTGACATCACTATTGACCTGAACCAAAAAATGTCCGAAATAGTTTCACTGTAATTTTTTAGGAGCTTTCGAACAGTGTTTCCGGATTTTGTGTACGTCCCATAGGAGCCGAGTTCGTGGCGGGGCGTCGAAACGTCCCCCCCCCTCCCTCCCCCTCCTGCACGGCGGAGGTGGCGCCGAGCACCAGCACGGAGCGGGTTAATCTTCAATGAGGACAATTTGATAACGAAAAGGTGCACCAAGATGAGAAGTGAGAAGTCTGCCAATTTGTTTTGTTTTGCCCCCCCCCCCCCCAACTTCAAATTCATCCCGGGCCCCTGCGCCCTACCCTGCGCCGCCCTGCTTGGCCCTGCTCTGCCCGTTGCCGCCGCCCTGTCCTGTCCCGCCCAGTGGCGCCGGCACAGCTGTTGCATTGGCGTGCTCTCGGTTAGATAAGTCAATTTAGATTACCCGATACAGAGCGAAAGTTTCGGTCAAATTGGTGAATATTATGGTCATGACTAGATATAACAGTTTGAATAGCAATATAGACTAACGTGACTAAAATTTGCATTGGTCGACGAAGGGAACTGTTCCATATATGTTCACAGCGGTCAGGAGCCACAATTTTGACAAAACAGCACCGGCCAAATTTTGACTGTGATCTAAGTTTTAGGGGTGGCAATGTCACCCCAGTGTCACGGCAGGGGTGGCAGTCTGCCACCCCTGCCCCTATGGTGGCGCCGCCATTGACTCGAACGCACCAGTAATTTGCTCACAGAGTTTTCGCTTGGTCTGTCTGCATGCAAACTTTGAAGTGATCTTCAAAGGTCTGGTTCATTCGAGCTCAAATATCCCGGAGGCGTCCGTCGTTTCCTGTCGGCTGCTCTCGGCCGGATAAATGTCGACTTCGCAGAATACCTACTGTCTGCCCAGAAGCTAGGTTCCAGCCGAATGCGCCTGTCCGGTCTGGGGTCGAGTGATACTTAAAACCAGTCCTTTCCGAACCACTCAGTCATTTCTTCGGCGCCACTTTTTACTCTCCCTTTGTCCTCCGGCCCATGAACCGGCTATAAGTCTGGTGCGTCCATTCACCCTTCACTGGGCGCCGGCTGGGCCCATTCGCCCTTCACTGGGCGACGGCTGGGCCCACTTCTCGTGCAGGGACTCAGCGGGCCGGCAGCGGGTGAGAACCGGAGCCAGAGGCGGGTGAGAACCGGAGCCAGAGGCGGGTAGGAACCGGAGCCAGAGGCGGGTAGGAACCGGAGCCAGAGGCGGGTGAGAACCGGAGCCAGAGGCGGGTAGGAACCGGAGCCAGAGGCGGGTAGGAACCGGAGCCAGAGGCGGATAAGAACCGGAGCCAGAGGCGGGCGAGAACCGGAGCCAGAGGCGGGCGAGAACCGGAGCTAGAGGCGGGTAGGAATCGGAGCCAGAGGCGGGTAAGAACCGGAGCCAGAGGCGGGTAGGAACCGGAGCCAGAGGCGGGTAGGAACCGGAGCCAGAGGCGGGTAAGAACCGGAGCCAGAGGCGGGTAAGAACCGGAGCCAGAGGCGGGTAAGAACCGGAGCCAGAGGCGGGTAGGAACCGGAGCCAGAGGCGGGTAGGAACCGGAGCCAGAGGCGGGTAGGAACCAGAGCCAGAGGCGGATAAGAACCGGAGCCAGAGGCGGGTAGGAACCGGAGCCAGAGGCGGGTAAGAACCGGAGCCAGAGGCGGGTAAGAACCGGAGCCAGAGGCGGGTAGGAACCGGAGCCAGAGGCGGGTAGGAACCGGAGCCAGAGGCGGGTAGGAACCGGAGCCAGAGGCGGGTAGGAACCGGAGCCAGAGGCGGGTAAGAACCGGAGCCAGAGGCGGGTAAGAACCGGAGCCAGAGGCGGGTAGGAACCGGAGCCAGAGGCGGGTAAGAACCGGAGCCAGAGGCGGGTAGGAACCGGAGCCAGAGGCGGGTAAGAACCGGAGCCAGAGGCGGGTAGGAACCGGAGCCAGAGGCGGGTAGGAACCGGAGCCAGAGGCGGGTAAGAACCGGAGCCAGAGGCGGGTAAGAACCGGAGCCAGAGGCGGGTAAGAACCGGAGCCAGAGGCGGGTAGGAACCGGAGCCAGAGGCGGGTAGGAACCGGAGCCAGAGGCGGGTAGGAACCAGAGCCAGAGGCGGATAAGAACCGGAGCCAGAGGCGGGTAGGAACCGGAGCCAGAGGCGGGTAAGAACCGGAGCCAGAGGCGGGTAAGAACCGGAGCCAGAGGCGGGTAGGAACCGGAGCCAGAGGCGGGTAGGAACCGGAGCCAGAGGCGGGTAGGAACCGGAGCCAGAGGCGGGTAGGAACCGGAGCCAGAGGCGGGTAAGAACCGGAGCCAGAGGCGGGTAAGAACCGGAGCCAGAGGCGGGTAGGAACCGGAGCCAGAGGCGGGTAAGAACCGGAGCCAGAGGCGGGTAGGAACCGGAGCCAGAGGCGGGTAAGAACCGGAGCCAGAGGCGGGTAGGAACCGGAGCCAGATGCGGGTAAGAACCGGAGCCAGAGGCGGGTAGGAACCGGAGCCAGATGCGGGTAAGAACCGGAGCCAGAGGCGGGTAAGAACCGGAGCCAGAGGCGGGTAGGAACCGGAGCCAGAGGCGGATAAGAACCGGAGCCAGAGGCGGGTAAGAACCGGAGCCAGAGGCGGGTAAGAACCGGAGCCAGAGGCGGGTAGGAACCGGAGCCAGAGGCGGGTAGGAACCGGAGCCAGAGGCGGGTAAGAACCGGAGCCAGAGGCGGGTAAGAACCGGAGTTCACAGGGGACCAGCAGGTGGCAGGGTATATGTCAATGCAGAACTGTATGCTGTATATGCTGCTGTATGCTGCTGATTAATGTATATCTGGACCGACATCAGGGGCAACGCCAGTGGCGGGAATACTAGCGGCTAGCTGTGGCCCCGGCACCACTCCCGCCCCGCCTAACTATTGACCACACCACACCTTCCCACGGCCCCACTCCGCTGACCAACGCATAGTCAAGACATGACGTCACTACCTGACCCACCCATATATCGGATGACGTCACCTGACCCGCCTGATGACGTCAACTGACCCGTACAAGGTCACCAAATGGGCGGTGAAACATGCCGGGAGCCGCAGGCGCGGCGTGTGGCGTGCGCTGTAAATCGGATTACTCAATGTTTCCACGGTCCGGCCCGCTACATTTCGAGTGCAAACATCAGGCCCATGGGGGATCCGGCACGGCATTTAGAGTGCAAACATCAGGCCCATGGGGGATCCGGCACGGCATTTAGAGTGCAACATCAGGCCCATGGGGGATCCGGCACGGCATTTAGAGTGCAAACATCAGGCCCATGGGGGATCCGGCGCGGGCTCCTAGAACAGAACCTCTGTTTGCTCGCCCACTGCGAGCACGAGCAATTAGCCGCTTTCGGAGAAACTGACTGACATCCCGGTGCCTGTTGTTTTCTCTGGTCCTTTTGTGCGCCGGCCGTGTTCCCGTGTGAGTGGGCCATTGTTCGGGAGAACGGCCCTGACACATTGGTGCGATTAGCTGTAATGGGTTCGACCCAACGAAGCACGTCCGACATTAATGCTGCGCTTGACTGTGAGGATATATGTGATGCCATGCCACTCTAACGCAGTCTCAACATATGACGCATGTGAGACTGCACTGTGATGACATGTGGCAATGGGAGTCGCGTGTCTTCACTAGGTTGAGTTATCAACTAATGTTACCACTCCTGACTGACTTACCATTATTGATACTCCCATTATTCACTCCTTATACACAGCAGAGAAATGGAATCCAGCGGCACCGAGGTCTGACGCGGAACCCTATACCACCCACGGAGCAGCTATTTGTAAGCTGAGTATACAATGAGCGGCTATGAATCAAACTATGCATCATTCCAGGAAGACAAATGAATCACAACACTAGATCCGGTTCCCGGGCACATTATTAATTCAGTCCGACACACGTCCATCCATCTGCTTTAACCCTCGCCCTACCTCGCCTAACCTCGTCCTTGAATAACTTCTTACATATCCGGCGCATCTTGGACATTTTCAGTAGCTAAGTTTAAAACAATTACACGTATCCTATCAAAGTTTGAAGTGTATACGACCATTAGTTCATGACCTATGACCTTTTCGTCAAGGTCATGTCAGACCCCAAAGGCCATTGACCTGACCCCAAATGTCACCAGTTGACCTAGATGCTCAAATGGGATGCCTTTGAATTCTCCTTATGACAGGCAACGCGTTACTTTTTACGGTGTCTCTCTATCTCTCTCCGTTCGGAAGTTATACTAAGCGCCCTGTACAATCGCTATGTGTGGACATGGTCGATCTTAGGTCATTCACTTGATCTGGAAGGTCACCCGTTGACCTAAAACCTAAAAATCGCATACTGTTATATTCCTCTCATGACAGGCAACATGTTGGTTCTTACTGCATTGCTCTAAGTTGCTTAGTTTGGAAGTTAACGGGGTGTCAGGCCCCCTCCCCCCGTAGGGCGAAGGTGCAAAAGCCCCCGTAGGGCGAGGGTTAAGCTGGCGCGGCGGTCGGCGGCGGCCGTGGTGGTGACGGCGTTCCGTTCTGGAAAGCGCTGGAGATATCGAACAGCCATCCAGCAAACCGGCTCTGGACAGCACCACTCCCGGTATCGCTGATGACGTCATGCAGCCTAATGACGTCACTCCCCTGACCGGTTCCGGCCGTGCCCTAATGCCAAGCTGGGCCGGCATTGCAATGCTCAGTGAGCATTGTCTTTCACTTATGAACGTTATCAATGGCGGCTGCAGTAGCCAGTGTCAGTGGGGTAACTTAATTGGGCCTTTTCTTCCTGAGTGTACAGCTGCTGTGGTGAAGGCGCGTGGCGCCTAGTTAACTTCATTTAGAGCCGGTTTCATAAAACAAATCCAAGATGATGGGGAAAGTGACTTGGACTTGACGCTGACAGTAGATATTTATAGCAGCCAGGTAGCTTCTTACATCAGGTATCGAGTCCGATTTAGACAACAGACGCACACTCGGCCGGGTTCGACAGATAGTGCTGCGGGTTCCGACTTCCGCCTCGTACCGGCCGGTTATCGAGAGCACAGCTGATGTCTGAGCTGTCTGGGTCGGCTGCTGACGTCACCACTGCTGGGGGATCAGACGCCGGCTGACGCGCGCAGCTGCTGCTGACGGCTGAAGTATACAGCTGCTGCTGACGGCTGAAGTATACAGCTGCTGCTGACGGCTGACGGCTGAAGTATACAGCTGCTGCTGACGGCTGAAGTATACAGCTGCTGCTGACGGCTGAAGTATACAGCTGCTGCTGACGGCTGAAGTATACAGCTGCTGCTGACGGCTGACGGCTGAAGTATACAGCTGCTGCTGACGGCTGAAGTATAGAACTGCTGCTGACGGCTGAAGTATACAGCTGCTGCTGACGGCTGAAGTATACAGCTGCTGCTGACGGCTGAAGTATACAGCTGCTGCTGACGGCTGACGGCTGAAGTATACAGCTGCTGCTGACGGCTGAAGTATAGAACTGCTGCTGACGGCTGAAGTATAGAACTGCTGCTGACGGCTGAAGTATACAGCTGCTGCTGACGGCTGAAGTATACAGCTGCTGCTGGCGGCTGAAGTATACAGCTGCTGCTGACGGCTGAAGTATACAGCTGCTGCTGACGGCTGACGGCTGAAGTATACAGCTGCTGCTGACGGCTGAAGTATACAGCTGCTGCTGACGGCTGACGGCTGAAGTATACAGCTGCTGCTGACGGCTGAAGTATACAGCTGCTGCTGACGGCTGAAGTATACAGCTGCTGCTGACGGCTGAAGTATACAGCTGCTGCTGACGGCTGAAGTATACAGCTGCTGCTGACGGCTGAAGTATAGAACTGCTGCTGACGGCTGAAGTATACAGCTGCTGCTGACGGCTGAAGTATACAGCTGCTGCTGACGGCTGAAGTATACAGCTGCTGCTGACGGCTGAAGTATAGAACTGCTGCTGACGGCTGAAGTATAGAACTGCTGCTGACGGCTGAAGTATAGAACTGCTGCTGACGGCTGAAGTATAGAACTGCTGCTGACGGCTGAAGTATACAGCTGCTGCTGACGGCTGAAGTATAGAACTGCTGCTGACGGCTGAAGTATAGAACTGCTGCTGACGGCTGAAGTATAGAACTGCTGCTGACGGCTGAAGTATAGAACTGCTGCTGACGGCTGAAGTATACAGTTGCTGCTGACGGCTGAAGTATACAGCTGCTGCTGACGGCTGAAGTATACAGCTGCTGCTGACGGCTGAAGTATAGAACTGCTGCTGACGGCTGAAGTATACAGCTGCTGCTGACGGCTGAAGTATACAGCTGCTGCTGACGGCTGAAGTGTACAGCTGCTGCTGACGGCTGAAGTATAGAACTGCTGCTGACGGCTGACGGCTGAAGTATAGAACTGCTGCTGACGGCTGAAGTATACAGCTGCTGCTGACGGCTGAAGTATACAGCTGCTGCTGACGGCTGAAGTATACAGCTGCTGCTGACGGCTGAAGTATAGAACTGCTGCTGACGGCTGAAGTATAGAACTGCTGCTGACGGCTGAAGTATAGAACTGCTGCTGACGGCTGAAGTATAGAACTGCTGCTGACGGCTGAAGTATACAGCTGCTGCTGACGGCTGAAGTATAGAACTGCTGCTGCTGACGGCTGAAGTATACAGCTGCTGCTGACGGCTGAAGTATACAGCTGCTGCTGACGGCTGAAGTATACAGCTGCTGCTGCTGACGGCTGAAGTATAGAACTGCTGCTGACGGCTGAAGTATAGAACTGCTGCTGACGGCTGAAGTATAGAACTGCTGCTGACGGCTGAAGTATACAGCTGCTGCTGACGGCTGAAGTATAGAACTGCTGCTGACGGCTGAAGTATACAGCTGCTGCTGACGGCTGAAGTATAGAACTGCTGCTGACGGCTGAAGTATACAGCTGCTGCTGACGGCTGAAGTATACAGCTGCTGCTGCTGACGGCTGAAGTATAGAACTGCTGCTGACGGCTGAAGTATACAGCTGCTGCTGACGGCTGAAGTATAGAACTGCTGCTGACGGCTGAAGTATACAGCTGCTGCTGACGGCTGAAGTATAGAACTGCTGCTGACGGCTGAAGTATACAGCTGCTGCTGACGGCTGAAGTATACAGCTGCTGCTGACGGCTGAAGTATAGAACTGCTGCTGACGGCTGAAGTATACAGCTGCTGCTGACGGCTGAAGTATACAGCTGCTGCTGACGGCTGAAGTATAGAACTGCTGCTGACGGCTGAAGTATACAGCTGCTGCTGACGGCTGAAGTATAGAACTGCTGCTGACGGCTGAAGTATACAGCTGCTGCTGACGGCTGAAGTATAGAACTGCTGCTGACGGCTGAAGTATAGAACTGCTGCTGACGGCTGAAGTATACAGCTGCTGCTGACGGCTGAAGTATAGAACTGCTGCTGACGGCTGAAGTATACAGCTGCTGCTGACGGCTGAAGTATAGAACTGCTGCTGCTGACGGCTGAAGTATACAGCTGCTGCTGATGGTAGACGTTTAATACCGTTTAAAACCGTTAAAAACTGATGCTGTCCGTTTAAAATGCGACTGTGGTGGAAGCGACACAATTTCGTCCATTTTGAACGCCAGATAACATTAATATATTTTTACCATGCACTTTAAGAATGCAAGCTCAGTGATTTTGAATGTCTGGAGGAGCTTTTTAGCCTGTCTTTCGTCTGGCTGTCGTCGCTGTTGCTGCGGCCCAATCATTTCCAGACGTTCTCCGTTTTTCTTCGAT
Organism: Chirona hameri; assembly: GCA_036785665.1. NCBI lineage: Eukaryota > Metazoa > Arthropoda > Thecostraca > Balanomorpha > Balanidae > Chirona > Chirona hameri. Next base: position 29,797 of record JAXIVJ010000576.1, read on the forward strand.
CAGTTAAAAAGCGGGACACCGCTGTCAGCCATCTCTTCCAGTCATCTGCGCTGTCTGAGAGCTGTAAGCTGTCTAGACTAAAGCTGCCAGATTTTGGCTCCGAGCTGTAGCGATTCGCTACGGCATATGGACGTTCTGTGCTGTCGGTGAAGTTCTTCGATGTTCCAGTTAAGTTCCGTTAAGAGAACGAGATGAGGCGTCGTCAGTCTAATTCTGCGAATACATTCAAGTGGATACTTAGGAACATAATTCGTTCTTTGATATCATATTTCTGGCTAACATGTCTGGCTCTATCTAGTATGTGAGAATCCGGTGGTCACATCTTATTTTGCCCTCACCCCGTCACGCACGTGTGACGGGTCACGCATCACCTGTCAGCAAAGTTCGCCATGGGCTGGGCTGCTGGCCCTATGGGTCATGGGCTGGGCCTGGGCTGGGCCTGGGCCTGGCCTCAACTTTAAGGAAATCACAGCTCTGGATGGGCCTGGGCCTGACAATTTTGAAGTAATGCGCGAGTCGCACAAGCTCAGGTCAGAGCTCAAAAATATTTTAGCCAGCAGTTCACTTACACAGCAACACACTGTTGCTGAGGCTGTGGCTTTTTGTTTTTTGGTTAGCATAGTTGGTTCATTGTTTCACATTTATAGTATACAAGTAAATATGTTAGGATAGTGATTGCAATTTTTGTGAAAATAATGATATGCTTAATCTGAACGGGCCAGACCGGGCCTGGGCCTCAATATTATGAATTTGACTGGGCCTGGTCCGGGCCTGGGCTTGGTGTTCATGGGCCTGGGCCGGGCTGGGCTGGGGGTTGGTGGGCCCGTGGCGAACACTGCCTGTCGGCTGTCAGGTCACGCACGTGTGACGCGTGACCTGGAAGTCGACTCTGTCCCGGGACGAGCCATTCTCGCTATGTCTGCAAGATAGAAATCGACGGCAGCCGTCTCCCTCGGGCACTGCTTCGGGCGCAGAAGCCATCAAACCAGAGTCGAGTCGACTCTCTCCTTTACGGTCGGTCGTTTTACTTTATGGATGTTCTCTCGGACGCCGAGGCGACTCTTCCCGCGAGCTCCCCGTAACTGCCAAAGTTTCGTCCCAGAAGGGCTCGACGGCCAGACAATGGAACGCCTGATGAAGCTACCCATCAGCCGGTCACGATGAAGATTTGACGAGGGCCGAATCTTTTGCTTTTCAACTCGGCCATGAGAGTGTTCTTCAAACTGTGTAGCGCTGCGCCAGCGTGACACGGTTGGGACTGCGCACCGTTTGCAGTGTGCACCAGGATGTGACCAATTGCGTGCAATGGAGGGGCAGCAGCCGTTGCCGATCATGTCGCAACATCATGCTGCAATGGCGGTGGCCGGGCCGGCACAACTGCATCAGTCCAATGGCCGGACACCGCGCACGGGCGCCCTGCTGCGTAGGTCGGGTGGAGGTGCAGCCGCCATCCCAGTGCCTGACGGGGCCAGAAATTGAGCCTAGTCGTGCCAGGAACAGCCGCGTGACGTCATCACGGCGTTATAGTGACGTCACTTGATGTCTGCCTGCACCTGACTACACCATGACTGTTATTGGCTCCGTGTGATCTGGTTTATAATGGTTTATTTAGTCATGACTCATGAGCATAAGCGTAACCACCTTCCAAAAGTAGGTGGGGACGGAGGCACTTTGAAGTCGATAATTTCCATGCAACGCCCATAGGTGTAATGTTCAAATCCGAAAATGTTACTGGGGACTGATCCCCAGTGACCTCAGTGGTGGTTACGTGCCTGCTCATGAGTCAGGTATACCGGCGTCGCACCGCGTCACGTTTGTGCCCGACGGACCGGAAATTGCGCCATGTTTGTAGCACCGTTTTGCGATGAGTTTCGGTAGCATATCTCCTCGGACAATTTCGGTAATGGAAGACTCTCATGACATGTCAGTTTAGCCGGATCACTGAAATGGCGATGACTTGAAGCACGCAACGTCCCATCCAATATCAAATCTGATCCTTGACGAATTATCTGGCATTCACCCTCTGAATTCACTCTCCGAATGCTGCGATCGTTTACGACGTTTGTGACGTTTGTGACGAGTCTCTGACAGATATGACGCGGCGACGCGGCGGTATGTCGCTCCTTAGCAGGCCCCACGTGCGGCGTTTTGAACGTGCGCTACTTCTGTCTTGAAAAGCGGAGCATCGCCAAAGCTCGGTGGACCGTGGAAGAGGAATTTGCTGAGTATCACGGACAACGCCTATGTGTTGACCGTTGACGGGACCGTCCGACGAAAACTGGCTCGAAACATGACAAACAATTTATCAAGGGCTGAAGCGTTTGTCGCTGTCATTTAAAAGGTCTTTCTTGTCATCATCCCATGCTCATCCCATGCTTTCGAAGGTTACGTCACAAATCGGTCATCAATGTATCCGCGCAGTTCGTCTTTTTAACTCAGATCGTCAATATCTCTTCCGTCCTAGTGATCGCCGATCGGTAACTGTTGCCAATGCTCCCTCGGGTAACGTTTAGTATTCCGGTCGAGCTGTTCGGGCAATTAAATTTACTGAAGCGTGCTGCTGCGTAACGGGGAACGCCGGTGCGTGGCGCTCGTGGCGCTTGTGGCGCGTGGCGCTCGTGAGTGGCGCACCGGCGCGGTCGTGCCCTATTATTGCTGCAGCCGCGCCTTGCCGTCTGACAACCCACGTGCCAATCCGGTGACCTGGCCCGCTCCGGCTGCACCGCTGCTGCGGAATGGGTGGCTAGATTCGTTACCACCCAGTTCTGCAGCCTGGTGACCGCCGTCGCCCCCGCTGACAGCCCCCCCCCCCCCTCCCCCTGCCGCCGCTGCCGCCCCCGCCCCTGCGGCACCCACCGCTGCCGCCCCCGCCCCCGCCCCCGCGGCACCCACCGCTGCCGCCCCCGCCCCCGCGGCACCCACCGTTGCCGCCCCCGCCCCTGCGGCACCCACCGCTGCCGCCCCCGCCCCCGCGGCACCCACCGCTGCCGCCCCCGCCCCTGCGGCACCCACCGCTGCCGCCCCCGCCCCCGCGGCACCCACCGCTGCCGCCCCCGCCCCCGCGGCACCCACCGCTGCCGCCCCCGCCCATGCGGCACCCACCGCTGCCGCCCCCGCCCCCGCGGCACCCACCGCTGCCGCCCTCGCCCCCGCTGCAGCTCCTGTCACACCGGCACCTGCCTTGCTGGCTGGTCCTGTCACACCGGCACCTGTCTTGCTGGCTGGTCCTGTCACACCGGCACCTGCCTTGCTGGCTGGTCCTGTCACACCGGCACCTGCCTTGCTGGCAGCCCCTGTCACATCGGCACCTGCCTTGCTGGCTGGTCCTGTCACACCGGCACCTGCCTTACTGGCTGGCCCTGTCACACCGGCACCTGCCTTGCTGGCTGGCCCTGTCACACCGGCACCTGCCTTGCTGGCTGGCCCTGTCACACCGGCACCTGCCTTGCTGGCTGGTCCTGTCACACCGGCACCTGCCTTGCTGGCTGGTCCTGGCCTGGCTGGGTAAGTGTGTTGATTTCGGTTTCCAGCTCGTGAGCGGGTGAACGGCGTGGTTTTCTTTTTCTCCTTTCCTTTGCTTAGACTGCTGTGCTTGATGCGGTCGGTCGCTGAGATGTGTGATTGGTGCTATTGAGTGTAAATTGACGTGTTTGTGGGCCGTAAATAGGGAGACAAAAGGTTGCGAGAGTCGTTCTATATAGAGATGGATCGGGAGTGTAATGCAATTTTTTGTTGTTGTAGGTATCAAATCATTCAGCTTGGTCTAAAAGGGCTAGATTATATTGTATGTATTCACTGGTGGATCCAAGGGGGGGGGGGGGGGGGGGGGGGGCATCGGGGGCAAATGCCCCCCCCCCCCGCAGGAATGGGGGTGGGGGCATTAAATGCAAGTATGTCCCCCCTCCCGGCTCCCGCGCGTTCCCTGCACTGAACGTGAAAAACAATGATCTTAGGAGAAATCTTCATGAAAACGAAAGTTTTTTTTTCTTCTCTCGAGTAATCCCGCGCCCGCTGGGGGGGGGGGGGGGTCTGACCCCCTCCCGGATTTTCTCAATAACTTGAAAACTATGATAGATATCAACGTGCAAATTATGCCTTATGCTGCACCAATTCTACGTCTTTTCACCAAATTTCAATGAAATTGATTTATTTTGGGAGATAATGACGGTTTTAATGGTCATGTCATACCATTTTTGGTGGAAAAACGATAAATGTTTGACAAATCGTAGAAAATAAGGTTTTGAAGCAAATTGCAAATAAAAAACATCAAAAGAAAGGAAACGACATTCTCTTCAAAATGTTTATCTCGGATTTGGAAATTTTGGGTTTTTGACTCCCCCAAAAAAACGATTTTTTTTCTCGGAAAATTTCCACAAAATACATTTGTGAATTTGAAGTGAATTTATTAAGCTCGAATACCAAAATAAGGTGACTGTCCCAAATCCGCGGAGAAGAAAAAATGGGGTTACTTTTTTGCCACAAAAAGATGCCCCCCCCCCCCCCCCCCACACACACACACACGGAGAGAGGCTGGATCCGCCAGTGTATGTATTTACATGTGTGACTAACACAACTAGTGCGACGGGGCTTTTCGACAGAAAAGCTGTCTGCTACGCCTTGGTCCGCAATCAGTGGTTCACAAGGCCACATGACCCATATTGTAACGTTGGTTATGTGAAGAATGTTAAAAGTTCGCCGCAGAGATGGTCGCACTTCAGCCGTCCGTTCGTCCGGAAGAAGCAAAGTTATGCCGCCATCTCGTAGTTTCCTTGTTATGAAGTTGCCGTGAGTTAACTTGCTCCATTTCGGCTCCACGTTCTTACTCTAACGAGCTCTTGGAAAGGGCAGCAGAATTTCCCAGAATATAGAAACTCAAAGAAGCTTCACGAGGGAGCTTGTTTTGACTTCGTAGTCGGTTGGATTGCTGTGGAGCGGTTGTTATTATCTAGAAGAAATTAATTTAATTCATAAAAGGATTTTCCTTATCGAAGAAGTGCTTGAAGTGAAGCAGTCTCTTTAATCATGACAAGCACAAGTGAAGACTGGATAGGTCATGGTGCTGTGGAAATTAAGGGGAAAATCACCCACTTTGAAGAGCGTAGTACCATCGAGGCCGCTTCAGTTGGCTAACGTTCGTTAGTTGATATACGGGTCTGTCGTGGCTGTTCCATATATTTTAAGTGTTTATATTTTTCCTCTAGATGACATCGAAGTCCCAACGTATCGGTAACGCAACCGGTACAACTGCTTCTTCGTATTAGCCGAAGGGTAAAGTTCCAACAGCGTTGTCTCCTGGTAGCACGTGTCGTACATCAGATCTCCAAGGAACTGGGCAATGACACACAAGCTATTCTCTTTCTCTTTCTGGTAGGACGTGTCGTACATCAGATCTCCAAGGAACTGGGCAATGACACACAAGCTATTCTCTTTCTCTTTCTGGTAGCACGTATCGCACATCGGATCTCCAAGGAACTGGGAAATGACACACAAGCTATATTAACGTGAGCTGCTTTCTGACCTTCACTCTCCGTATTTTCAACACAAACACATGCTTGAATTCCAGAATGTTTCATTGTAGAGTGATGGACGAATAGAACAGCGTCCATTCCCGGAGTGCTCAACACTGATTTCCACCTATTTGTAGGCACGTCGATCTTCGAAACGGTTGTCGTATCTCTCCCTCTACAGGCTATGTTTTGAAGGCGATTATGTTTCAATTACCATGCAGTGAGCGACCATCCCATTTATTCTAAAAGATAAATGGATGGGTTCGTTTTTGTCTTCAGCTGAGTGATGGAACGACGCATAAAGCTTTTTATTTTTAATAAGTCATTTGCTATGTTTTTTTCCCGCTCATATTTCACTGATATTTGTATTTGTCGAGGCTGGGCTCACTCGGACGCGACAGATTTTGGCTGGGCTCAGTCGAATGCGACATTTTGTCTGGGCTCAGTCGAATGCGACAGATTTTGGCTGCATTTCTCTAGGCAACATTTCATGTTTCTTACTTAAAAAGTGAGCCCACATTTGTAGCATCGCTGATGTATCATATTGAAGGACACTGATGTGGCCTAAAGCTTTCTGATTTATAAACACCGACAAACTGGCGTTGAAGAAAGATTTTACACAGTTCTTGCATACTTTCACTTGAACAGACTATATGCTTTGATTGCCGTTGACCTGTTAATCTTTGTTTGCAGGACTCCTCGTGCCCGCCACACCAAGTCATTCGGCCAGAGGTGCCGCCTGGCTCCTTCACTCGCCGACTTTCCATTCGCAAGTCGCGCAAAAAACGCAAGGTGAGTGCAGTGAGTGCAGTATAAACGCCAGTTGAGGACAGTATTCAGCAAGGTGACTGGGGTATTCAGCAAGGTGACTGGGGTATTCAGCAAGGTGACTGGGGTATTCAGCGGGGAAACACGTACAAAATCGACTCAAACGTGGTTCAAAATTACGGAAACTTTTGATGTAGTACTACCGAAAGCAACAAAAAGAAGGTAGTAATCTATCGAAGGTTTCTGAGGACCCCATGTCCGAGTGCTTCCGATAAAATAAAGCTTGCCTTTTAGCATTAACCTAAACGCAACCGTAGCAGTTATTTAAAAGCTGCCATATTGTGCTGCAACTTCCCGTCGATTAGTTCACCGTCTGGTTTTCCGACGCCGATGGCTGGACCCGAGGGCTCCGGTCCTTGGCTCCGAACCCGAGGGCTCCGGTCCTTGGCTCCGAACCCGATGGCTCCGGTCCTTGGCTCCGAACCCGATGGCTCCGGTCCTTGGCTCCGAACCCGATGGCTCCGGTTTTTGGCTCCGAACCCGATGGCTCCGGTCCTTGGCTCCAAACCCGATGGCTCCAGTCCTTGGCTCGGAACCCGATGGCTCCGGTCCTTGGCTCCGAACCCGATGGCTCCGGTCCTTGGCTCTGAACCCGAAGGCTCCGGTCCTTGGCTCTGAACCCGAAGGCTCCGGTCCTTGGCTCCGAACCCGATGGCTCCGGTCCTTGGCTCCGAACCCGTTGGCTCTGATTTTAAGCTCCGAACCCGTTGGCTCTGATTTTAAGCTCCGAGCCCGATGGCTCTGATTTTAAGCTCCGAGCCCGATGGCTCTGATTTTAAGCTCTGAACCCGTTGGCTTTGGTCGGTGGCTGTCGCCGCCAGGCGCGCCTCAGTAGCTGCCGGGTGATTCGGGTCGACCGTGCGGGTCGATTTGCGCGTCTGTCGGTCTATAAGTTCGACCCAGGCAGGCCAATCTAGGCCAATCTAGGTCAATCCAGGTCGATGTGTTTTTACCGCAGTCTGCAGCGGGTGAGTGGCTATCGGTGCTCTTATTGAACGGTGGAGTCGCCAGCATGTCGTAATCTGTGTAGTCTAGATGAAATAAGGATTCAGCTCTAATGTAATATGAATAAACTGACATTTTGTTTTGTACGTTGTTGGATATTTGGTGCTGCCAATCCATTCAAATGCATGATATTCCATAGGGCCAACTCTGGCTCCTGTTGTCCCAATCGCTCCCAGTCGGTGAGGTCACGCCTCTCAGCACTGCGTATACTGCCATCTGTTGGCCAGAAGTGGCAACACTGGATGTTGAGACGCGGGGGAAGGGGGGGGGGGGGGCAGACAGCAGCCCATTGAAGAAGATTCGAGAAGAGACTGGTCTTCAGAATGTGGAGTTCGTCATACAGAATTGCCTCCCCCCCCCTGTCTAAGTTCGATCTTTGTAAAATGTCTGAATTGGTGGCTAAAATGCCGGGAATGTCGACTGGAGTTCTCGGTTGAGAGAACTGGTTATTGCTATGTTGTTAAAGGGACATTGCCACCTTCCTGAAAGTTGTCAAATATACGCCGGTTGTACCCGAAAATATGAAGTAAGTGTTGCTGAAAACGATGGTGATATTTTCTCGAAAACTTCACTCAATTTATAATAATTAAGTTTTTAAAATTTGGGTTGATGACGTCATTATTGAGCTAAATAGAGCTATAGATAAATCCTTTACGCTACCAAAGTTTGGCACAATTTTTGTCGGACAATTCTGGCGATTCAAATACGAGCAGGTACCAGGTAAACTGTGTCGCACTCACTTGACCACCGAAGTCTTGTCACTGAAAGCTCCACATACCACACATCGAATTATTGGCATCGTTTGAAAATTGCATTAGAGTTTCACTTTATAGAAGTCTAGTTATCCTGATATAACCCACGGTAAATATAATACACCCAGCGATCGAGAAACGAAACGCGTAAATCTCTCCACGGTTTGCCTTAAAACAAGTCGACTATCATCACCATTGGGTAAAGAGAGACGTCATAGGCTTTAAACCCCTATTCAAATACACGTGGGGTTTATTTGTTACAATTGTCAAGACCAAGCTCGAATTTCTTTTCGAATAGACCTATGTGGTTGTTTTAACTGCTACCCTACTTAATTTCAAAGCAAATCCAACAACATGGCTATCTCAACTCAAAACTAATGTTAAGGTGGGAATGTCCCTTTAATGGAGTTTTGTTGTTACGACAGCGTGACGGAGGTCAGATGTCGCCCGGCATGATCACAGCTCACAGCTCACCCTGTTCCAATGTGTAGATTCGGCATGCTCACAGCTCACCCTGTTCCAATGTCCGATGTCGCTCACAGCTCACCCTGTTCCAATGTCCGATGTCGCCCGGCATCCTCACAGCTCACCCTGTTCCAATGTCCGATGTCGCCCGGCATCCTCACAGCTCACCCTGTTCCAATGTCCGATGTCGCCCGGCATCCTCACAGCTCACCCTGTTCCAATGTCCGATGTCGCCCGGCATCCTCACAGCTCACCCTGTTCCAATGTCCGATGTCGCCCGGCATGATCACAGCTCACCCTGTTCCAATGTCCGATGTCGCTCACAGCTCACCCTGTTCCAATGTGTAGAGCCGGCATCCTCACAGCTCACCCTGTTCCAATGTGTAGAGCCGGCATGCTCACAGCTCACCCTGTTCCAATGTGTAGAGCCGGCATGCTCACAGCTCACCCTGTTCCAATGTGTAGAGCCGGCATGTTCACAGCTCACCCTGTTCCAATGTGTAGAGCCGGCATGCTCACAGCTCACCCTGTTCCAATGTGTAGAGCCGGCATGCTCACAGCTCACCCTGTTCCAATGTGTAGAGCCGGCATGTTCACAGCTCACCCTGTTCCAATGTGTAGAGCCGGCATGCTCACAGCTCACCCTGTTCCAATGTGTAGAGCCGGCATGCTCACAGCTCACCCTGTTCCAATGTGTAGAGCCGGCATGCTCACAGCTCACCCTGTTCCAATGTGTAGAGCCGGCATGCTCACAGCTCACCCTGTTCCAATGTGTAGAGCCGGCATGCTCACAGCTCACCCTGTTCCAATGTGTAGAGCCGGCATGCTCACAGCTCACCCTGTTCCAATGTGTAGAGCCGGCATGCTCACAGCTCACCCTGTTCCAATGTGTAGAGCCGGCATGCTCACAGCTCACCCTGTTCCAATGTGTAGAGCCGTCATGCTCACAGCTCACCCTGTTCCAATGTGTAGAGCCGGCATGCTCACAGCTCACCCTGTTCCAATGTGTAGAGCCGGCATGCTCACAGCTCACCCTGTTCCAATGTGTAGAGCCGGCATCCTCACAGCTCACCCTGTTCCAATGTGTAGAGCCGGCATGCTCACAGCTCACCCTGTTCCAATGTGTAGAGCCGGCATCCTCACAGCTCACCCTGTTCCAATGTGTAGAGCCGGCCAGACCACGCTGTACACCTAGAGACTTGGATTGGGAGTTGCGTGGCGCTGGATGACGTCACGCTTGCTTCCTCCTGAATACATCTACAGCATATCAAACATTCGATTATGAGTCAGCACGGGCGTTAGGTTTCAAGGATATGCAACGTATACGGATTCAGAACCAGCCTGTGCCAGTGGGGTTGACACCGCGGTACCCACGTTGGTTGTGGCCGCTTATGACTGAATTTTACATTAGTCACATTAGGTATACGGTGTGAGTCATATCCAGCTTGTTTGTTGGGAGTCAGAATATACGACTGGTAGTTGGTACGCATTAGTAATGGCGTTGCCACGGCTTCCCAGCTACTAGGGACATATGCCAAATTAGTAGGGACAAATCCAAGTGCAAATGTACTTTAACATGGGACCATATTAGAGATGGCCGAAAATTACTAGGGACAATGCCCCTAGTGTTCCCAGTGGTGGCGCCGCCCCATTACTATAATTCGACATCTCAACGAAGGCGTACAATGTAGTTTTTTCGTCTATCTGGTCTTGATACTATCTGTCTTGATACTATCTTGATTACGATAACGTTTTGCTAGACAAACGAAGAGTGTGCTACAAATAGTTTCATGTTTCCGCGGCAGCCTGCAGCTAATTATCCTGTCGCCAGCAGCCAAAGGAAACAAAGTCATGGATTGTGCTGCCATGATCGACAAAGTGGCCAATGGTAACACATTTGGTAACGCTATTGGCATCCATGTAATAATTGCCTCGCAGAATGTAGGTGGAGCCCGGAAACTATCCGAGATTCTACTATTGTTCGTCTGATTTTCCGTACTAACGGCGGTGGCTCGGGAAAAGTTCCACGATCTTGGATAAGACGCGAGCGATTTTCCGTCAGCCGACTGAGTCAGTCGTCTCTCGCCCACTGGCGAGTTCGCTGGGCCTCTGGCGAGCATCGGGTCCGAAATTCGTCAGTGAATTTATTTCGAGTGGTGCTGATTTTCATCTGGTCACGATTATTCATCTTCAGCCGATGCTTGGGGCCTGCTTGTTGGTAAGTACCGAGCACCTACCGTCCAGAAACATCCTGCAAGTCATTCCACCTCCCTCACATTTATCATCAGCTGTATTTTATCTCTCATCGCCGGGCATTTCGTTGTCTGCCCTGCTCTGATTCGGTGCCTCGAGTGGCGCCCAGACGCTCACCTTTGACCTCGTACTCTGCCTGGGGCGCTCTATCGCCCCGGGCGCTGTATCGTCTGCCGCTTCTGCTATCGTCGGCGGCCGGCCTCGGGCGCGTATCGCGTCAGCAGCGGACCGATAACGCATACCACACACAGCAGCAGGCCGCGACGGTGGCGTGCGGTAGGACCTGTGGTAGGACCTGTGGTGGTGAGACGCGAGAGAGGAAGAGTGAGCTGTGGAAAGAGTGGGGAAGAGGAAGAGAAGAGAGGGAGAGGAAGAGTTCTGTGGGTTGAGCGGCAGTGTAGTACGTCGTAGATTCGTGGGGGAGCTTTTGTGAGGGAAGTATTACGAGTTGCCAAGTGCTGAAGAACTCTGGCAGAGTTGGCTGTGGAAGCGTTGCGGACAAACTCCGGTGCAAAGGACACTCCTGGCGACCATGAAGCGAGCGTGGTCCCTGATCCGTAGAAAGGTGAGGACTCGAGGCTAGCGACTGCACGTGACCTGCCTGTCTCCCCAGTCCACACCGTCACGGCCGGGGAAATTCCATCACTGAGTTAGTGAGTTGCCTTGCACTAGCGGGGACTACACGTGCCTAGGGAAACTACGCAGCTCCACCCCCCCCCCCCTCGAGCGTCCACCACACCACACGCCACACGGAGCCTGACAGCTGGACTTTCCCTGACGCCTTGTCACCTTTTCCCCCCGCCGCGCCGCCCGGTCCCATTCCGTCCAATGACCGCTAACAGTGAAAACCTCAGCCGGTCTACCCACTCCTCAGTGTGTTAACGGCTCTCGCGGACGACAGGCAGCGTAGACATCTTTGTCTGCCTGCCTGCCGGCTATTCCTCCTGCTGTGCCGTCTAGGCGCCGCCGCCGGTCCGGCCGGCTGAGGTTGTCGGTTGACCTGGTTAACGTGACGGTCCAGCGCCGACGGCCGCCGGACCGTGGTGGAAGCCTGGGAATGAACCGGAACGCCAGTTCCTCCCGGCGCCGGGCGCGTTGGATGACGGACTAGCGGTCTCGCCTCGTGGAGGCGAGTCGGGGCGGGTTGAGGCGAGTCGGGGCGGGTCGAGGCGAGTCGAGGCGAGTCGAGGCGGGTTGATGCGAAGCGAGGCGGGTTGAGGCGAGTCGGGGCGGGTGGAGGCGGGTGGAGGCGAGTCGGGGCGGGTCGAGGCGGGTTGAGGCGAGTCGAGGCGGGTTGAGGCGAGTCGAGGCGGGTGGAGGCGGGTGGAGGCGAGTCGGGGCGGGTCGAGGCGGGTTGAGGCGAGTCGAGGCGGGACTTCGCGGCACATGCTGTGGTTTTTGTCTCCGGTTTTTGGATTGGGCTGTAGGAGTGTGGCTGGAGAGGGTGGAGGTGCGTTCGATGTAGGACCGGTTGGATGTGGTGGCGCGGGATGCGAGTGATTGCTGTGAGCTGCTGAGAGTGGGCGACCTCGAAAGAGACAGGTTGGCGTCGCCTCCAAATGTTGATGTCCAGTCAAATGTGAAATGTTAACTGTTGTGCGATTTCGCTCGTTTCACGATAGCTTTGCTCATTTGTGTCTCAAAGGTAGCTGTATGCTGTCCGGAAAAGACCAACAGAAACCGCATAGCTCACCCTTATCATTAGTTTCGCTCTCAACACGCTGTTTTCCGTCCCTCACCTGTCAGTGGTCACTCGTCGCTCGCCGCTCGCCGGCAACAGCCCCGCCCGGCGCAGTTTACAGCAACGCTCAAGAGATGGCGTTGCCGTCGCCGTCACGCCGCCGCCGCCGCCGCCATTGTTTGGTGCTCCGCAGACGGCAGGCGCTCCCAAGCTCATCCGATGGCCTTGTAGTGATGTTTCGGCCGTCATGGCGTCACGCTGCGATGTCGGAATCACTTGTGATCACGGGATGTAGCGTGAGGTCACGTGACGTCACATGATGTCACGTGGATGTCACGTGGGGTCACGCGGGGTCACGTGGGGTCACGCGGGGTCACGTGGGGTCACGCGGGGTCATACGGGTCACGTGAGGTCCGTAGTCACGTGAGATTTGTTGAGTCACGTCCCATCAGGTCACGTCCGCGGTCCGCTAGTTTCGGGTCGAAGTCCAAGGATCAAAGCATGCCCGGGTTAGGTGCGACTGTCGAGATGCTCCATCGAACTTCTGGTCTCGTATACTAGGTTTGGCTTACAAGTGTAATGGATCTCACCATTCTCCCGAGACGATTGATAGTGATCCCTTCCGAAATGTTCGACTGCAGCCAGAGAATACGGCGTCTCAGCCTTTGTGACTTTGATCAAGCGTTGCTGAAGTCTGAACCCTCCGGCATTTGCGTCACGTCTTGAATGGTATCATTGGCGCATGCTCATACATTATGGGCGACCTCCAGGACTCTGCTGAAATCGTTTGATGTGTAGCGAAGTGCGGCAGGGCTGCACCTGCTCCTGGTCGTGAACAAAGAACACAGCCCCCCCCCCCCCCGGTATTTGGCCGGATCTTACCGAACCGGCACAGCACCGAATCTCTGCAATGAATGCGATTTGACAGCTGCAGACGGTCGGCACACTGGCTGGCTCACTTTTGACTTCAATCATCAGCAGCACTTCAATCATCAGCGGCGTGTTGGCTTTCAGCTCCCGGATGCTGGCTCGTCTGGTACTATAAGGCGTTTCCTGTTATATAGGTATTGGTCAACACCGGATCCACCTTTCCGGAGCAATATATCTCCGAACTCTGAACAGGATGGCAAATATTCTCTTAGTAGGTATACCTAATGGGAATTATTTATATTTTGCTGCTGCTGATACCTTCATTATTTCGAATGTTTAATGATGAAACTAACACTTCGAAACGTTAATTTCGCTTTTCCTAAATTTAACTGTGTGTGCTGATTAAGTCGATAAATACGCGTCAATGACCCTAATTGGCTTGAATACGAATTCAAAACTGAGCGGCATCGCCCATATATAGAGCGGAACTATCACCCGTGGCAGGGTAGGTGCAGCCCAGTTGTTTGACGCGGGCACTAGTGATAACATTGCACGTGCTTTGTCAACTAACAACGCTAAAAATTCAGCCTGGGTACAGGTTTGGCGACAGACTGCGATACTATCGCAGGCAAACGGAACAAGGACAGTCGGACAGAATACTAGCGCGTGATTCATCAGTCCTGGCTGACCGCTGTCCGCGCATTGTAAACTAATGAGTCAATGCCATAAGACAGCAGACAAGTTTAATTAACACTCGGCTAACCGAACCCGTTTAACCTTTCTTCCGGCCCTTGGGCTTGTATATGCATAATTTGACGAGCAGAATGTTTAATGATTTGGACCGGTGAGCGTTGCACGCCGATTTCGAACATTTCTCTGTCCGCAGTCCCTAACAACAGCGAACTCCTGGAACAAAAAGGCTGTACCATGACCTTGGAACTGTGAGCGAGACGCTTGGCTCCGTGACTAAAAGCGCTCGAGCGCTGTCGTATGGTAGGGTCGCTAGTCGCTACACTTCCTCTACACCTGCTTCCGGCGTCACATCAGTTCGTTATAGACCGACTGGACCTGTCGCAGTTATAGACCGATACTTATGTCCATTGTCCATGTTAAAGGGAAATATTCACCTTTTGATTTTTTTAGCAACAATTTCCTAGGCTTCCGTTATGGTATAACAATGATGTTGATCTAAATTTAAGAATGAAATACAATTATTCCCTAATTCAAAGTTGGAAGTTTGGACAAATTTAAAAGCAAGTACATATACTTCTTTCGGAGTTCATGATCGGTGTTTTCCCTCCACTAGCGAAACGCGACATCTGGCGCTTTTGTATAAATCTGTTCAACGTTGAATACCTCTCGTTTCTCAACAAATCGTGTACACTAAATAGGTGGCCATCCGGGGCCAAGCTAAACTGCCGATTTCAATGCATTTTTTTCTCTCAAATGTTTGTTGATTGTTCATAAAAGTTTGGCACATATTCGCAAAATATAGAGTGCAGGAAACCTATTGCATACCTTCATGATAAATAACAATGCGTAAGGAGGCTAATTTACTGAATTCGTTACCGAGTACTTGCTGAGTACCGACCGTTATAAGCGTGGATCGCTTATCAACTATAGCTTGACATATCTTTCGGTAGGAATGTTTATATGCAAAATGTGATCAATTTACAATATATTTTGGTCTCGTCTATCGATTTCAAGTAATAACTCCATTTTTGTGGAAAAGGGTGAATATTTCCCTTTAAAGTGACTGTTTTAGAACCTTAAGCAGAGTTATATCAGTCTCGCACATTTTCCAGGACGTTTTTCGGCTCATGATCCCACCTGTTGCTGACAGCAGCAATGGCGGTGGCTATGGCGGCAATAGAAGGTAGCGATGGCAGAGATGGCAGCGATGGCAGATATGGCAGAGATGGCAGAGATGGCGGTGGTGCTTGAGAGAATAGCGATGGCGGCGATGGCAGCGGTGGCGGCGGTGGCAGTCTCTTTCGTTCACAAGGTCACTGCCACCGCCCCGATGACACAGCGGTGGTCGCCGGCCTGAATTTCAAACGGCTCCGCACGGCCCAAGACCTTGGACGCCGCGACGACGCGACGACGCGACGGTGGCAGCCGGCAGGGCCTTGTCACCCATCGCCGCTGTGGTGATGTCTCCAGGAGACATCTGAGATGCCCGGACACATCTGAGATGGCCGGCACTGGAGGCATTCGAGACATTCGAGCAGACACTGCATGGAAGATATGATGAATAGGTTGGTGTTTGTCTGGGTGATCTATGTTCGGGTGATGACGTATTCCGACCAAGAATAAGCAGTAGATCGTAGATTCAAACTGGTGTGCTGGCCAGTTCATTTTCTGTCGGTTTGATGTCTGGCGTCGGACTCAATTCGTTAAAAAAGTTCCAGCAATAGTGATTCCGGCTAAGTGATATCCGCATGGGAGCGCAGGCCTGGCACCAAACTTTGTAAACGCCTCTGCTCATCACTAATGCAGACTTTGGATCGTCGTGATCGACGATGACACCACCGACGGATGACGTCATGGGACCTCAACACCAATGACGAATGACGTCAAAGGTCTATGACAATATGACATCACTCACTGATGACGGCGTCGACGACATCTCCGCGCCAGGGCATAAGTCTGAGGATCGCTTTGGCCGGCAACCTTCACGACCTCGGGAACGTCGCACGACGTCTGTGAGCTGTGACGCGACGTTTGCGACGCGACATCTGCGCCCGTCAGCCGTCCAGCTCCCGACAGCATGGCGTGACAGGACAGCATGGCGTGACAGGGGAGTGTCCACACTGGCCTGTTCGGGCACCGACAGTCACAGCCCACGTTCCATGGTCGTGACTAACGACAAAGCTTGCGAGACTGGGTGCAGGCACGACGGTGATGAGTGAGTCAGTGTTCCGCAGGGGAGTGTCTGTCCGTCTCGTCTGCTTCTGTGCTGATCTGAAGCAAGATTGAGCACGCTCTGGGCGTTAGTCACAGGCATGGATATAAGTAGGTCGGTTATCGTTCTGCGGTGGTGGTATTTAAGTTCAGAGGTCGGTCACGTGTCACGCATTCTCTCGTCACTTGCCCTGTCTCGACCACATGTCCGCGAAATGGTATATCCAAACTGGTCACTAAACTGCTCATGCCATATTCGCTCCTCTTTTTATAAACGATTTCGATGTATCGCCGACTTTACTCAGCATAGTCGGTAGGAGAGTAGCTCATCCTAGGATAGCGACATTGCAACTTCGCTGTTCTCCCTCGCCTCTCCTCCATAACGAACCGACGCGACGTTCCGACGCGACGTTCCGACGGTCTCGTCTCGTTTCCCGCTACCCTCCGCTACCGTAAACCACCGCCGACGCCTCCAGTCCTCCGCTACCGTAAACCACCGCCGACGCCTCCAGTCCTCCGCTACCGTAAACCACCGCCGACGCCTCCAGTCCTCCGCTACCGTAAACCACCGCCGACGCCTCCAGTCCTCCGCTACCGTAAACCACCGCCGACGCCTCCAGTCCTCCGCTACCGTAAACCACCGCCGACGCCTCCAGTCCTCCGCTACCATAAACCACCGCCGACGCCTCCAGTCCTCCGCTACCGTAAACCACCGCCGACGCCTCCAGTCCTCCGCTACCATAAACCACCGCCGACGCCTCCAGTCCTCCGCTACCGTAAACCACCGCCGACGCCTCCAGTCCTCCGCTACCGTAAACCACCGCCGACGCCTCCAGTCCTGAGGCCCCATAGTCGTCCCGGCGCCTGCTTCATCAGTCGGCAGCTCAGGCAAGGTAAACAACGCACAGACACCGCCAGAGGGCGAGAAGAGAGAGGAGAGAGGGAAAGAGAGAGAGCGGGGTGACTACTCGTCCGAGCAACGGCAACAGGCTCGTCCGTCGTCCGTGCCACTATGTGTTGGTCGAGACGGGCGGACGGGGCGAGATGGAGTGGGGGAGGGGGTGGGGGAGGAGGGCGGGGCGGAGGGGAGGGATGGGATGTGGTGAGATGCTTTCGAATGAGAGGTGCAACTTCTCCCAAAGACATACATGCACTATGCCATGCCGCCGAGATTTAAATGTTTATACCATAGAGATATAACCGAAATATGTATTTCAGATGAACATGAATTTTGCATATCGCTGAAATAACGCGACGCTTCTGCAATACTCCACCTTGTCGGAATGGTGATATGAAAATACTATATCTTTTTCAAACATCCGGCCGAGTGGGGAAGGGGAGGGGGAACGGTGGGGGAGGGGGGGGGCGGAGGAAGGGGAAGCCGGTGTAAAAAGTCCGATGTTGTTGACAGAGGGATCGGCCCGGTTGTATCGGTATCGCCCGGGCTATCACACCCCACCCTGTGCACACCGCCCGTGCACACCGCCCGTGCACAGTGAGCCCGGGGTGCACGATAGCAGCACTGATCGCAGCACGTGACGCCAGGCAGGACATGGCGGCGTTGACTGTTTGCCGGTATTGGGTCTGATTTTAGATACGGCTGCTTTGGTCGTGGCCGTAATGCGCCGTGTTACATCGTCGTGGCAGGTATCGGACTATCTGCTGTCTGTTACTGGCTTTAGTGGGGTTGTAAACGCGTAGTTACTGGGCTTGTATCTTACTCGGTACATAGTGCAACAAGCTCTCGAACATCCACGGCCGCCGTGGTTGTGGGAACAAGGTTCGTGCAATTGTTCCTCCTGAGGAAGCCAACAATTTGACTCGTTGGCCCCATCTCTACCCCAATGCCTTATGCATTGCGTATTATTTCGACTGAGGAAATCAAAATCGCTGGGTACGTGACAGCAGCTGGATGTCGTTTGGTCCGTCCTCTTTGCCTGTTTCTCCTTCACTCCTGTCTGCATCTGCCTGTTTGGCATCTTTCCGCACCCTGTCTGTGTTGCACACCCGAGCCGGTCCGCGCGTCGGCTCCCCGCCCTCGTATCCGCTCAACCCCGGCCGACCGACCTCCGCCCTTTCCGTCAGCGCCCGCCCCGGCCGCCGCCCGTCGGCCTCGTCGGCTCGTCGTTGTCGACGGAGTGGCCTTGACCGCCTCGTGCGTCCGGCTCCGTCGGCGTCGACTCGCGTCGGCCGACGGCCGGTGGGCGGCGGCAGTGGCGGTGGCGTCGGTTGGATGTTGGAGAGTCAGTTGGCGTTGAGTTGGTCCCCGGTGTGGTTGTATTTTGTGTCGTGCCCGGTGCGGTGGGTTGTATCCAGGTCGGCCTGGCTCCGCATAGCGACGCTAGTCTCTACTACGCTACTCTACGTTGGCTGGGTGAGGTCAGGTCAGCACTGGGCAAGTGTGGCAAGTGTGGCAAGTGCAATTGTCCCTGGATCGGCTGACGATTTCTAGAACCCTAAACCCTGGCTGGGTCTCTTAACTGTCTGGGCTGGAATTATCGGGATTGACATCCCGATTGACGAGGATTGACATGATGATATCGGGATTGACATTACCCTCTTTGGCTACCGTTTGTGACTGCCATGGTCGCTGGGCTGGGCAGGAGTATACCCTCACAGCCTGCGCACACAGCTGCTGTGCGGACGTCTTGTGGAAAGCTCTCGTCCACCGGATATAATTGCTAACACCTATTGGCTATCACCTCCCTGACCCCGACCGATCACCCCTTCTCTGGTAATTACCGGGCTTAACCAGGCTCTCAGCTGTCATTAGAGCAGGAGTGGCGGCTCTCAGCTGTCATGGAGTGGCTGTCTCAGCTGAGCAGGAGTGGCATCGCATTAGGAATCCTCCCTTTTCCCATATTCTCACATGTTTCCAGTCTTCTCACGTCAGAGCAAGTATTTTGGGCTTAGCACATTGGGCTTAGGTCGGATTACGAATGGTACATGTGGTACTGGTTAACTTTTTTTTAGATCTATTGCTGGTCCCTCATAAAGTATCTTTGTTAATTTTATTTTAACATACAAAACACTTTAAAACAAACAAACAAACATTCAAGCATCTACACACCATAAAAAGCCTCATAGACGCCCGCCCGCGCCGCCTCGCGTCCTTCCGCGGTCACCCGCGAAGCGACACCCCCCCCCCCCCCTCCCCGCCACCGCGCCGTCCGGGCGAGCGAGCCGTCGACCGGCTGGGTCAGCGACCCGCACCCCCGGCCGGCCGACCGGCCCGGCAGACAATGCTAAAGCCGGTCCCAGGTTAGCCCGGGTGGGGATGGGCGGGGGCCTATCCTATCTTACCATATACACACTTCCTACATAATAATGAATACGCAACTTATGCGATGTCTCACAGGCCGCAGCGACGTCACACACAGCGATCATTATCGCGTCCGGTCAATGCGAAGTCTGCAGCGGCTGCCGGAATAGCAGGCCGCCAGCATTGAACAGCGTAGGCACTAGAGAGTACGGAGCATAGTGTTAATCACGGTGGTTCAAAGCACGAGTTTCCGACGTTGAGTGCTTACACAGCGGACGCCAGACATGCACAAAACGATCCTGCTTTCCTGCTTCAATAGCCACATACCATTGGATTTCAGCTGTGGTTTTAACGTCCCGTTGGAGAACGCGAGCTCCCTGATTCAGATGGCGTTCGAATACATCAGCGAAAGAATGCCATAGCGCAATCGTTTTTTCACGAGATAAAAATAGGTGACTTATTGTTTCCGGTCTTCGCCTCCACAAGGAACATGTGTCGTCTCCGATTATGCTATATCTGTGGAGCAGTTTTTTTGGTTGGTAATATTCTATGGAATATTCTATATTGAAACCACCGCAAGTCAATATCTGTTGAGTCGTACAACTGTACATATGCGTCGCGCCAAGAGTATATGCTGGAGGTAGCGATAACTCGGAATCCCATTTTATCTGCGATGGTGCTCCGCTTTCTGCTATGAAGGATAATGTTATAGGCCCATTTTTAAGTATGACTCCTTTGCCTAATTTCGTGTAGTCGGCTAAGTGGCAGGAATCTTAATTTACACTTTACGACAATTTATTGCAAATTGCAGTCTTAATTGATAATTATGTCTCTGCGGTAGTCTTGTCCTGTCGCTCCGCTGCTGATTCCGCTCACAAATAGCTTGACTTCTAGCTTCGGACCCGTCATCCGCCGGTTGACGTGTCTGACGCGTGGCTCTGGACGGCGGGGTCACCACGTCATCACTTGTGACGTACCACTACGGTCATGCCACCCGTCGATTAGTCAAATGCCGCCGGCAATGTCCATCATGTCATTCATTCTGACAGTCGTCTCCGGCGGCCAGTCATTCAGTGGGAGTCGTCTCCGGCGGCCAGTCATTCAGTGGGAGTCGTCTCCGGCGGCCAGTCATTCCGTGGGAGTCGTCTCCGCCGTAAGATGACCGGCAGTTGGATTGGCCGTCTAGTAGTGACCGACCTCAGCCGTGGAAGTCGGCTGATGATGTGGTTGGTGGTGTCGGCTGGTTATGTTTGCCATATTTACCTATGCCGGTATTTCGGCCGCCTGCTTCACTATATGTATATGTCGGAGCCCGGAGGTCTGTCCATCGCAGCGCGGAATTTCCAGGAGAGTGGTGACGGCTCCAGTTCGCTGATGATGGTAATTAGTCTCTTCCTTATTGATAGACGCATCTGGAGTTGAGGCGTTTGGAAACGGAAGTGTCGTCAAATGGAAGTGGACCATTCGTTTCTCTGCACACATTGAATGGGCCATTGGCTAAATGAAAGAGCCATCGCACGCTCGAGCCTAGGCCATTATCGATGAATGAAATGCATTTCCGCCACCACAACGCCATTACTTAGATCGGCAACTAATCGAGAGCCTTACCAGAAAAACGGCAAAGCATTCAGTGGGGGAACGGGTGAATTGGTGCAGAAAAGCCGTCAGTTCGCCGCGGGCGTCTTGGCGTTTACCGTTACCTGGCAACGGGGGTGTTGGGTACAACAACAGACGGCGGACGCCACGTCGCTTTCACCGAGTGCGAACACATTCTATTGGCGTCGTGCCCAGTGCCGCCCTGGCTATCGCGGGAATTACCGAACTGCTGCAGGGACCGGTCAGAGTCAGAGGGGTCAATCGCCAGGGTCAGAGGGGTCACTCGCCAGGGTCAGAGGGGCCAATCGGGTCAGGGTCGGGTATGGACAGGGGACAGGGGTGTGGACAGGGGACACGCCCGTCGCCCAGAGCCGGCTGTGGTGGGATGGTGATCAGAGGGGGGGGGGGGGGGGGGGGAGAGGAGGAGGGTGCTGGCGGTGGAGGATCAGCTGGTTGGGAGGGAGGGGAAATCCCTTCCTCCAGAAAAAAAATCCCTCCGCCCCAGAGGACTGAGTACAATAATAATTATCGTGCAGCGTGCTGGTAGTTGGGACTCGTCTGATATGTGTATTAGGGTACTTCCAGGTTCAAAATTTAGTTTTATGCAGACGTATTTTACACGTGTTAAAATGTTTTGCAGTGTACGATATTCTCGCAACTTTTGGGCTCCGAGCGTGTGCATCTCGCTGTAAACAATCATTTATAAACAGGTACAGGCATTATTAACCCTATTCCTGTCCCGGGGGGGGGGGGGGCGAATCCCCCCCGGATTTTTTTTTATCTCGTGTGCTGCACATTCATTATTGAAGCTAAGGTCTTCAAACTTTCCGACTTTTCCTAACTTTTCATTGCGCATCTGATTGTTTAATTTTTCTTCTTAAAAAAGCTGCCTCATAAGCGGCTCCAGGAACACTTTTTGGGAGGCATGTTCGGGCGTTTTTGATACCAAAGGTTTGTATGGTTAAACACTCGTAGAGGGCTCATTTCTTCTGCAAAATGCTAGTAAAAGAGGTACTAGTAGACAATTGCCGGTATTTGACCTTGGGCACCTCAATATTGACCTGCCCTAAAGATGACCTAAGTACTTTCGATAGAGTTTGTCTCGAGCTATCTACCATCCTTTTCCGCTTGTCACTACGTTGAGTGTTTTTTTTAGATCTTAGGGGGGGGGGGGGCGGAAATACCCCCCCCCCCCGGCAGTTCGTGGTTGGTGCGAACCCCCGGCAGTGCGCGTGTTAATGGACCTTAATTCGGCAACAGTTAACTAACAAACGATAACTTAATAACTAACTTATATATAAGTAGATAATCACTTTTCTCTGAAAAATGCGTGTGCTCTAAATGCATTGGTTTGCCAGCTCACTTGCACCGTATACGACCGTATAACGATAAATTCATAAAATGTACCTGAAACATTGACCATAACACCGTAAAACATGGCATAGCATAACTCGGTTGAAGCCAAGTATGGTACTCGCACCAAATGTATACTAAATGCATGATTTTGCCATGGTCAACTTGGTGCGAGCCCGGCACATCACCTCACCAGCTACCTCAGGTTCGGGATTCAGCCAAGCCCGCCGGTTCTGGATTCAGGCACAGTGAAAGCTCCAGGACCGCTTCTCCGGCTTTTTGTGACCCTAGTACCAGTGTCGCTCCTTCTTCATGTTTACAAGCTTGTCTCTAGTTTTGTTTTGCTCGTTAGGAGACCCATTTCCTTATGACATTTATACCCATGTCCTTAAATATATGACATACTATTGGCAATACGCAGCATTGGGTATGCAAAAGAGCGGTACACGGTGCTTCTCTTCAGTCTTAATTTTTGTCGTAGTATTGCCAAAAAGTTCGCCCCCCCCAACTTCAAAGTAGTCCCCACGCCCCTGCTCCTTGTCGCTCGGCACACAACTCCTGTTTGCTAATGAGACCGAATAACTATGGCGAGGCGGCAGTCCATTGCATGTATAAAACCTTGGCTCCCGAAGGCCTTATCTTTTTGTCGAATACTCTTAACAAACACTGCCAGTTCGGTGCCAGCACGCGCGTTGGCTGTGAAAGCTCTCCCGTGACGGCTGATATGTCCGTTAGGCCAGCTCTCTACGTGACTGGCACACACAGAGTTTTTCAGCCGCCACCGTCTACCGTCTACTCGACGGCAGCATTCACTGAACATCTTTCTGACGTCGAGCGCCATTTCTGGACAAAAGATGAAACGTGAGAAACGACCGGCAGCCTATAAAGAAAGCTTTAAATCCCACCGCGGCTGTATTTATTTCTCTACACCCGGCAAAAAGCCCGTAAATCCCGCACTTTAAACTTCCAGTCCCGCTACCTTCCGCGCGACAACAACTAGCCACCATTCGAACTTTCATGTCGAGCCTCTGCACGTACTCGCAAGCACGTCCGGTCGTAACAGAGAAGCGACAAATTGCTTCCGCCCGCGTTCTCTGTGGTATCCAGCGGTGGAGATTCGACACACTTCGTGTCGTGACCTCGCGCTCATTCAGAGTCGCTGCGGGGTCATCGCGGGGTCACCGCGGGGTCACGGAGGTCACCCATCGCGGTCACTGACCTCCTGGGTGCGTCGCTTCTGTCACGCCGCGCTGGGTCCGTCGCGCGTCTCGGCTGCGGGCCCAGCAGCTGCCTGCCGCTGACAGCTAGCGACACCTGTCGCGCCGCTGCGCATCGCAGGACGCAGGGGAAGACCTCCAGTAGCCTCTGGAATGCGGGCACGGCGCTGATGAGCGGAGCGTTCCCATGCTCCTCTGGCCTTCCCGGCGGCTCCCGGCGGCTCCCGGCTCCTCCCGTGTGATCCTCCGGTCGCCGGCCGACTGGCCCGGGCACTGCTGGCTAATTTGAGGGCATCCCGAGCGGTTATTACCGGCTTGAAGCGTGAGAGCGGCGCTGGGCCGGGCTGGAGGCCACTAGCCAGGACTGCGATCCCCGACCGGGGCAGGACGGCGGCGGGCCGCGGCCAGGCAGCGGCCGATGCTGGTGCAGCGGTGAAATGCCACTCGTGTGTGGTGTGTGTGTGTGTGTGTGTGTGTGTGTGTGTGTGTGTGTGTGTGTGTGTGTGTGTGTGTGTGTGTGTGTGTGTGTGTGTGTGTGTGTGTGTGTGTGTGTGTGTGTGTGTGTGTGTGTGTGTGTGTGTGTGTGTGTGTGTGTGTGTGTGTGCGTGTGCGTGTGCGTGTGCGTGTGCGTGCGCGTGCGCGTGCGCGTGCGCGTGGGCGGGCGGGCGGGCGGGCGTGTTCAGGTCTTGTTGCGAGGCGGTGTCGCAGGTTGTTGCTGCTGGCAGGGGCTCCGCCACAGGGGGGGGGGGGGGGGGGGACGTGTTTCCCCCAACATTTTCGGATTTTAACATTACGCCTATGGGCGTTGCATGGAAATAATCGCCTTCAGAATGCCTCCGTCCCCCCAACTTTCTGAAGGTGGCGGCGCCCTTGGCTGCAGGTACGGTGTTGCAGGAATCGCAGATCGGTGATGTTTTCTCTGTATAAATAAAGCAGTGTGGCAGTCGGGTTGCATGCTATGAGAACTAACCCATGCCAGCAGGTTTTCTGCGGTGATTTGGTGCAGCGAGCTTCTACAAACTGACTCTGCTTTATAATAGAAGAGCAGCAACAAATCGCAAAGCATTCACCGTCGAAGCTAACACTTCGTCGTGTGGCGAGGTCGACTGGTGAACGATAGTCGATCCAAAGCTCTAACTGCACACCGCTTTACATTTAAACGATCACGCTGATCGTGCATTCCTGCATGTTCCAATGTACTCTGGTTTTACGCGCATGCACGCATAGGCGTAGTAACGGGGGGGGGGGGGTCTGTGGGGGTCATGACCCTCACTTTTCAGGCTGGGAGGGGGGGGGGGGGGGCAATGTTAACTGCCCCTCCCACTTTTGAACGATTTCTCCTCCTTCGATCAATGATATTTGTTCGATATGAATGCTTTAAAGTTGCGAAAATAATGATGAATCCACAACCCCGCAATACCATAACCTATAAGCGTAAGAACGGGGGGGGGGGGGGAGGAGGCCAAGACCCCACCTGTTAGGATGGGATCCAACAATATTAACTGCTCCATACTTTTGAGCGATTTATAATTATTCAATCACTGATATTGGTTCGATATGAATGCCTTAAAGTTGGCAAAATAATGATTAACTCACAACTTCACAATCATAGGCGTAGGAACGGGGGCTGGGGGGCCACATGGGCTCCCACTTTGAGGCGGGGGGGGGGGATAATTATAATTTTCCCCCTCACTTTTGGAGCGATTTATCCCTCATCGATCACTGATATTGGTTTGAGATGAATGCCTTGAAGTTGAGAGAATAACTATTAATTCACGACCTCGCGTAGGGAAGGGGCGGGCCATACCCACTTTTTTATCCGGGGGGGGGGGGGCCAACAATGATAACTGGCTCTCACTTTTCAACGATTTCACCCCTTTTCGATCACTAATATTGGTTCGAGATGAATGCCTTAAAGCTGGGAGAATAACGATTAATTCATAACCCCGTAATGTTATAACCTATAGGCATATCTAACAACCGGTGGCCGGGGAGGCCAGGGCCCTCGCCCTGGTGGGGTATCATTTTGCCCCCCCCTCCTGAGGTTTTGCGAGAATAGCGGGGAAAAGGCGGCGCGCAGAGCTGCCAAATTTGGTACACCTATTCGGGCATCAATTACCCACATTGTGTGAAAGTTTTAACCTCGGGTCATCTCAGGTCAGGTCACCAGGTCACGTCAAGTGACCCTACACCCCAAAATGTTTGTGATCGTGCCAAAGCCACAGTGTTTGTCGGATATATTTGAAACTTGCAGGATTGCATAAGATCATAAGTACCTACAATTCGTTTATCCCGTTTTGTTTTTGTATCGGTGACCTAAGGTCAGGTCAGTTTCGTGACCTCCCCATTATAAATCAATGCGAAAATATACAAATGCTTCCTATTCAGACAATATGCATTGGATCAGGCCAATTCTTCAAACATCATGTTATTATATCTCATTCTTGATGACCCATGTGCAGTTGTTGCTCGTACTCTGCAAGGTCAGCTAAGGTCATCTGAGGTCACCAGCACTTTTTTGCCAATAGCTCTTGATATAATTAAGATAGACATTCGAATGACACCACTGTGTTTGTCTCGTCGATTCGCAACGGCCCATATTTAACATGACCTACCTGGGTCACCAAATGACCTTGACCTAAGGTCAAATTTTGAAGTTGGCCTAACCAGGTCACTATTAATGTTTCGAAGCGCCTTGACGAGATGAATACGATGACGTTACAATTACTGTTATATGGTCAACTAGTATAAAGTTATTCATGAAAACCCTTTAGGAAAAAAATGCCCTCGTGACCTTTGGTGACATATGGAGCCTAAACTATTGACCTGAGCTAAAATTTGAGGCTCCGAAGGGGGATTGCATTTTTCATAGCTTTCTATTGATATTTTCCGTTTGTTCCTAGCTGTCATAATTCCGAGATATTTTGGGGTTTCTAGAGCGAAGTCCTGTACTTGGGAAAATTCGACATTCGATGACCTCTGGTGACATCAATATTGACCTGAGCCAAATAATACTCGAAGTAACTTCGAATGTCTTTGTCAAGAGTTTTCGAATGCTTTTCTCCGCGTCTTTCTAGCGCCCCTTTTAGTTTTCGAGTTAGAGGGGGTCATTTATCCGGTGAGTTTGCGACTGTCCCCCCCCCCACTTTTCAAAACGTTCCTACGCCCATGCATGCACGTACAATACTATACCTAGAGGACTGTACTGTATACAATACTATACATCGTGCACGATGTATTGCATTTTTCAGCAGCCTTCATTACATACAGCCTTTGTTATACTGCCCTTGATGCAGTCTGCACTCTGTCCGCAGCACTCTCTGCACTCTGTCCGTCTGCACTCTGCACTCTGTCCGCAGCACTCTGCACTCTGTTCGTCTGCACTCTGCACTCTGTCCGTCTGCACTCTGCACTCTGTCCGCAGCACTCTGCACTCTGTCCGCAGCACCCTGCACTCTGTCCGCAGCACTCTGCACTCTGTTCGTCTGCACTCTGCACTCTGTCCGTCTGCACTCTGCACT
Source organism: Chirona hameri (assembly GCA_036785665.1). NCBI lineage: Eukaryota > Metazoa > Arthropoda > Thecostraca > Balanomorpha > Balanidae > Chirona > Chirona hameri. The sequence goes on from JAXIVJ010000576.1 coordinate 57,011, forward strand.
CTGTCCGCAGCACTCTGCACTCTGCCCGCAGCACTCTGCACTCTGTCCGCAGCACTCTGCACTCTGCCCGCAGCACTCTGCACTCCGTCCGCAGCACTCTGCACTCTGTCCGCAGCACTCTGCACTCTGTCCGCAGCACTCCGCACTCTGTCCGCAGTAGTCTGCACTCTGCCCGCAGCACTCTGCACTCTGTCCGCAGCACTCTGGACTCTGTCCGCAGCACTCCGCACTCTGTCCGCAGCAGTCTGCACTCTGTCCGCATCACTCTGCACTCTGTCCGTCTGTAGTCTGCACTCTGTCCGCAGCAGTCTGCACTCTGTCCGCAGCACTCCGCACTCTGTCCGCAGCACTATGCACTCTGTCCGCAGCACTCTGCACTCTGTCCGCAGCACTCTGCACTCTGCCCGCAGCACTCTGCACTCTGTCCGCAGCACTCTGCACTCTGTCCGCAGCACTCTGCACTCTGTCCGTCTGTAGTCTGCACTCTGTCCGCAGCAGTCTGCACTCTGTCCGCAGCACTCTGCACTCTGTCCGCAGCACTCCGCACTCTGTCCGCAGCACTCTGACAGTGTCCATTGGGCATGGAAGCGACCACAGCCATTGACGGTTACCATGCAAGCGTCAATTTCCATGCGATATACACGTGCCGGTCTGCCTGTGCTCGTAGTCGCAGTGTGTGCCGGTCTGCCTGTGCTCGAAGTCGCAGTGTGTGCCGGTCTGCCTGTGCTCGAAGTCGCAGTGTGTGCCGGTCTGCCTGTGCTCGTAATGGCAGTGTGTGCCGGTCTGCCTGTGCTTGAAGTCGCAGTGTTGGCTGGTTCCGCTGGTATACGGTACGACGTAACCGCACACGTAGTACGGCGCCCAGTCACGCTGTCATTAGTATTACTCATCCACACAACAGCTGCAAAAAGCTGCAATTTAGTCGTCCTCACTAACTTCCTGTTCGGCACGGTCCCTGCCACTCTGAGTAACTGTAATGCAGGGTGGAATGAATACACCTGGCCAAGGGCCTATTTCGTCGAGGACGAGATACGTTTTACAGGTGCCCAGAGCTCTGTTTCTGTCTGCTTTCTGGAAGCACGACTACTCAACTTCCCAACTGCATGCCAGTGTGCCATTACACAGGCTGGCGGCTTCACAGCATTCTTGAAGCATGGCTTCTCAACTTCCCAACTGCATACCAGTGTGCCATTATACAGACTGGCGGCTTCACAGATAAACGCGCTTTGTTTACCCGTGTAACGCGCCTGTGTGGGTTGGATGAGCGGCATGCCTGCGTGGAAAGGGCAGCGGCGTGCCTGTGCCTGTGTGGTGTGCGTGCCTGTGCCTGTGTGCTGTGCGTGCCTGTGCCTGTGTGCTGTGCGTGCCTGTGCCTGTGTGCTGTGCGTGCCTGTGTGTTGTGCTTGCCTGTGTGGGAGGGACAAGGGGTGAGATGTTCGCGTAGCTGCCTTCCCTGACGCGTGTCGGTACCGTGACTGTCAGCCGGTACCGTGACTGCGGTCCGGCGGCCCTGTGAACTCCACTGTGCAGCTGTGATGCTCTAGCTGCTCCTGCTCCAGCTGCCCCTGCTCCTGCAAAACACCCCGCCGTGGTGGGTGGGAGAAGGAGGGGTGCATGGCTCGCTGGGCAGCCGACTGGATAATAGAGGCAGCTGTGGACAGGAGAGCTCCAGCTGCTCCTGCTCCAGCTGCTCCTGCTCCTGTAAAACACCCCCGCCGTGGTGGGTGGGAGAAGGAGGGGTGCATGGCTTGCTGGGCAGCCGGCTGGAGAATAGGCAGCTGTGGACAGGAGAGCTCCAGCTGCTCCTGCTCCAGCTGCTCCTGCTCCTGTAAAACACCCCCGCCGTGGTGGGTGGGAGAAGGAGGGGTGCATGGCTCGCTGGGCAGCCGACTGGATAATAGAGGCAGCTGTGGACAGGAGAGCTCCAGCTGCTCCTACTCCAGCTGATCCTGCTCCTGTAAAACACCCCCGCCGTGGTGGGTGGGAGAAGGAGGGGTGCATGGCTCGCTGGGCAGCCGACTGGATAATAGAGGCAGCTGTGGACAGGAGAGCTCCAGCTGCTCCTGCTCCAGCTGCTCCTGCTCCAGCTGCTCCTGCTCCTGCAAAACACCCCCGCCGTGGTGGGTGGGAGAAGGAGGGGTGCATGGCTCGCTGGGCAGCCGACTGGATAATAGAGGCAGCTGTGGACAGGAGAGCTCCAGCTGCTCCTGCTCCAGCTGCTCCTGCTCCAGCTGCTCCTGCTCCTGCAAAACACCCCCGCCGTGGTGGGTGGGAGAAGGAGGGGTGCATGGCTCGCTGGGCAGCCGACTGGATAATAGAGGCAGCTGTGGACAGGAGAGCTCCAGCTGCTCCTGCTCCAGCTGCTCCTGCTCCAGCTGCTCCTGCTCCTGCAAAACACCCCCGCCGTGGTGGGTGGGAGAAGGAGGGGTGCATGGCTCGCTGGGCAGCCGACTGGATAATAGAGGCAGCTGTGGACAGGAGAGCTCCAGCTGCTCCTGCTCCAGCTGCTCCTGCTCCAGCTGCTCCTGCTCCTGCAAAACACCCCCGCCGTGGTGGGTGGGAGAAGGAGGGGTGCATGGCTCGCTGGGCAGCCGACTGGATAATAGAGGCAGCTGTGGACAGGAGAGCTCCAGCTGCTCCTACTCCAGCTGATCCTGCTCCAGCTGCTCCTGCTCCAGTTGCTCCTGCTCCAGCTGATCCTGTTCCAACTGCTCCTGATCCAGATGCTCCTGCTCCAGCTGCTCCTGCTGCTCCTGATCCTGCTCCTGCTCCTGCAAAACACCCCGCCGTGGTGGGTGGGAGAAGGAGGGGTGCATGGCTCGCTGGACAGCCGACTGGAGAACAGAGGCAGCTGTGGACAGGAGAGCAGGCATGTGCGGAGGGAAGGCCAGCTGTGGACAGGAGAGCAGGCATGCGTGGAGGGAAGGCCAGCTCGGACAGGAGAGCATGCATGCGTGGAGGGAAGGCCAGCTCGGACAGGAGAGCAGGCATGCGTGGAGGGAAGGCCAGCTCGGACAGGAGAGCAGGCATGCGTGGAGGGAAGGCCAGCTCGGACAGGAGAGCAGGCATGCGTGGAGGGAAGGCCAGCTCGGACAGCCCGGGATGGGTGAATCAGCAGACGACTTGGAAACTAACAGAAGGTCGCTGATGGATTGGGAGATGGGGGAGGAGGCAGTACACATCTCAGCCTGATAGGATATGCGGATTTAGAAGCATTGGAAGCTAATCAATGACTTTTGGCCTTGTGGGCACAAGGTGAGCGTATTCTTCACACTGATCCCAGCTGTTTCTCGTAGCTGGGGCCTGGGCCGAAGGGGCACGACTTCTGACCTTAGCACGAACACTCGCGCCAGCTCCCCGGGTATACCGGTGACAAACGACATCCATCTGGCGGGGTCATACTCAGCTTCAATCCTCGTCGACCCGGCCTCCTCCGCCCCACCGCGCCGCGGTATCGTGCCTTGGTCACCGCAGCGGACACCGCAAGCTGCCCTGCTTTCGCAAGCTGCCCTGCTTTGTTTGTGGTCGGGACACTCAGCATCTCGGCGAGCTACTGGAAGTTGACGCCAGGGATTCTTGGTTTGACGCTGTTGTTCTGACAGCCTGTGTGTCGGACTGTCGTCAGAGATTGACGTCACGAATGAGTGACTTGATGATTGAGGGTGAGTGATGTCATAACTGTGGTGAGTGACGTCATGAGTGGCGATGAGTGACGTCATGAGTGGCGATGAGTGACATGAGTGGCGATGAGTGACGTCATGCGTGGTGATGAGTGACGTCAGGACTAGGGGTGGCGGCATTAGTGTGCGGTTAGTGACGTCATGAGTGACGAGTGACGTCAGGACTAGGGGTGGCGGCATTATTGTGCGGTTAGTGACGTCACTGGCAATGTAGTGAGTGCCTTCGCAACTGATGAGTGATGTGGCTGACAATGAATGACGTCACGTCAGTGCCCGGCCGTCGTCTGCGGTCGCGACACTGGTCTCCGGACGTTCACTCAGCTTTCTCGTGACGGTCATACAACGGTCAAGTGGCGGTCACACTGCGGGCACGATGCGGTCACGATGCGGGGCAGTGACCGGCGGCTGCCGGTGATGTCCCCACTGAGCGTCCGGCCGCCAGCCACGACTCCGGGCCGGCAGCGAAACGCGACACTTTCCGGCAGGAACCGGCAGGAACCGGCAGGAACCGGCAGGAACCGGCAGGAACCGGCAGGAACCGGCAGGAACCGGCAGGAACCGGCAGGAACTGGTGGTAACCGGCAGGAACCGGCAGGAACCGGCAGGAACCGGCAGGAACCGGCAGGAACCGGCAGGAACCGGCAGGAACCGGCAGGAACCGGCAGGAACCGGCAGGAACCGGCAGGAACCGGCAAGAACTGGCAGGAACTGGTGGTAACCGGCAGGAACTGGTGGTAACCGGTATGGGATGGAGGCGGTTGCGGCGATGAGGGCTTGGACCTAATGATACTGGTAGTTTGGGTCAGGCTTCATTGTAATGCTTGGGATCGTGTCGGTTCGGTTTGTCCTGGTCTCGCCGCTGATTCTTGTCCACTGCCTGCCTGTTGTTCTCCGGTTCCTGCTGCAGTGATGATGTCATCAGTGCTGTGCCCGGTTTTGCGTTACCACATCTCTGCACCAGCGGCGCTGTGATGGTCTGCTGATGACGTCACCATAACGTCACCAGCTGGCAGCTGACTGTCGCACTGCCGCAGGTGGTACACAGACCTGTGCAGAGTATTTATATAATGACCTGTGTGTGCGCGCGAGTGTGCGGTGTGGCGTGAGGGGAACCGGGGAGGGAGAACCTGGGGAGGGGGAGGGGGTGGAGAGGGGGAACTGAGTCACGGGCGCGCGATCGTGCGGCGTGGGAGAGAGATGTGACGTGCGATTATCGGCCCGTGGTTTGTCGTGTGACTCATGCTGATTTCGTGACTCACGCTGACGCGTCTACCTCTCTGTTGTCACGGTGACGTAACGACGACCAACGGTGACGGCGAGTGGTCCGTTAGCCTGCGGGGATAATTATCCAGGCTAGGAGGGGAGGCTGGCTCCCGGGCAGCATGTGAATAACCCGCGCGGGGATGTGAATAACCTGGATGGGGATGTGAATGACCTGGTTGGGGTCTAGGTCTACCCTTTGTTGCTTCTCAGTGTTGCTCCGGCCTTGGAACTGGCGGTCTTTGTCGGGGTTGATCAGCCGGATGACAGTAATAAGGGACAGCATGCTGAGTCGGTGCTATTCCTCGAGATCGTATTCACGTGTACTGTCTGGTGGACGTTGTCGCTCGTAAGTCTTTATGTCGCTAAATAACAGGCTGTTGACGTAATGGTGGTAATACGGACGGAATGGTATTGCTGTCTGGTAATAATAGTTTGGACTTTTAAACACGGAATGACGCAATGTCAATACGTACAATACACACCTTTTCCATTTCTGTGAATTCGGTTTAATCTAAACTGTTGAATGACTTTCAGACCATTTTAATTAGCAGGGGATGCCATTTTGTTAGCAGTCTGGGCCTATTTTGACTCTCTGACATGTTCACCTCGGCGTTCGTGTATTTAAACTGTCGCTATAAATGCCGATCGGTTTTAATGTTCGCTGTCCGGCAGTTATTTTGCAGAAATCGATCAGTGTCACGCGGCGCACCGCCTGCGGCTAGGCTAGAGAAGAGAGTACCGCTCGCTTCACGCTCAACTACCCGTCACACTACGCACTACCCAAACTACCCTACGCACTACCCGTCACGTGGCCTGTCACTACCCAAACTACCCTACGCACTACCCGTCACGTGGCCTGTCACTACCCTAACTACCCTACGCACTACCCGTCACGTGACCTGTCTGTTCCGTGGCGCGAAGTTCCCGCGCGCTGGCTCTGCCCCGCGCAGAGACATTTAAATGACGGCGTGTCGGATTGCGATTGGGTTCGTTCCGAGTGCGCTTCGCCGGGTCGTGTTACCAGTGGCTCTCAACTCCATTTCATTGGGTTTGTGGGAAAAATAAAATATACGTCAATTTATCTGCGAAATGCTGAAGCTGAAGCTGAAGCTGAAGCTGAATCTGAAGTATACAAAATAATGGATGCGTTTGTCTTCGTTATTTCACCTGTTATTGGCCGATTTCCCTTGTCATCGATTCCCCGTTGCCCGCCGCCGTTCGCGGCCGCCTCCTCATTTGAGAACCCCTGCGTGGTGTGGCCAGGTGTGGTTCCTCGCTGTGCGGGGAGAGCGCCGCGGGAGGGAGGGGGCGGGGAGAGGGGGGAGGCAGCCGGCGGCGGCGGCGGCGGCGGCGGCCGCCGCAGCAGTGCGCTGTCGGACGCGGACCGAGTGAGGGCCTCCGTGCCGCCGGCTGGTCGGACGCGAAACGCAGCGTGTGACGTCAGTGACGTGACGGCGTGTAACGAGAGTGACGACCACCGCAGGCGAGCGAAGGGAGAGGAAGCACAGGTCGAGGTAGGGTACCAGTGCAGTAGTGGTGGTGAGGTGGCGTCCCCACTGCAGGCGTTGCTTGGCCGTTGGCGCTGTGTGGGGAATGACAATCAGACGGCTCCTCCATGCCGTTGATTGCCTGCTGATTGCCTGTCTGTCGGCTGGTTGTGAAGGTTTGCGTGGGCCCGGCGTGAATCGTCCTTACGTGATGGTTGCGACGTGTTGTGTTGTGTGTTGCACTTGAAGGTGCATTGCCACCGAGCGCTTCCCACTTTCCGCTCCAAATGACCTTCCTTCGGTAATGCATACAGCTTTCCTTGCTCATGGTCTACTTTAGCTGTGCGACACTTTTCAATCAAACTATGCAACAGCAGTTCAACAGAAGTGACACGAATTGTTCCCAATCTGATAGGTCATACAGGGAAGGAAACGCGGTGGTCTCTGGCGAATGTAACCCTATCCCGCGAACTTGTCAGTTTACAAAGCACAAACCTAGCAATACAGCACCGGTCAATATGAACCTATGTAACCCGTTTACCCACTCCCCGTAACCGCTGCTGATTGCAACACTGACTACCAATGCCAGTCACGGTCAGCCTTCGGTGGCGCTGCGGCACGGCGAGGTGAAATATGTGAATTTCGTCAGCTCGTGCTCCGGACCTGTCGGTAGGCAGATAGGCTGCGGCCGTCGCTCGGTGCGAAGGTTGTCCCGTGTGCCGCTGTCCGCTGCATAGATAACCCGAACAGAGCAGCTGGGCAGGGGCGGCACCAAGATAACCCGAACAGAGCAGCTGGGCAAGGGCGGCACCAAGATAACTCGAACAGAGCAGGTGGGCAGGGGCGGCACCAAGATAACCCGAACAGAGCAGCTGGGCAGGGGCGGCACCAAGATAACCCGAACAGAGCAGCTGGGCAGGGGCGGCACCAAGATAACCCGAACAGAGCAGCTGGGCAGGGGCGGCACCAAGATAACTCGAACAGAGCAGCTGGGCAGGGGCGGCACCAAGATAACCCGAACAGAGCAGCTGGGCAGGGGCGGCACCAAGATAACCCGAACAGAGCAGCTGGGCAGGGGCGGCACCAAGATAACCCGAACAGAGCAGCTGGGCAGGGGCGGCACCAAGATAACCCGAACAGAGCAGCTGGGCAGGGGCGGCACCAAGATAACCCGAACAGAGCAGCTGGGCAGGGGCGGCACCAAGATAACCCGAACAGAGCAGCTGGGCAGGGGCGGCACCAAGATAACCCGAACAGAGCAGCTGGGCAGGGGCGGCACCAAGATAACCCGAACAGAGCAGCTGGGCAGGGGCGGCACCAAGATAACCCGAACAGAGCAGCTGGGCAGGGGCGGCACCAAGATAACTCGAACAGAGCAGGTGGGCAGGGGCGGCACCAAGATAACCCGAACAGAGCAGCTGGGCAAGGGCGGCACCAAGATAACTCGAACAGAGCAGCTGGGCAGGGGCGGCACCAAGATAACCCGAACAGAGCAGCTGGGCAGGGGCGGCACCAAGATAACCCGAACAGAGCAGCTGGGCAGGGGCGGCACCAAGATAACCCGAACAGAGCAGCTGGGCAGGGGCGGCACCAAGATAACCCGAACAGAGCAGCTGGGCAGGGGCGGCACCAAGATAACCCGAACAGAGCAGCTGGGCAGGGGCGGCACCAAGATAACCCGAACAGAGCAGCTGGGCAGGGGCGGCACCAAGATAACCCGAACAGAGCAGCTGGGCAGGGGCGGCACCGAGATAACCCGAACAGAGCAGCTGGGCAGGGGCGGCACCAAGATAACCCGAACAGAGCAGCTGGGCAGGGGCGGCACCAAGATAACCCGAACAGAGCAGCTGGGCAGGGGCGGCACCAAGATAACCCGAACAGAGCAGCTGGACAGGGGCGGCACCAAGATAACCCGAACAGAGCAGCTGGGGAGGGGCGGCACCAAGATAACCCGAACAGAGCAGCTGGGCAGGGGCGGCACCAAGATAACCCGAACAGAGCAGCTGGGGAGGGGCGGCACCAAGATAACCCGAACAGAGCAGCTGGGCAGGGGCGGCACCAAGATAACCCGAACAGAGCAGCTGGGCAGGGGCGGCACCAGGATAACCCGAACAGAGCAGCTGGGCAGGGGCGGCACCTAGATAACCCGAACAGAGCAGCTGGGGAGGGGCGGCACCAAGATAACCCGAACAGAGCAGCTGGGGAGGGGCGGCACCAAGATAACCCGAACAGAGCAGCTGGGCAGGGGCGGCACCAAGATAACCCGAACAGAGCAGCTGGGGAGGGGCGGCACCAAGATAACCCGAACAGAGCAGCTGGGCAGGGGCGACACCAAGATAACCCGAACAGAGCAGCTGGGCAGGGGCGGCACCAAGATAACCCGAACAGAGCAGCTGGGCAAGGGCGGCACCAAGATAACTCGAACAGAGCAGGTGGGCAGGGGCGGCACCAAGATAACCCGAACAGAGCAGCTGGGCAGGGGCGGCACCAAGATAGCTCTAACAGAGCAGCTGGGCAGGGGCGACACCAAGATAACTCGAACAGAGCAGCTGGACAGGGGCGGCACCAAGATAACTCGAACAGAGCAGCTGGGCAGGGGCGACACCAAGATAACTCGAACAGAGCAGCTGGGCAGGGGCGGCACCAAGATAACTCGAACAGAGCAGCTGGGCAGGGGCGGCACCAAGGCACCGCAACGGGGGCGCCAGTCGTATAACAAGATCTACACAATTTAAAATGCCGTCAGAGCTGGTCAGCTGATGCATTGTGGCTAAGATAAAACTCGCATGTCTCAATTAAATATGCTTAGTTCCTCTCACAATCAACAGATTTGTCAACCTATGACCGGTTTTAGTGGTTCGGGTGGGGCCAGGCCGGATTGGTCTTCCCCTGAACTCGCTAGTAAACACCTATCTAACTACTGTGCTATGGCGGCCGGTGGCAGCGCCGGTTCCCAGTCGAATCCTCACCCTGAGCCTGGTTACTGAGGCAAGGCATGGACAGCCTGCCAGGCCGGCGCCCAGGGTAGGGCTCATTGAGAGCCATCACGGGCCTGGGTTCCGCCAGTGAATGGGCAGAGGTGGCTCCAGGGGATTTGTGTCTGGTGGTGTTCTGTTGCGTGTCGACTGGTCCGCAGGCCGGCAGGGCTCAGGTTGGTGTAGACTTCCCTGTAGGTTAAGAATATTTGTGTGACAAATGTAAAGCGAGTGAATGGAAGACCTTATTTTTATCTAAGAATTAATGTTTTGAAACTTATTTTAAGCTAAAAAAACAATAATTACCCGACGTTTCGCGTTTATTGCTTAGTCAATGGGTATTGGGCAAAATACAGGATAGATATGATTTCGGCGACATAATACATGTATCAAAAAGTCATCCAAAATGATTACAGTTTTACAGAAACATCTTCCATCATGAATAATCTCATATACTTTCAATCGATCGATAGCGTTTCTTCTTAAGTTTCAGTATACTTTGGTTTCCCTTCTTTATTCGTTCAGCTATGCTGTTGTGTATCTGAAAAAATCCTGGCGATACATTAGTCACTTTCTCCGTCTGGATGTATGCGGCTTCAACTAACCATCGTTGTATTTTTGTTAAGTTAGTGTGCAATGCTTGGGCTTCGCTCCATTTAGGTAGGTGTCCGTCTTGATCGGCATGAAACACAATGGCTTTCGTTGTCCTGTAATTGCGTAAGTCGTTTCTATGTTCTTGAACGCGTGTTTCAACTAGTCTCCTCCCTGTTTCACCGAAATATGACTTATCGCATTTGCGACAGACTGGTTATTGATTCGACACTGATTGAATCGATTGTAATCGTTCAATCAAAATTCCTTGAATCAAACAATAATTGATTCACCACCAGATCTTTTGATTCATGAATCGTAATTGAATCAAAACCCGCATTAAATCAAGGCTGATTGAATCAAAAGATTTAACGATTCTTAACGATTGAAGTACACTGGTAAATTGTGCAAATGCATACAGTCCCGGTAGCTACATTCATTTATACTAAAATTGTATTGCTCTAACAATGTTTTAATGATCATATATATATATATATATATATATATATATATATATATATATATATATATATATATATATATATATATATATATATATATATATATATATATATATATATATATATATATATATATATATATATATATATATATATATATATATATATATATATATATATATATATATATATATATATACATGCTCCATTTGTATTGATTTGACATAAATTCACCACATATTTAAATGTTGAATCAAACGTGAGTCGATTAAAATACTTGTTTTGATTCTTTGAATTGGAAGGAATCAATTCTCAAAATTGTATCTGTGAATCGAACGGTGATTGAATCATTCAGACTCCAAAATGAATCATGATTGAATCGTTCCAAAAAAGTTGAATCAATAACCAGTCTGATTTGCGACACGGAATTTTGTATACAACGCTATCTGGATTTTGTTTTTTTGGTTTCTTCTTCCGTAATACTTGTCCTATCTTCTTTCCCGAGGTTGTGACAATATTAATCTCTGGCTCCATCAGCTTTATAATGTTGTCTGCTTGTGGGCTGTTAGGCACGACCAAGATTGTTTGTTCCACTGATTGTTTCTATATCTCTGCCCTGTCTTTTATTTTCTGCGCCTTCTTTTTCAAGACTATCATCAGAGCTTCTGGAAATCATAGCTTTGTGAAAGCCGCTCGCTCGTCCTTCCGTGGTGTATGATACAAATCTGATTACGAGCGGCCCGGTCCGGCCCGTGGCGACGCTTTTGAGAAGCTCATATATCTGCAACTGTACGTCCGATTGACAAGCGGACTTCTTTGCTAGGCAGCCCCATCCAACCTACCCTGTTTGAGACCGGTGCCGACTCATGTGGGTGACTACCACTGCGCGTGGCGCGTGCCGCGTGAGGAGTGTTGATAAATATTGTCTCACAATAACTCCGCAACGGCTGGGCAGATTATGTGCAAATTTCGTGTGGTTAGAGACCCCTCAGCCGCCACTTTCACACAACTCAGGGGTGGGGTGACTGCACGTGCGCACGTGCACACCCCTATGCTATATCTCAGGAACGGCTGAGCCGATTGTGTTCAAATTTGGTGTGTGGTTAGGGACCTCTCATCCGCCAGTTTCCCCACAAGTCAGGGATGGGGGCCTCTGCACGTGCGCACGTGCACTCCCCTATTCTGTATCTCGGGAACGGTTGAGCCGATTGTGTTCAAATTTGGTGTGTGGTTAGGGACCTCTCAGCCGCCGCCTGTCCACAAGTCAGGGGTTTGCGCGTGCGCACGTGCACACCCCTAGTATACATATATCTGGAGCGGCTGAGCCGATTGTGTTCAAATTTGGTGTGTGGTTAGGGATCTCTCAGCTCCTACTTTCTCACAAGTCAAAGGTGGGTGCCTCTGCACGTGCGAACGTGCGCACCATTTTTTGTATCTCAGAAACTATTTGCCCGATCGAGTTGAAATTCCCCATACATTTCCTTCGCGCTCGCTCGTTCATCGCCAACTACGGCGCCTTACTGGTTAATATAGTATATTTCGTCGTGCAGGAACTCTGTGAGCATATGCGGTAAGCCCTCACAAATTCCATCTTCTATCTTCATGATGGAAGATGTTTCTGTAAACTGTGTAATAATTTTGGATGACTTTTGCTCGCTCGACCTTCCGTGGTATATGGGAAAAATCTTAACCCGCGCACTGCAGGGGCTTTGCGCCGAACACGAACTGCAGGGGGGGGGGTTGATTTCCGCCCCCCCCCCCTGAGATCTCAAACTACGCAACGTAGCGAGAAACGGAAAAAGGCATTTGATAGCTTCATACATGTTCTATCGAAAGTATTTCAGTGTTTTTTTTAAGTCAGGTCAAAATTGAGGTCACCAGAGGTCATCAAAGGTCAGATTTTCCAGTTTTTCCTGTTTTAGGACATCGCTCCAGACATTCCCATATATCTCAGAAACGATGATAGTTAGAAACAAACGGGAAAAAGCAAACGCCAGCCAGTGCAATTTGTAATCGCTAATGTGTCCTCAGATTTGATCTCAGGTCAATATTTGAGGCTCCAGAGGTCAAAAAGGAAAAAAAATGCCGTTTTTTTGCTAAATAGTTTTTTGCTATTAACTTTTTACTTAATAAAGATAACGGAAAACTGTTTACGCCATTGTGTTTATCTTGTCAAGGCGCTTTGAATGATATATATGGTGACCTTGTAAGTCAACTTAACAATTTGAAAGGTCAAGGTCAAGTGGTGACCCAAGTAGGGCATGTTGCATATGGGAAGACGTGTCTCGACGAGACAAACACATTGGTGTCTGTTTTACTTCTCTTATCTTCATTATGTCGAGAGTTATTGACAAAGTGATTGTGACCTCGCATGACCTCAAATGACCCAATAGGGGTCACTGAACCAAACTACACTTGGATCATCAAGAATATCCTATAATAACATGATCCAGAAGTAATTGGACTAGTACCATACATATCCTTGAAATAGGAAGCATTTGTATATTTCTCCATTGACTTATTATGGGAGGTTACGAAATTGACCTGACCTTAGGTCACCGATATCACAATTCCGAGTTATACTAATGGTAAGTACTGATGCCCTCATAACATCCTGTAAGTTTCAACCTGATCGGTGAAAAACTCTGGCTTTGGCACAACTGCAAACATTTTTGGTGGTGGGGTCATTTGACCTGGTCTGGTGACCTGACCTGAGATGACCCGAGCATATTTTTTCTTCTCAAAGTGTGCGCAATTGATGTCCTAACAGGTGTATCAAAACCCGGCGGCGTTGCGCGCCGCCATTTTTTCGCTATCTTTGCAAAACCTGAGGGGGGGGGGGGCGGAAATCAACCCCCTGCAGTGCGCGGGTTAATGAGCGGTCCGGCCCTGTCCGGCCCTGTCCGGCCCGTGGCGAAGCTTTTGATAAGTTTATATATATATCTGCAACCGCAAGTCCGATTGACATGCAGGCTTCTTTGCTGAGTATGCTGGGCAGGGTGGATGGGGCATCCACCCTGCCCTGTTCGAGACCAGTGTCGACTCACATGGGTGACTATCACTGCGCGTGGCGCGTGCCGCGTGAGGGGTGTTGACAAGCGTTTTCTCGCAAAAACTCTGCAACGGCTGGGCTGATTGTGTGCAAATTCGGTGTGTGGTTAGGTACCCCTCAGCCGCCGCTTTCCCACAAGTCAGGGGTGGGGTGCCTCTGCATGTGCGCACGTGCACACCCCTATTCTGTATCTCAGGAACGGTTGAGCCGATTGTGTTCAAATTTTGTGTGTGGTTAAGGACCTCTCAGCCGCCACTTTCTCAGCCACCCCACAAGTCAGGGGTGGGGTGCCTGCGCATACGCACGTGCGCACCCTTTTTGTATCTCAGAAGCTACTTGCCCGATGGAGTTGAAATTCGCCATGCATTTCCTTTGCGCTCGCTCGTTCATCGCCAACTACGGCGTCATACTGGTACATGTATTATGTCGCCGAAATCATATCTATCCTGTATTTTGCCCATTGACTAAGCAATAAACGCGAAACGTCGGATAATTATTCGTTTTTTAGCTTAAAATAAGTTTCAAAACATGAATTCTTAGATACAAATAAGGCCTTCCATTCACTCGCCGACACCTACAGGTGTCGGCTCCGCCTAGGCCGAGACTGGGTAAATATAAAAATGCCTAGTTTTTGTAGGTCGGACGACTCGCCTAGACGCATGACGCAAATCAAGTGGAAACTGCGTTTGCATTTTAGCCAAACGTGCACTATATTTCGAATGAATATTATTATCAGAATTGTTTTAATTTACAGTATATCCACTTTTATTTTCAATCTGCGTGTAAGTAATGACGACTTTGAGGATGCCTATCTCCCTGACTGCGTGACCAAGGTCTGTATCCGTATATGGGTGGCCGGCGCCGCTCCTCGGCCTCGTCCCAGACAGTGCCGGCTGCCGCCCACATATCGTGTTGGCGGTCGGCTCGTCTTGCCAGACATGATCCTTGTTTGCCGAACGCCGGGCGGGGGGGGGGGGTGGCTGGCACAGAACCCGCTCTGCCGCAACTGATAAACACGTGCTGTGAACCGCGTGGGAAGGCTTCGAGCGCCCTGGCTCGTGGGAAGGTGACACGCTCTCTTGCGGCCGAAATTACCGGTGTGGAGATACAGATAAGGTCATTATGTGTCGCTTTACGTATGGTGGATTAGCAACACATAGCGGAGTGAGACCTTGTGGTAGAGGGGTTGTGGTTGACTCGATGGAAATTAAATGATAAGGTTTGCACATGGGAAAGATTATTGTGCAACTTGCAAGAGTTACGCAAGCATTCTGGGATACCTATATCATAATACTGTTCAAGAAACTAGCACTTATTAGTTGAAGGAATCTGGACACTTTAATATCCGACCGTTTAGTCCCTCTCGTAGATTCACAGATTGGCCATGTTTGTATATTCATGTATTTACGGCTATGTTCATGAAACCCGTCATTTTCTGACGCAATGACGCATATCATCCCCGCCCGAGTCCTGACAGGTAGGATCTTCGTCACACCCGGTGACGGCGGCTGTGTCTTTGTACCGTCCCGCCCCGCCCCCTCGGCCTCCCTCCCTCCCCCACCGGGGGTGGTCGTACTTCCTGCGCCCGTCCGACCGATACGGCACGGGGGCGCGGGGCCGTGTCTGTGGCATTATTGTGTCCGACGGACCGGTAAAGGCCCGCCGTGCCGCGCCACTGGTCACCGAGGTCACCGAGGACGCCGGACACGCCCTCACACTCAGCGCCGGGGACATTTAAACTCCAAACATACGGTCTGGACATTTACACTCACAAAGCCACGGCCATTCCCATTAGATATGAAGTAATATGACATTTGCGTTCGTTGCGTTCGTAAGCGCCAATATTATTGGACTCCAGCCCTCGGGTCATCAGGTCATACCAATGGACATTCGACATGCCTCTTCCCATACCCATTAGTAAAGGCTTCTTGCCCATACCTACCATCGGACCTCTCGTATGCTCCACGCAGACTGCTCAGACCGCCTGTCACCGTCACTGCCACATGCGACTGTCACATGCGACTGTCACATGCGACTGTCACATTTCACGGTCACATGCGACTGTCACATGCCACTTTCCCTCTGTTGGCCCCGAGCGCTGTCCCCCAGTGCAACGCCCTTCGACCTCTGGCAAACTTTTGCAAGTGGTCAGGCTTGAAACTGAGTTTCTGATAGATTGGAGCAAGAGTTAGAGTTAGCAAGAGTCTTGGACTGTCCCAGCCTCATACATTATGTGAATCTATGAGAGGGACTATCCCAGTCGGATATTAAAGTGTCCAGATTCCTTCAGCTAATTTCCATGTCCATGACATGCCCTATTTCAATGATTTATGTAATTTCATATGAACGCTGTATGTCCCATAAGTCCGCACATCCAAAGATGAAGGATTCAAAATTAGTACACGGTTACCGATTCATATTTACTTAAAAAATGCACTACTTTTGCTCCCCTCAAACACGTTTCTACCCTCGCCTCTGCACCAGGTCTTGACCCGGCTGCCCTCAGGGCACAGACAGTGATCAATCTCCACCAGCCCTGGAGACTCGTGCCGTATGATTTACGACACGGCCTCAGTCACCACCCCTCCCCGCCGCGGGAGAGCCATCTCCTCCGGTAACGTCCTTCTGCGCGGAGCCGTCTTCCGTGAGGAAGCGAGTCGTCGGCATCGGCGAGTTGTTTTTACCGGAATTGCCACATCATCGGTCCCGATGCGACGTGGTCGAGGTCGCGGGCCGTTTTCCGGGAACTGTCTCGGCGGCTCGGCGGACTGCGATGGGCAATAGATTGGCTTGGGTCGCGGCGAGACTGGCAAGTTGTTTCGTGGACTTGGAGGTTTGATGCGGGGCGGAAATTCGGTCCGTGGGCTCAGCGGTTTAACACTGGGCTGTTTTCGCCAGGGTTTAGAGGTAGTTCAGGCGCAGCTAGTGGTGGTGCCCGGCTTTGGTGACGTGAATGTGGCCGTGGCCGTGGCCGTGGCCGTGGCCGTGGCCGTGGCCGTGGCCGTGGCCGTGGCTGTGGGTGTGGGTGTGGGTGTGGGGTGTGGCTGGGGTGGAGGCGGGGTTATGGTGCAGGCGGTCGTGCTGACGCGCGTGTCGTCGTGGATAGTCTATCGTGGTTGGGTGGAGCCTGTATTGGGACTCGATTGAGATCGATATCGAGGGACTCGATTGGGAATTTCGGTGGTTCTATAAAGAGTAGAGATTCGACTGAGACGTTGTTGACTTAATGTGGACCCAACACCGTGCCAACATATTCGGTTATGCTGCGGATTCACTAGGACTCGCTGAGGTCGCATGATTCATTAGGACTCGCTGAGGTCGCGGAGGAGGAGGTCGGGTCCATTATAGATCGGCTTAGCACGACGCGTGCTGAGCGTACAGATTAGATTACGTGGCAACTTCGTCTCCCACTCGGCGTAATCGGCTTACGCACCCCGCCAACTCTCCCCTGCTCGAAAAGAGCCGAGATATACCCATTGTCTCACTGTGGATGGCGAAGAAGGATTCTCCCCTGCTCGAAAAGAGCCGAGATATACCCATTGTCTCACTGTGGATGGCGAAGAAGGATTCTCCCCTGCTCGAAAAGAGCCGAGATATACCCATTGTCTCACTGTGGATGGCGAAGAAGGATTCTCCCCTGCTCGAAAAGAGCCGAGATATACCCATTGTCTCACTGTGGATGGCGAAGAAGGATCAACTCGCCCGGTCTTCGTTCAGTCGAATGACGAGGCTGCTTCCGGGATGGATAACCCTGTCCACGGTTGCATGCATCATCATCTGCCGTCCAGTACTCCCTTCAGTTCCCTTCAGCTCCCTTCAGCTCCCTTCAGCTCCCTTCAGCTCCCTTCAGCTCCCTTCAGCTCCCTTCAGCTCCATTCAGCTTCCTTCAGCTCCCTTCAGCTCCCTTCAGCTCCCTTCAGCTCCCGTCAGCTCCCTTCAGCTCCCTTCAGCTCCCTTCAGCTCCCTCCAGATCACTCCAAAGATTACCCATCTATAGCTGTTTCGTCTCCGATCAGTTGCACTGCCGCACCTATGACGCCGCAGTGCCATGGTCGGCGATCTGCGATCGATGCCGGACTTTATTCCTGCAGTCCGTCCGGGTCTCGGACTCTCCGCCCGCCTGAGTCCGGGTCTCGCAGTCCAGGGCGGGGACTGCCGGCAGCGGCGGACTGGGCTGGCCCCGGTCGCGACGGTCGATGGGACGCAGTATTGAATAGCGCGCCTGGGTCTGACAGCCCGGCGGTGCGGTCCACTGGTGTCGAGCTGTAGGCCGGCGATGGCTCGGTCTGCTCGGTCTGCTCGGACTGTTCGGGTCTTCATTCAGAGGGCTGACATCAGCAATTCACCTCACCAGCAGACGCAGATGCTCAGATGAAAACGGCTTCCGGGATCCGGTCCTTGGGATTTTGATACCGGATCCACAGATGATTGATCGGTTAAAAATGTCGTGAGATCCACTGGTTCCCGTTCCACCCACCCGCCCTGCCACTTAGTTCTTGCTTTTTTGTCTCCCCTGCTAGCGCTAATGTGTTTAATACATCAATGCTAGCCTTGTGTTTTTATCGAAAATACCTCGGACCTGACTGTCCTCGGTACTTCCGATAAAAAACTCTGTGATATAACTGAATTGTCCCAGCCCGGGCAGTGGCGGATCCAGGGGGGGGGGGGGGGGGGGTCACGGGGGTCATGACCCCCCCCCCCCCGGGCCGTCAAGGGGCACCAGGCACCACCGCGCCGGAGGCACCAGGGGCACCACCGCCCCGGGGGCCGGGGCACCACCAAAACCCACAAAAAAAAGAAGCAAAAACGAAGAAGGAAAAAAAATAGAGCAGCGAACATATTTCCCTTGTGCCCCGATTCTTCTTGCTGCCTTATTTGCCTGCACTCTCTTATTTCCTGGTTGTCTCCTTTCTGCTCGATCTTTTGCTCTTCCCTATGCCCCGGTTCTCTCCTTTCTGCTTGAGCAACTGCTCCCACCGCGAGGCGCGACCCTTTGGGCATTCAGTACTGCACGCGGGTCCACCTCCTACCCACCTACCCACCTACCCATCTCTCCTGTCCGTATGTCCGTCTGTGTGCAGGCCTGCTGCAGCGAACCAATAACTCGCTGTTATCGGTCCGGAGATAGCGGTCCTGCCGGCCGCCGGCGGCTGTGCCACGCTCCACAGACCACCTCCGTGGGAAAGACGGCCCCCGCGGCACCGCCTACTTTGATTAATGTCGCCCCGGAAATCTCCCGCACCGGTCATCTGTCCGTCGGGTCACGGCGGGAGGTATTACGCCTGAGGGCACAGGCGGTGAGCCCATCGAAGCCCATGTGCGAGGTGGTGTTGGCCATGGTGTTAGATTGACCGCTGCAGGGAGGGAGAGGGAGAGGGAGAGGGAGAGGGAGAGGGAGAGGGAGAGGGAGAGGGAGAGGGAGAGGGAGAGGGAGAGGGAGAGGGAGAGGGAGAGGGAGAGGGAGAGGGAGAGGGAGAGGGAGAGGGAGAGGGAGAGGGAGAGGGAGAGGGAGAGGGAGAGGGAGAGGGAGAGGGAGAGGGAGAGGGAGAGGGAGAGGGAGAGGGAGAGGGAGAGGGAGAGGAGAGGGAGAGGGAGAGGGAGAGGGAGAGGGAGAGGGTTGATGTGTCGCCAGGCGGCAGTGCGGTGTGGGAAGTGTGGTGGAGAGATCTGTGTATAGAAGACGTCGGAGGGGTGAGGGAGATGGTGACAAGAGCGGGGAACGAAGGACGAGAAGAGAGACGACGGAGAACTCGGGAGACGGGATGGGGAAACGGTCATACACGAAAGGGAATACTCATGGTGAGCGACAGGAGACGAGTGAATACGCTCCGTTGGGCTCTGAATTTAGAGGTCGGTGCCGCTCTCACTTTCCCGTGACGGTGTTAGGCGGGCTGTGACCGCGCCGGGTCGGAGAGTTTTCGACTGGGTGCTCTGCTCGTGTTGTCGAGCGTGGAGGTGAGCGGCTGGCTTTGTGACCTTTCCTAATTCCGTCTGCCTGACCTCCCTCCCCCTAATTAACTCTGCAGGTGCACTGGCCACTCAGACAGGCCCGGAAACTCCCAGGAGTTGCAATTGTTCGATTCGGTGCTGGGGCGGTTCCTTCAAACGGCACTCACATTAGGAGTCTTTGTCTGTTGTGTGGAATTTACTATTCAGTATTCTCGACAGAAACAAGGGTCTTCTGTGGAGCTTTTGGCTCAAAACTCCCGTTCGATAAGTTTGGGAAGACTAACGAGCCCTCAGCCCATTGGAGAACACTTATATACAAGGCCAAACAGATTCCGACTCAGACGAGCTATTTCAGGACAAGCTGGATTCGTTCTCAGACAACCAACTGACGAGACCGCTGTCAAGACGAGACAAGACCACTGACGAGACCGCTGTCAAGACAAGACAAGACCACTGACGAGACCGCTGTCAAGACGAGACAAGACCACTGACGAGACCGCTGTTAAGAGGAGACAAGACCACTGACGAGATCGCTGTCAAGACGAGACAGGACCACTGACGAGACCGCTGTCAAGACAAGACAAGACCACTGACGAGACCGCTGTCAAGACGAGACAAGACCACTGACGAGACCACTGTCAATACAAGACAAGACCACTGACGAGACCGCTGTCAAGACGAGACAAGACCACTGACGAGACCGCTGTCAAGACGAGACAAGACCACTGACGAGACCGCTGTCAAGACAAGACAAGACCACTGACGAGACCGCTGTCAAGACGAGACAAGACCACTGACGAGACCACTGTCAATACAAGACAAGACCACTGACGAGACCGCTGTCAAGACGAGACAAGACCACTGACGAGACCGCTGTCAAGACGAGACAAGACCACTGACGAGACCGCTGTCAAGACAAGACAAGACCACTGACGAGACCGCTGTCAAGACGAGACAAGACCACTGACGAGACCGCTGTCAAGACAAGACAAGACCACTGACGAGACCACTGTCAATACAAGACAAGACCACTGACGAGACCGCTGTCAAGACAAGACAAGACCACTGACGAGACAACTGTCAATACAAGACAAGATCACTGACGAGACCGCTGTCAAGACAAGACAAGACCACTGACGAGACCGCTGTCAAGCCAAGACAAGACCACTGACGAGACCACTGTCAATACAAGACAAGACCACTGGCGAGACCGCTGTCAAGACAAGACAAGACCACTGACGAGACCGCTGTCAAGACAAGACAAGACCACTGACGAGACCGCTGTCAATACAAGACAAGACCACTGACAAGACCGCTGTCAAGACGAGACAAGACCACTGACGAGACCGCTGTCAAGACAAGACAAGACCACTGACGAGACCGCTGTCAAGACAAGACCACTGACAAGACCGCTGTCAATACGAGACAAGACCACTGACGAGACCGCTGTCAAGACAAGACCACTGACGAGGCCGCTGTCAAGACGAGACAAGACCACTGACGAGACCGCTGTCAAGACAAGACAAGACCACTGACGAGACCGCTGTCAAGACGAGACAAGACCACTGACGAGACCGCTGTCAAGACAAGACAATACCACTGACGAGACCGCTGTCAAGACGAGACAAGACCACTGACGAGACCGCTGTCAAGACAAGACAAGACCACTGACGAGACCGCTGTCAAGACGATACAAGACCACTGACGAGACCGCTGCCAAGACGAGACAAGACCACTGACGAGACCGCTGTCAAGACGAGACAAGACCACTGACGAGACCGCTGTCAAGACGAGACAAGACCAATGACGAGACCGCTGTCAAGACAAGACAAGACCACTGTCAAGACCGCTGTCAAGACAAGACAAGACCACTGACAAGACCACTGACAAGACCACTGTCAAGACCACTGTCAATACAAGACAAGACCACTGACGAGACCGCTGTCAAGACGAGACAAGACCACTGACGAGACCGCTGTCAAGACGAGACAAGACCACTGACGAGACCGCTGTCAAGACGAGACAAGACCACTGACGAGACCGCTGTCAAGACAAGACAAGACCACTGACGAGACCGCTGTCAAGACGAGACAAGACCACTGACGAGACCGCTGTCAAGACAAGACAAGACCACTGTCAAGACCACTGTCAAGACAAGACAAGACCACTGACGAGACCGCTGTCAAGACAAGACAAGACCACTGTCAAGACCGCTGTCAAGACAAGACAAGACCACTGACAACACCACTGTCAAGACCACTGTCAATACAAGACAAGACCACTGACGAGACCGCTGTCAAGACGAGACAAGACCACTGACGAGACCGCTGTCAAGACGAGACAAGACCACTGACGAGACCGCTGTCAAGACGAGACAAGACCACTGACGAGACCGCTGTCAAGACGAGACAAGACCACTGACGAGACCGCTGTCAAGACGAGACAAGACCACTGTCAAGACCGCTGTCAAGGCAGCTAGCAGACACGGAACACAATCGGCACAACTGGCGGCAACCTTTACCCAGCTCGTCGAACACCGTGTTACGAGACAAGACCACTGTCAAGACGAGACAAGACCACTGTCAAGACCGCTGTCAAGGCAGCTAGCAGACACGGAACACAATCGGCACAACTGGCGGCAACCTTTACCCAGCTCGTCGAACACCGTGTTACGAGACAAGACCACTGTCAAGACGAGACAAGACCACTGTCAAGACCGCTGTCAAGGCAGCTAGCAGACACGGAACACAATCGGCACAACTGGCGGCAACCTTTACCCAGCTCGTCGAACACCGTGTTACGAGACAAGACCACTGTCAAGACGAGACAAGACCACTGTCAAGACCGCTGTCAAGGCAGCTAGCAGACACGGAACACAATCGGCACAACTGGCGGCAACCTTTACCCAGCTCGTCGAACACCGTGTTACGAGACAAGACCACTGTCAAGACGAGACAAGACCACTGTCAAGACCGCTGTCAAGGCAGCTAGCAGACACGGAACACAATCGGCACAACTGGCGGCAACCTTTACCCAGCTCGTCGAACACCGTGTTACGAGACAAGACCACTGTCAAGACGAGACAAGACCACTGTCAAGACCGCTGTCAAGGCAGCTAGCAGACACGGAACACAATCGGCACAACTGGCGGCAACCTTTACCCAGCTCGTCGAACACCGTGTTACGAGACAAGACCACTGTCAAGACGAGACAAGACCACTGTCAAGACCGCTGTCAAGGCAGCTAGCAGACACGGAACACAATCGGCACAACTGGCGGCAACCTTTACCCAGCTCGTCGAACACCGTGTTACGAGACAAGACCACTGTCAAGACGAGACAAGACCACTGTCAAGACCGCTGTCAAGGCAGCTAGCAGACACGGAACACAATCGGCACAACTGGCGGCAACCTTTACCCAGCTCGTCGAACACCGTGTTAACTCGTTGCCGCAACAGTGGGGCGTGTTAATGAGTTGGACTGGACTGCGGGCACGCTTCGTGCTGACGTGATACAGCCGCTGGTGACGTGCTGACGTGGTGCAGCCGCTGGTGACGTGCTGACGTGGTGCAGCCCCTGGTGACGTGCTGACGTGATGCAGCCGCGCTGGTGACGTGCTGACGTGGTGCAGCCGCTGGTGACGTGCTGACGTGGTGCAGCCCCTGGTGACGTGCTGACGTGATGCAGCCGCGCTGGTGACGTGCTGACGTGGTGCAGCCGCGCTGGTGACGTGCTGACGTGGTGCAGCCGCGCTGGTGACGTGCTGACGTGGTGCAGCCGCTGGTGACGTGCTGACGTGGTGCAGCCGCTGTTATCCTTTCTCCACGCCGATAGTGGTGAAAAATGGACGAAAACGTGACACAAAATAGCAGACACTTTATTCAGGCTGCGAAAACAAGGTGGACATTATGTATCCATCGGAACCCTCGACTCATTGTCCTCAACAGCTCTGGATAAGCGAAGGTCTGGTGTTTACTGTGTTTTTTTTTGTAGCACGAATAAAACAAATTCCGCGATTGTGTGGCAGGTTTTCGTGGCTATTTGTAATCTCTGTGCACCTGGCGCCACCTGAGCCGCCCTGCGCGGCGGCAGCAGCGCGCGCCGAGAACTGATAAAGGGCGGGCGTGCAGCTTGGGGCGTGGGGCGTGGGGCGTGCACGGCGGGTGTGCACGGTGAATGGTGCACGGTCTCTGTGCACAGACAGCTCGCGTGCGCTCCGCCCGACCCGTCTCTCTACCTGCAGTGTGCCACAAAATCGGCCCTGGCAGGCGGCGCTCTGCCCGACCCGTCTCTCTACCTGCAGTGTGCCACAAAATCGACCCTGGCAGGCGGCGCTCCGCCCGACCCGTCTCTCTACCTGCAGTGTGCCACAAAATCGGCCCTGGCAGCTTCACCAGAGCCAGACAACAGCACTGGCGATGATGGCGATGATGGTGATGGCGGAGTGCGGAGGCAGCGGAGGAAGCGGAGGAAGCGGAGGAAGCGGAGGCAGCGGCAGCGGCTACGGTGCTGCAGCCGGGTCGTGAACGGGTTCCGACGAGGTCATTCAGCCGGCCTCCGGTTGTGCCGCGATGGAGCGCGTCGGCCGGCGCTCGCAGGCTGTTGTTCTCCATTGCGCAGCGGTGTGGGGGAGGGAGGGAGGGAGGGAGGGAGGGAGGGAGGGAGGGAGGGAGGGAGGGAGGGAGGGAGGGAGGGAGGGAGGGAGGGAGGGAGGGAGGGAGGGAGGGAGGGGGGAGGGGGAGGGGAGGGAAGGGAGGGGGAGGGGGAGGGAGGAGGGAGGAGGGAGGAGGGAGGAGGAGGAGGGTGTCTCGCCGGGAAGCATCAGTCGTAGGAAGTGCCAGCCGGTCCTGGAGAATGGTGCTTTGGACGGGGCTTTCCTGCAGGGCGGTGTGTCGGAACGGGCTGTTTTCCGTCACGTTTTTGCTCACAGTGACACCTGTCGAAGTGCTGAACCGTGCTGGGGTGTTTGAAGCGAAGGTTCGTTTGCTCGAAACAAAAAGCTCAGCGTTGACCGAATGGTGGTTGAAGTCGCGGCCAAATCCTCTACCGCCTCTGTCGTTGCGGTTTCTTCACGCCACACCTCGTTATGCAAACATTTCACCATTGAAGGTGAAACACCGCATTCCGTGTGCACTGTGCACTACGGCCCAGCCCTTTATTTCAACACCATGACCATGACCAATATGTGACGTGTACCCCTCCCAAACACCTCTCTCCCGTGCGAAGTTTGACAGCATTCACAATTAACGCCATACAACCTTAGCAGTTGCGATGCCCAAAAGTCAAAATCATCGCCACGCCATCATTCTCTAACCCGTCCTTCTTCTGTCGGCAGGCTGAGCGTCTTGACGCGGGCGTCAGCGGCGGCGCCGGCGGCGGCGGCGGGGGCGGGGGCGGCGGCGGCGGCGGCGGCGGCGGAGGACCTGCAGAGTCCGAGGAGCAGCGCCAGCACCGCAGGATGGACCGCCTGAGGCGATCGCTTCGGGACAGTTTCCGGCGGAAGAAGGAGCCGCGCAGTTCAGAGTCGTCCCGGCCGCACCAGTGGCAGGCCGACGAGGCGTCCGTCCGCGCCGGCACCTGCTCATTCCATGTCAAGGTGAGGAATGGCACGGACGGGATGGACGGGCAGCGTCAACTGTGAAGGTTATATGCCGCCAAGAGGGGAGCTAGGCAGGGATAGAACGGTGCACAATGTTGGTGATTGCGGGATCGCGGGGTGATAGGCAGGAATGGGGTGGTGCACAATGTTGTTGAGTGGACGTCTTGTATGTGAAGTGAAACGTTGGTACAGGAACACGCAAATCTGGTTGGATGTAAAACATATTGCGTGGCTTCTGGTTAAAGGAAATAGTCCACCTTCAACATTAGTTTTAAACTGAGATAGCAGTTTTGTAGCCCGTGTTGAGAAATCCTTATCTTGACTGTTTTCTTGACTGAAAAGACTCTACAGCCGAAGATATTTGACTTTTTGGCGAAGGAATGCGGCGCATATATGATATACCGTACCGTCTGAATTGTGCCAGCACTGCATGGAGCATGCGCAGACCAATAACGCACACGATACAATTAATAATTTACAACCTTCTGTCCTGAATTGGCGCGATGCAGGACCATTTTTAAAAAGAAAAAAAGAAACTGTATTAAAAAATATAATAAAATCGTGTTCTGCAATTTTTTCCGAAGGTGAACTATTTCCTTTAAAGGAAATAGTTCACCTTCAACATGGGATTTTGAACTGAAATAGCAGTTTTGTAGCCCGTGTTGAGAAATCCTTATCTGTAACTTTTCTTGGCTGAAAAGACTCCAGCCGAAGATATTGGACTTTTCGGCGAAGGAATGCGGCGCATATATGATATACCGTACCGTCTGAGAGTGCCAGCAATACCAGGGCGCATGCGCAGACCAATAACGCACACCATAACATTAATAATTTACGACCTTCTGTCCTGAATTAACGCGATGTAGGACCATTTTTGAAAAGAAAAAAATAAATTATATTAAAAAATATAATAAAATCGTGTTCTGAAAAATTTCCGAAGGTGAACTATTTCCTTTAAAGAGGTGTTGAAACGTCCTTTATCGCGGTAACGGCCGACGCCCCTAATCCCAAATCATCAGCGCGGTAACGCCTGACGGTTTCGAAAAGCCATATTCACCACCGTGTTCATGATCGTGATCAGTTCATGAATTACGATCAGTTTTCGAATTGTTCATGTATTTATGTACGTTTATTAGTAAGGATAAACGAGCACAGCACCCTGGAAGACACACACACACGAGCACTCTGTGGTTACCATACTGCGCCGGTTCGGCTTCCTCCCCAGATCACATTTCCCTTCGTCACGCTGCCCCCGTTTCTGTGGCGTATCGCGCGGATGACCGATACCACGAGCGGTTGTTTGTGTGGTGTGTGTGTGTGTGTGTGTGTGTGTGTGTGTGTGTGTGTGTGTGTGTGTGTGTGTGTGTGTGTGTGTGTGTGTGTGTGTGTGTGTGTGTGTGTGTGTGTGTGTGTGTGTGTGTGTGTGGTGTGTGTGTGTGTGTGTGTGTGTGTGTGTGTGGTGTGTGTGTGTGTGTTGTGTGTGTGTGTGTGTGTGTGTGTGTGTGTGTGTGTGTGTGTGTGTGTGTGTGTGTGTGTGTGTGTGTGTGTGTGTGTGTGTGTGTGTGTGTGTGTGTGTGTGTGTGTGTGTGTGTGTTGTGGTGTGTGTGTGTGTGTGTGTGTGTGTGTGTGTGTGTGTGTGTGTGTGTGTGTGTGTGTGTGTGTGTGTGTGTGTGTGTGTGTGTGTGGTGTGTGTGTGTGTGTGTGTGTGTGTGTGTGTGTGTGTGTGTGTGTGTGTGTGTGTGTGTGTGTGTGTGTGTGTGTGTGTGTGTGTGTGTGTGTGTGTGTGTGTGTGTGTGTGTGTGTGTGTGTGTGTGTGGTGTGTGTGTGTGTGTGTGTGTGTGTGTGTGTGTGTGTGTGTGTGTGTGTGTGTGTGTGTGTGTGTGTGTGTGTGTGTGTGTGTGTGTTGTGTGTGTGGTGTGTGTGTGTGTGTGTGTGTGTGTGTGTGTGTGTGTGTGTGTGTGTGTGTGTGTGTGTGTGTGTGTGTGTGTGTGTGTGTGTGTGTGTGTGTGTGTGTGTGTGTGTGTGTGTTGTGTGTGTGTGTGTGTGTGTGTGTGTGTGTGTGTGTGTGTGTGTGGTGTGGTGTGTGGGTGTGGGTGTGGTGTGGTGTGGGGTGTGGGTGGTGGTGTGGGTGTGGGTGTGGGTGTGGGTGTGGGTGTGGGTGTGGTGTGGGTGTGGTGTGGTGTGGGTGTGGGTGTGGGTGTGGGTGTGGGTGTGGGTGTGGGTGTGGGTGTGGGTGTGGGTGGTGGGGTGGTGTGGGTGTGGGTGTGTGTGGTGTGGGTGTGGGTGTGGGTGTGGGTGTGGGTGTGGGTGTGGTGGTGTGGGTGTGGTGTGGGTGTGGGTGGGGTGTGGGGTGTGGGTGTGGGTGTGGGTGTGGGGTGTGGTGTGGTGGGGTGTGGGTGTGGGTGTGGGGGGGTGTGGTGTAGGGTGTGGGTGTGGGTGGGTGTGGGTGTGGGTGTGGGGTGTGGGGTGTGGGTGTGGGTGTGGGTGTGGGTGTGGGTGTGGGTGGGGGGGTGGGGGGGTGTGGGTGTGGGGGGGGGTGTGGGTGTGGGTGTGGGGGTGGGTGTGGGGTTGTGGGTGTGGGTGTGGGGTGGGGTGTGGGTGGTGGGGTGTGGGTGTGGGTGTGGGTGTGGGGTGGGTGTGGGTGGGGTGTGGGTGTGGGTGTGGGTGTGGGTGTGGGTGTGGGTGTGGGTGTGGGTGTGGGTGGGGTGTGGGTGTGGGTGTGGGTGTGGGTGTGGGTGTGGGTGTGGGTGTGGGTGTGGGTGGGGTGTGGGGTGGTGGGTTGTGGGGTGGGGGTGTGGGGGGGGTGGTGGGTGTGGGTGTGGGTGGGGGTGTGGGGTGTGGGGTGTGGGTGTGGGTGTGGGTGTGGGTGGGGGGTGGTGGGGTGGTGGGTGTGGGGTGTGGGTGTGGGTGTGGGTGGGTGGGGTGTGGGGTGGGTGTGGGGTGGGGGTGGGGGTGTGGGTGTGGGTGTGGGTGTGGGGTGGGGTGTGGGGTGGGGGGTGTGGGTGTGGGTGTGGGTGTGGGTGTGGGGGTGTGGGTGTGGGTGTGGGTGTGGGTGTGGGTGTGGGTGGGGGTGTGGGTGTGGGTGTGGGTGTGGGTGTGGGTGTGGGTGGTGGGTGGGGTGTGGGTGTGGGTGTGGGTGTGGGTGTGGGTGTGGGTGTGGGTGTGGGTGTGGGTGTGGGTGTGGGTGTGGGTGTGGGTGTGGGTGTGGTGTGGGTGTGGTGTGGGTGTGGGTGTGGGTGTGGGGTGGTGGGTGTGGGGTGTGGGTGGTGGGTGTGGGTGTGGGTGTGGGGTGGGTGGGTGTGGGTGTGGGTGTGGGTGTGGGTGTGTGGGTGTGGGTGTGGGTGTGGGTGTGGTGTGGGTGTGGGTGTGGGGTGTGGGTGTGGGTGGGTGGGGGTGGGTGTGGGTGTGGGTGTGGGTGTGGGTGTGGGTGTGGGTGTGGGTGTGGGGTGTGGTGTGGGTGTGGGTGTGGGTGTGGGGTGGTGTGGGTGTGGGGTGTGGGTGTGGGTTGGGTGTGGGTGTGGGTGTGGGTGTGGGTGTGGGGTGTGGGTGTGGGTGGGTGTGGGTGTGGGTGGTGGGTGTGGGTGTGGGTGTGGGTGTGGGTGGTGGTGGGTGGGGGTGGTGGGGGTGTGGGTGGGGTGTGGGTGTGGTGTGGGGT
Organism: Chirona hameri; assembly: GCA_036785665.1. Classification (NCBI taxonomy): domain Eukaryota; kingdom Metazoa; phylum Arthropoda; class Thecostraca; order Balanomorpha; family Balanidae; genus Chirona; species Chirona hameri. Next base: position 85,722 of record JAXIVJ010000576.1, read on the forward strand.
GTGGGGGTGTGGGGTGTGGGTGTGGGTGTGGGGTGTGGGGTGTGGGTGTGGGTGTGGGTGTGGGTGGTGGGGTGTGTGGGGTGTGGTTGTGGGTGTGGTGTGGGGTGTGGGTGTGGGTGTGGGGGTGGTGGGGTGTGGGTGTGGTGGGTGTGGGTGTGGTGGGGTTGTGGGTGGGGTGTGGGTGGTGGGGTGTGGGTGTGGGTGTGGGTGTGGGTGTGGGTGTGGGGGGTGTGGGTGTGGGTGTGGGTGTGGGTGTGGGTGTGGGTGTGGGTGTGGGGTGTGGGTGGTGGGTGTGGGTGTGGGTGTGGGTGTGTGGGTGTGGGGGTGGTGGGTGGGGTGTGGGTTGGGGTGTGGGGGTGGGTGTGGGTGTGGGGGGGGGGGTGTGGGTGTGGGTGTGGTGGGTGGGTGGTGGGGTGTGGTGTGGGTGTGGGTGGGGTGGGGGTGTGGGGTGGGGGGTGTGGGGGTGTGGGGGGTGGGGTGTGGGGTGTGGGTGTGGGTGTGGGTGTGGGTGGGGGTGTGTGGGTGTGGGTGTGGGTGTGGGTGTGGGTGTGGGGTGTGGGGTGGGTGTGGGTGTGGGTGTGGGTGTGGGTGTGGGTGTGGGTGGTGGGTGTGTGGGTGTGGGTGTGTGGGTGTGGTGGGGGTGTGGGTGTGGGTGTGGGTGTGGGTGTGGGTGTGTGGGTGTGGGTGTGGGTGTGGGTGTGGGTGTGGGTGTGGGTGTGGGTGTGGGGGTGGGTGTGGGTGTGGGTGTGGTGTGTGGGTGTGGGTGTGGGTGTGGTTGTGGGTGTGGGTGTGGGTGTGGGGTGTGGTGTGGGTGGGTGTGGGTGTGGTGTGGGTGTGGGTGTGGGTGTGGGTGTGGGGGTGTGGGGGGGTGTGTGGGGGTGTGTGGGGGTGTGGGTGTGGGTGTGGGTGTGGGTGTGATCAGATCAGTCGGGTGGCGTCTGTGGTTGTTTGCTCGTGCCAGCTCTGTTGTGACCCACTGCGAGGCGTTGTTGTGGTGGTTCGCCGTTGGAACGTGTTGTTGTCTGTGGTTCACCGGTGAGGCGGTGACGGCGAGGTGACGGCACCTTGGCGCTTGTCAGTGACTAGCACGTGACCGAAGGTGAAAACAATCGACTAAACTTCTGATACAGTTACGGAGTAATCTTTTTCATGCATCTTATGAAAGAATGACATAATAGTGAATGGAAGGCGTTTTGCTTATCCGATGCTTCAAGGACGCCAGGTACGGAGGGTTGCGACCATCGGATGCCTTCTTTGTGTGTTGTTTTTGATAGCATGAATTGAAAGCTTCGCGTAATCCTGTATCAAGTTTTCGTCGATTTGCTTCACCTCTGTCGTCACTCTTCCCACCGCCCCTCGCCCTGTGCCATGCTGTGTTGCCCTGTCGGATTTTCCTCGCGTGATATGCATGGGTGGAGCTTTTCAGAAAAAGTTGGTGGGGCAAAATATCACATTTCCTGTTGTTTTGCATGGGTGACGTGAACAAAATTGTCATTTTAACACTAGGAAACGTTCACATCTGACAGAAGTTGGTGGGGCAGTGGCCCCACCATTTGAATAGGAAACTCCACCCGTGATGCTATGCTGCTGACCTATCAGCTGATCTTGCCGGTGGGGGGTGGAGTGGAGCTAGTCTGCAGAGCACAGAGGGAACGGCTTATGAACTCCTTTGTCCAACTGACCTGTTATGGACAGGCGTCACCGTCCACTTTGTTTCATTATATATTATCCCGTGAAGCTAGACTGAAATGCACCGCTCTATCTAGGTCTAAATATATCATGTTGGCTTCTGCTTCGTGGTGGGTCTGCAATCTAGCTCTAGGCGTCATGATTGGTTTCTACTCTGTGGCTTGTGTATTGTGTAGTGCGTCTAGTCTGCGCTGATCTCTAATTACGAGGTGCTGCGTGCCGTGTGTAATTCTGTCGGCGCTGATGTGACATCCTTGGCGCTGATGGGCCAGCAGGAGCAGGGCTCGGAGCGTGTGCCGTGATGGCCAGCAGGAGCAGGGCTCGGAGCGTGTGCCGTGATGGCCAGCGGGGGCAGGGCTCGGAGCGTGTGCCGTGATGGCCAGCGGGGCAGGGCTCGGAGCGTGTGCCGTGATGGCCAGCAGGAGCAGGGCTCGGAGCGTGTGCCGTGATGGCCAGCGGGGGCAGGGCTCGGAGCGTGTGCCGTGATGGCCAGCGGGGGCAGGGCTCGGAGCGTGTGCCGTGATGGCCAGCAGGGGCAGGGCTCGGAGCGTGTGCCCTGTGTTCGGACGACGTGGCTCCGCCGTGTTGCCGTATTGTCTCGCCGTGTTGTCGTACTGTCTCGCCGTGTTGTCGTATTGTCTCGCCGTGTTGCCGTATTGTCTCGCCGTGTTGTCGTATTGTCTCGCCGTGTTGTCGTATTGTCTCGCCGTGTTGTCGTATTGTCTCGCCATGTTGTATTGTCTCGCCGTGCTGCCGTATTGTCTCGCCGTGTTGCCGTATTGTCTCGCCGTGTTGTCGTATTGTCATGCCGTGTTGCCGTATTGTCTCGCCGTGTTGTCGTATTGTCTCGCCGTGTTGTCGTACCCAGTGAAGCGCAGTATTCGTTGGAGCGCAGAGAGGCGCGCACGCCCAGGGGATGAAGAGGCGCGGCTGGAGACGTCGAGGACATGTCGTGAGGTGACGGTGGCGGTGCGACTGGTCACCGCAGCGTGCACGTTCTCAGCGCTGACTGCTGAGCGGTGGTGGTTCCGCCGGCGGCTGGGAGCGATGTTGATGAGGTCGAGGGAGGACATTTGCGTGTTTGGGTTGTTGATGGGGTTCAGCTCAAACGAGGCAGCAAACCATTTCGACTTGACCCGGAGGTCTTGTGACTGGTGTTGTTGGGAATCTGCGACTGACTTGCTGTGTACAAAAATCTGTGTCGGTATGCGGTGTCTCATCGAATCAAAGTGTCTCTGTGCAGTGTCTCTGTGCAGTGTCTCTGTGCAGTGTCTCTGTGCAGTGTCTCTGTGCAGTGTCTCTGTGCAGTGTCTCATCGAATCAAAGTGTCTCCGTGCAGTGTCTCTGTGCAGTGTCTCTGTGCAGTGTCTCTGTGCAGTGTCTCTGTGCAGTGTCTCTGTGCAGTGTCTCTGTGCAGTGTCTCTGTGCAGTGTCTCTGTGCAGTGTCTCATCGAATCAAAGTGTCTCCGTGCAGTGTCTCTGTGCAGTGTCTCTGTGCAGTGTCTCTGTGCAGTGTCTCTGTGCAGTGTCTCTGTGCAGTGTCTCTGTGCAGTGTCTCTGTGCAGTGTCTCTGTGCAGTGTCTCTGTGCAGTGTCTCTGTGCAGTGTCTCTGTGCAGTGTCTCTGTGCAGTGTCTCTGTGCAGTGTCTCTGTGCAGTGTCTCTGTGCAGTGTCTCTGTGCAGTGTCTCTGCGCAGTGTCTCTGTGCAGTGTCTCTGTGCAGTGTTTCTGTGAAGTGTTTCTCGGTATGTGTCTGCGCTATGACGTGCAGCCATTGTGCCCACCATTGGCCTTTAGTTCCCTGGGCGGTACGGTCGACGGCAAGCTCCCATGGCTAGGTCTGCCGGGCTTCGATGAGTCGGTTCGGAACGTGCCTCGTTTGTAAACGCTGGAGCATGTTTACACGAAGAGCTCCGTGTTCATTGGATCGATATTGCTCGTGTCAGGTGGGGTTTACTAAACGTTAATGGTAGGTGTTCATGTAACGAACATGCATTGTTCGAGTCTGGTTGAACTTTAATGGTTCGGGTCTGGCTGAACTTTAATGGTTCGGGTCTGGCTGAACTTTAATGGTTCGGGTCTGGCTGAACTTTAATGGTTCGGGTCTGGTTGAATTTTAATGGTTCGGGTCTGGTTGAACTTTAATGGTTGGCCGTACCGCGGTTGGTGCAGTTGAATGCGCGGAATGTTCCAGACTGACACGTATGGTGTTTCTGTACGTGCTCACCGCTATAACTCATTCTCCCGTGTCTGACTGTGTATTGTTTGACCCCTGTTGCAGTGCCTGGGTTGTGTGCAGTATCTGGGCCTCTGTTTGACCCCTGTTTGACCTCTGTTTGACCTCTGTTTGACCTCTGTTTGACCTCTGTTGCAGTACCTGGGCTGTGTGCAGGTGTATGAGTCTCGCGGTATGCAGGTCTGCGAGGACGCGCTCAAACTGGTCCGGGTAAGTGTCAAATATCCACCTCCCCGCTATCTCCACTTGGACGCTGTACATCCTCTCCCCTTCTCCGTCTAGCTGGACACTGTGCCAACCTCTCCCCTTCTCTGTCTAGCTGGACACGGTGAGATCCTCTCCCCTTCTCTGTCTAGCTGGACACGGTGAGATCCTCTCCCCTTCTCTGTCTAGCTGGACACGGTGAGATCCTCTCCCCTTCTCTGTCTAGCTGGACACGGTGAGGACACGGTGATATCCTCTCCCCTTCTCTGTCTAGCTGGACACGGTGCGATCTCCCCCTTCTCTGTCTAGCTGGACACGGTGAGATCTCCCCCCTTCTCTGTCTAGCTGGACACGGTGAGACCCTTTCCCCTTCTCTGTCTAGCTGGACACGGTGAGACCCTCTCCCCTTCTCTGTCTAGCTGGACACGGTGAGACCCTCTCCCCTTCTCTGTCTAGCTGGACACGGTGAGACCCTCTCCCATTCTCTGTCTAGCTGGACACGGTGAGACCCTTTCCCCTTCTCTGTCTAGCTGGACACGGTGAGATCCTCTCCCCTTCTCTGTTTAGCTGGACGCTGTGACATACTCTCCCCTTCTCTGTCTAGCTGGACACGGTGAGATCCTCTCCCCTTCTCTGTCTAGCTGGACACGGTGAGATCCTCTCCCCTTCTCTGTCTAGCTGGACACGGTGAGATCCTCTCCCCTTCTCTGTCTAGCTGGACGCTGTGACATCCTCTCCCCTTCTCTGTCTAGCTGGACACGGTGAGATCCTCTCCCCTTCTCTGTCTAGCTGGACACGGTGAGACCCTCTCCCCTTCTCTGTCTAGTTCTCTGTCTAGCTGGACACGGTGAGATCCTCTCCCCATCTCCTATCTGGACACGGTGAGATTCTCTCCCCTTCTCTGTCTAGCTGGACGCTGACATCCTCCTCCCCTTCTCTGTCTAGCTGGACACGGTGAGATCCTCTCCCCTTCTCTGTCTAGCTGGACGCTGACATCCTCTCCCCTTCTCTGTCTAGCTGGACACGGCGAGATCCTCTCCCCTTCTCTGTCTAGCTGGACACGGTGAGATCCTCTCCCCTTCTCTGTCTAGCTGGACGCTGACATCCTCTCCCCTTCTCTGTCTAGCTGGACACGGTGAGATCCTCTCCCCTTCTCTGTCTAGCTGGACGCTGACATCCTCTCCCCTTCTCCGTCTAGCTGGACACGGTGAGATCCTCTCCCCTTCTCTGTCTAGCTGGACGCTGACATCCTCTCCCCTTCTCTGTCTAGCTGGACGCTGTGACATCCTCTCCCCCTTCTCTGTCTAGCTGGACACGGTGACATCCTCTCCCCCTTCTCTGTCTAGCTGGACACGGTGACATCCTCTCCCCCTTCTCTGTCTAGCTGGACGCTGTGACATCCTCTCCCCCTTCTCTGCCTAGCTGGACACGGTGAGATCCTCTCCCCTTCTCTGTCTAGCTGGACACGGTGAGATCCTCTCCCCTTCTCTGTCTAGCTGGACACGGTGAGACCCTTTCCCCTTCTCTGTCTCGCTGGACGCTGTACATCCTCTCCCCTTCTCTGTCTAGCTGGACACGGTGACATCCTCTCCCCTTCTCTGTCTAGCTGGACACGGTGACATCCTCTCCCCATCTCTGTCTAGCTGGACACGGTGAGACCCTCTCCCCTTCTCTGTCTAGCTGGACGCTGTGACATCCTCTCCCCTTCTCTGTCTAGCTGGACACGGTGAGATCTCTCCCCTTCTCTGTCTAGCTGGACACGGTGACATCCTCTCCCCCTTCTCTGTCTAGCTGAACGCTGTGACATAGCGTTTCGCTTCCCTGAACAGCTCCCTTACCCCCGCACGCAGGGACTCCCATAAACAATGTCTGCTGCCATTTGCCTCGAGCCCCGCCCAGTCACCACCTCGCGCCCCGCCCAGTCACCGCCTCGCGCCCCGCCCAGTCACCGCCTCGAGCCCCGCCCAGTCACCGCCTCGAGCCCCACCCAGTCACCGCCTCGCGCCCCGCCCAGTCACCGCCTCGCGCCCCGCCCAGTCACCGCCCGACGGCTATGGTGTCTGAAGATTAAACCGAGAGCGAATGGATGCTAAAATTCCTCCCCGTCTGGCCGCTGGCGCCGCTTGTCTCCCCCTCCCCTTCCGGAGACAGCTGGGTTCCGGGGACGGATTAGGTCCGGGTCATGTCCGGGTCAGGGGTGCTCTGGTCCTGGGTGGTCTAGGTAGCGATATTACGGGCGGAAAGCGACCCGACGAGGACCGGATCGGTTAGGCTGGGCTGCGCTGGGCTGCGCTGGGCTGCGCTGGGCTGCGCTGGGCTGCGCTGGGCTGCGCTGGGCTGCGCTGGGCTGCGCTGGGCTGCGCTGGGCTGCGCTGGGCTGCGCTGGGCTGCGCTGGGCTGCGCTGGGCTGCGCTGGGCTGCGCTGGGCTGCGCTGGGCTGCGCTGGGCTGCGCTGGGCTGCGCTGGGCTGCGCTGGGCTGCGCTGGGCTGCGCTGGGCTGCGCTGGGCTGCGCTGGGCTGCGCTGGGCTGCGCTGGGCTGCGCTGGGCTGCGCTGGGCTGCGCTGGGCTGCGCTGGGCTGCGCTGGGCTGCGCTGGGCTGCGCTGGGCTGCGCTGGGCTGCGCTGGGCTGCGCTGGGCTGCGCTGGGCTGCGCTGGGCTGCGCTGGGCTGCGCTGGGCTGCGCTGGGCTGCGCTGGGCTGCGCTGGGCTGCGCTGGGCTGCGCTGGGCTGCGCTGGGCTGCGCTGGGCTGCGCTGGGCTGCGCTGGGCTGCGCTGGGCTGCGCTGGGCTGCGCTGGGCTGCGCTGGGCTGCGCTGGGCTGCGCTGGGCTGCGCTGGGCTGCGCTGGGCTGCGCTGGGCTGCGCTGGGCTGCGCTGGGCTGCGCTGGGCTGCGCTGGGCTGCGCTGGGCTGCGCTGGGCTGCGCTGGGCTGCGCTGGGCTGCGCTGGGCTGCGCTGGGCTGCGCTGGGCTGCGCTGGGCTGCGCTGGGCTGCGCTGGGCTGCGCTGGGCTGCGCTGGGCTGCGCTGGGCTGCGCTGGGCTGCGCTGGGCTGCGCTGGGCTGCGCTGGGCTGCGCTGGGCTGCGCTGGGCTGCGCTGGGCTGCGCTGGGCTGCGCTGGGCTGCGCTGGGCTGCGCTGGGCTGCGCTGGGCTGCGCTGGGCTGCGCTGGGCTGCGCTGGGCTGCGCTGGGCTGCGCTGGGCTGCGCTGGGCTGCGCTGGGCTGCGCTGGGCTGCGCTGGGCTGCGCTGGGCTGCGCTGGGCTGCGCTGGGCTGCGCTGGGCTGAGCTGGGCTGCGCTGGGTTGGGCTGCGCTGCGCTGGGCTAGCAAGGCTCGGCTCGGCAGAGGGTGGGGTGTGGTGGGTCTGGGTCGAGGATTTGCCCCCCCCCCCCCCCCCTGTTCGTACGCCTATGGCTGAGGGTCTCACTTGGAGCTACACGGCTGCATTCAACATGCCTCAATGTCGTGTCCTCCCATTCTGTCTGCAACATCCGCCTGACGTCACGCAGACTCCGATGACGTCACGCCGATCATATGTCGGTGTCACGTGTACCGCCGTTGATGGCAGGTTTGATTGGCGTCGGTTGGAGGCCTGCTGGATGAGTCCGAGCTTAGGTTACGCGACTGTGCATTGTTGGCCAGCGATCCCTCTGTCCGACGCGCTGCGCCGCTGGTAGGGAAGGACTGCAGCCGATGGAAATGTTAGTGATGACTCATCACTGATCGATAGCGTTCGGTTATTATGAGTGGCTGTAGCCTTGGCGTCCGAGCGCTCCTCAAACAGGAATAGTGCCAAACATATGGAGCGAGGACTTTTAGTCTGCTAGAATGGTGGGTCGCTAGGTACACATTGTTGTGACTGAAGTATAGGCGAATCTCTCTTCTCCCTTTGCTGGACCTGACCTTTCATATGCCCGAACTTAAGTGTATTGGCGAACTTAGATTCCATTAATGCTTCCTTCGGAATAGGCGAGGTAACTTTTCAATTGAGAACGCCACACTTTTCAATTTCAATTGTGCAGTTGGTTTAGTTTTTGAACTATTCAACTCGAACATCTGAAAAAGAATCATACACTGGGACTGCTAATGCAGCATCCGACTAAGTGGCAATGTTTGACCGGTCTTGGAAAGTCATCACTCCAAGTTGGACCCTTTCAGGATCGTGGTCAGTGACATGGCGTGGCGCCGAGTTTCAACTGTTTTGTACTTTCACTCCAACTGGTTCATTTTGATGCATCTGCTCTGGATAGCCAAGCGTGCCAGGGGACCCATTTATTAAGGTGTTTGTTCAATATTGGCCCCGTTTTAGCGTCTTGTTGGTGAACTGTGTAATTAATTATTCCCTTCTCGCCATCACATTTCTGGTATCAGAACCCGTGGCTGGCTCCATACCGTTCAATTTCCACTATCGGATCAGCGTCGTCGGCTTCAGTGAGGTTCAGTTTAATTGTTTGACCTGTCTGTGCTACGTGTAACCTGCGTCACGTGGACTATCTCGTTTGACCTGTGACCAGCCCTGTCTCATTGCTGTCCTACATTGAAGACCCAGCTCGATCTGGTATATACCTAGCCTCTCCTGTCTTACCTGTTACATACCTATCCAGTCCCTGTTACGCGTGCTACCCAGACATACCTATCCAGTCCCTGTTACGCGTGCTACCCAGTGTGACCCGTACGCAGTATCCATCGGAGCTTCAGCTTTATATGAACTGTGTTCTGCACAGGCTGATATGCACCCTGCCCTGACCCGTACCCTGTCCTGTCTGACTCCTCGTTTGACCTGTACCCTGTCCTGTCCGACTCCTCGTTTGACCTGTACCATACCTCGTCTGACCTGTACCCGTGCCTTCTGAGCGGTGACCTGCCTGTCTGTCTGAGCCGTGTCCGCTCTCTGCCTCTGCCCACAGTCGCAGCGCCGGCGGCCGCTGCGTGGCATCCTGTGCCTTCTGAGCCGTGACCTGCCTGTCTGTCTGAGCCGTGTCCGCTCTCTGCCTCTGCCCACAGTCGCAGCGCCGGCGGCCGCTGCGTGGCATCCTGTGCCTTCTGAGCCGTGACCTGCCCTGTCTGTCTGAGCCGTGTCCGCTCTCTGCCTCTGCCCACAGTCGCAGCGCCGGCGGCCGCTGCGTGGCATCCTGTGCCTTCTGAGCCGTGACCTGCCTGTCTGTCTGATCCGTGTCCGCTCTCTGCCTCTGCCCACAGTCGCAGCGCCGGCGGCCGCTGCGTGGCATCCTGTACATCTCCGGAGACGGCCTGCGCGTGGTCGACGACGAGACAAAGGTCAGGCTCCCCCCCCCCCCGACCCCCGGCGTCTCCTCCCGGCGGTCAGTCAGTGGCATCCTGTACATCTCCGGAGACGGCCTGCGCGTGGTCGACGACGAGACAAAGGTCAGGCTCCCCCCCCCCGACCCCCGGCGTCTCCTCCCGGCGGTCAGTCAGTGGCATCCTGTACATCTCCGGAGACGGCCTGCGCGTGGTCGACGACGAGACAAAGGTCAGGCTCCCCCCCCCCCCGACCCCCGGCGTCTCCTCCCGGCGGTCAGTCAGTGGCATCCTGTACATCTCCGGAGACGGCCTGCGCGTGGTCGACGACGAGACAAAGGTCAGGCTCCCCCCCCGACCCCCGGCGTCTCCTCCCGGCGGTCAGTCAGTGGCATCCTGTACATCTCCGGAGACGGCCTGCGCGTGGTCGACGACGAGACAAAGGTCAGGCTCCCCCCCGACCCCCGGCGTCTCCTCCCGGCGGTCAGTCAGTGGCATCCTGTACATCTCCGGAGACGGCCTGCGCGTGGTCGACGACGAGACAAAGGTCAGGCTCCCCCCCCCCCCCGACCCCCGGCGTCTCCTCCCGGCGGTCAGTCAGTGGCATCCTGTACATCTCCGGAGACGGCCTGCGCGTGGTCGACGACGAGATAAAGGTCAGGCTCCCCCCCCCCCCCCCCCCCGACCCCCGGCGTCTCCTCCCGGCGGTCAGTCAGTGGCATCCTGTACATCTCCGGAGACGGCCTGCGCGTGGTCGACGACGAGACAAAGGTCAGGCTCCCCCGACCCCCGGCGTCTCCTCCCGGCGGTCAGTCAGTGGCATCCTGTACATCTCCGGAGACGGCCTGCGCGTGGTCGACGACGAGACAAAGGTCAGGCTCCCCCCCCCCGACCCCCGGCGTCTCCTCCCGGCGGTCAGTCAGTGGCATCCTGTACATCTCCGGAGACGGCCTGCGCGTGGTCGACGACGAGACAAAGGTCAGGCTCCCCCCCGACCCCCGGCGTCTCCTCCCGGCGGTCAGTCAGTGGCATCCTGTACATCTCCGGAGACGGCCTGCGCGTGGTCGACGACGAGACAAAGGTCAGGCTCCCCCCCCCCCCCCGACCCCCGGCGTCTCCTCCCGGCGGTCAGTCAGTGGCATCCTGTACATCTCCGGAGACGGCCTGCGCGTGGTCGACGACGAGACAAAGGTCAGGCTCCCCCCCCCCCCCGACCCCCGGCGTCTCCTCCCGGCGGTCAGTCAGTGGCATCCTGTACATCTCCGGAGACGGCCTGCGCGTGGTCGACGACGAGACAAAGGTCAGGCTCCCCCCCCCGACCCCCGGCGTCTCCTCCCGGCGGTCAGTCAGTGGCATCCTGTACATCTCCGGAGACGGCCTGCGCGTGGTCGACGACGAGACAAAGGTCAGGCTCCCCCCCCCCGACCCCCGGCGTCTCCTCCCGGCGGTCAGTCAGTGGCATCCTGTACATCTCCGGAGACGGCCTGCGCGTGGTCGACGACGAGACAAAGGTCAGGCTCCCCCCCCCCCCCCCCGACCCCCGGCGTCTCCTCCCGGCGGTCAGTCAGTGCCATCCTGTACATCTCCGGAGACGGCCTGCGCGTGGTCGACGACGAGACAAAGGTCAGGCTCCCCCCCCCCCGACCCCCGGCGTCTCCTCCCGGCGGTCAGTCAGTGGCATCCTGTACATCTCCGGAGACGGCCTGCGCGTGGTCGACGACGAGACAAAGGTCAGGCTCCCCCCCCCCGACCCCCGGCGTCTCCTCCCGGCGGTCAGTCAGTGGCATCCTGTACATCTCCGGAGACGGCCTGCGCGTGGTCGACGACGAGACAAAGGTCAGGCTCCCCCCCCCGACCCCCGGCGTCTCCTCCCGGCGGTCAGTCAGTGGCATCCTGTACATCTCCGGAGACGGCCTGCGCGTGGTCGACGACGAGACAAAGGTCAGGCTCCCCCCCCCGACCCCCGGCGTCTCCTCCCGGCGGTCAGTCAGTGGCATCCTGTACATCTCCGGAGACGGCCTGCGCGTGGTCGACGACGAGACAAAGGTCAGGCTCCCCCCCCGACCCCCGGCGTCTCCTCCCGGCGGTCAGTCAGTGGCATCCTGTACATCTCCGGAGACGGCCTGCGCGTGGTCGACGACGAGACAAAGGTCAGGCTCCCCCCCCCGACCCCCGGCGTCTCCTCCCGGCGGTCAGTCAGTGGCATCCTGTACATCTCCGGAGACGGCCTGCGCGTGGTCGACGACGAGACAAAGGTCAGGCTCCCCCCCCCCGACCCCCGGCGTCTCCTCCCGGCGGTCAGTCAGTGGCATCCTGTACATCTCCGGAGACGGCCTGCGCGTGGTCGACGACGAGACAAAGGTCAGGCTCCCCCCCCCGACCCCCGGCGTCTCCTCCCGGCGGTCAGTCAGTGGCATCCTGTACATCTCCGGAGACGGCCTGCGCGTGGTCGACGACGAGACAAAGGTCAGGCTCCCCCCCCCCCCCCCCGACCTCCGGCGTCTCCTCCCGGCGGTCAGTCAGTGGCATCCTGTACATCTCCGGAGACGGCCTGCGCGTGGTCGACGACGAGACAAAGGTCAGGCTCCCCCGACCCCCGGCGTCTCCTCCCGGCGGTCAGTCAGTGGCATCCTGTACATCTCCGGAGACGGCCTGCGCGTGGTCGACGACGAGACAAAGGTCAGGCTCCCCCCCCCCCCCGACCCCCGGCGTCTCCTCCCGGCGGTCAGTCAGTGGCATCCTGTACATCGCCGGAGACGGCCTGCGCGTGGTCGACGACGAGACAAAGGTCAGGCTCCCCCCCCCCCCGACCCCCGGCGTCTCCTCCCGGCGGTCAGTCAGTGGCGTGGTCGACGACGAGACAAAGGTCAGGCTCCCCCCCCCCCCCGACCCCCGGCGTCTCCTCCCGGCGGTCAGTCAGTGGCATCCTGTACATCTCCGGAGACGGCCTGCGCGTGGTCGACGACGAGACAAAGGTCAGGCTCCCCCCCCCCCCGACCCCCGGCGTCTCCTCCCGGCGGTCAGTCAGTGGCATCCTGTACATCTCCGGAGACGGCCTGCGCGTGGTCGACGACGAGACAAAGGTCAGGCTCCTGGCGTCTCCTCCCGGCGGTCAGTCAGTCCGGCTGGCCCCGCCGCGAGCATAGAGCAGACTCTGGCCAGACTTATCTGACGCTGTGGAGTGGAATGGCCGTGATGTGTATTGGTAGTGATGGTTTGATGGTGGAGTCCACTTGATAGTGTAGTCCCGTGACGTGAGATGTGACAGGGGTCATGCAGGACAGGTGCCTGGTGTCCAAGGTTTGATTCCCGGGACATTGTGGTGCCATGCTACCGAATGTTGTGCAACTTTTTGGTAGCCTCTTTCATCTTTCAAAGTGTTGTAATATTTTTTGTTTTTACTTCGTGTGAGGTTGGTGACTTATTCATTTTGATACGCAGTATTCCCTGGTAAATTTGCTTGGAATATATATGAAATGCAAGTCGCACAACAAAGACGAGCGTATCAAGTTGTTGCTGCGCCCTGTTGCTATGCGTTTTCCTCTCTCCACTTCGTTTGAACACCCCACCATTTTAATGTTATCGGCTGGACCAGAGTGAAACACCGAGCTGACGATGGGCTGTGCGCTGTGCCTTGACCTTTCCTCCGCCGCCTAACCTGGCCTGACCTGACCTGACATCGTCTCTGCTCCGACCACAGGACCTGATTGTGGACCAGACGATCGAGAAGGTGTCGTTCTGCGCTCCGGACCGCAACAACGAGCGGGGCTTCTCGTACATCTGCCGGGACGGCACCACTCGACGCTGGATGTGCCACACCTTCCTGGCCATCAGGGAGTCGGTAAGTCGTGTGCTCCGTGTCCCTCTCCGTCCCTCTCCGTCGCTCTCCGTCGCTCTCCGTCGCTCTCCGTCCCCCTCCGTCCCTCTCCGTCCCTCTCCGTCGCTCTCCGTCGCTCTCCGTCGCCCTCCGTCCCTCTCCACCCCTGTCCACCCCTGTCCACCTCTCCACCTCTCCACCCCTCTCCACCTCTTCACCCCTCTCCACCCCTCTCCACCTCTCCACCCCTCTCCATCTCTCCACCCCTCTCCGTCCTCTCCGTCCCTTCCTCGTCTCCTTGCCTCCTGGGTCACCAGTGAATCGGGGAGTTGCTCACACCGCTCCCCCGAAGCCCCCATTCCTTTCCTCTGATCCCTCCTCGTTTTCATGCTGTCTTGGCCATCAGGAGTGGGTAATCTGTCGCCCCCAAATCCCTCCTTCCCTCCTTCCCTCATCCCTCACTGTCCCGCCTCCGGGCCATTCTTCGTCAGCGGGTGGGCAGGGCGGCACTTGGGGACATTAGTAGGCTGAGGACCATTGACTAACCTGTGTGTATGCGCGCGCGCGCGCGCGCGCGTGTGTGTGTGTGTGTGTGTGTGTGTGTGTGTGTGTGTGTGTGTGTGTGTGTGTGTGTGTGTGTGTGTGTGTGTGTGTGTGTGTGTGTGCGTGTGCGTGTGCGTGTGCGTGTGCGTGTGCGTGTGCGTGTGCGTGTGCGTGTGCGTGTGCGTGTGCGTGTGCGTGTGCGTGTGCGTGTGCGTGTGCGTGTGCGTGTGCGTGTGCGTGTGCGTGTGCGTGTGCGTGTGCGTGTGCGTGTGCGTGTGCGTGTGCGTGTGCGTGTGCGTGTGCGTGTGCGTGTGCGTGTGCGTGTGCGTGTGCGTGTGCGTGTGCGTGTGCGTGTGCGTGTGCGTGTGCGTGTGCGTGTGCGTGTGCGTGTGCGTGTGCGTGTGCGTGTGCGTGTGCGTGTGCGTGTGCGTGTGCGTGTGCGTGTGCGTGTGCGTGTGCGTGTGCGTGTGCGTGTGCGTGTGCGTGTGCGTGTGCGTGTGGGTGTGGGTGTGGGTGTGGGTGTGCGTGTGCGTGTGCGTGTGCGTGTGCGTGTGCGTGTGCGTGTGCGTGTGCGTGTGCGTGCGCGTGCGCGTGTGCGCGCGTGTGGGCGCGTGTGGGTGCGTGTGGGTGCGTGTGGGTGCGTGCGTGTGGGTGGGTGTGTGTGGGCGGCAGCAGGCAGGCTGTGTGGTGGTGGGCGGCAGGCAGGCTGTGTGTGGGCTGCATGTCGGCGGTTTTCAGTACGCCTTTAGTGCCGGAGTCTTGGCCGGTAGCCGCCCTGGTTGTACAATGGCGCAATACAGTGCGAATGAAGCGGCTGACTGGGCGCGATTGATCGCACTTCTGGGGTCGTTTTGCGATCTTATTGAAAATATAGAACGGGCGGGTTCTTTCACTCTGTTCAATAATGCTGGCACACAGTGCTGTATTGTACTCGTATAGGCAAATCGAGCAATTTCCGAATCCCAACTACAGTAGGCGATACACTACCGTTCTTTCGATACGTTTTGCACATCAAATAAAATTATTGATCGTGGGTAGTCTTACCTGACCCTTTTCTAACATTTCGTTAAGGTGCATTGCAACTGTAAACTGAAGCTGATTCATCGGCCACCCCATTTTCTGTGCGTTCCCTGTCGACTACTGTGTATTGGTGGTGTCCGTCTGCCGTGCCTATCCGGAGTCTCCCCGATCAACTGTTGCCGCCCGCCGTCGATGGCTGTGTCAACGCTGACCGGGCTGCTATAGCCGGTCGATATTGGCAATTCGGCGGCGTCGTGGCTCCATGCAGTCCCTGTTTGGGAAGCTAACGAACTCGCCGTGTCGCTCTGGCTATTTTGGACCCCATACCTGACCGCGGCTTGCCGCTGTCCGGTCCGGCCCCCGGCCCGACGGCAGAAATCGTTAGTGCTACCCACGAACGCTGTAAATAACTTAACGGCCACCTTGGTCGTCTCCTAATATTGTCACAATGTTTCCTTTTTTTGTGATTGTGTCCTGTTCTTTTGTATTCTTTGTATGTGTTTTTCCTTGTCCACTGTGAGTGTTTAGGAAGTGGGGAGAAATAAGGAGAACCACAGATTTCGGAGCATTTTTCTACCTTTCGCCCACTGTCTCCCACACTAAGTCTGTGGATAGATGGGTGGTTTTCATTAAGTCGTATCGACCTGTCTGGCCGCCCCCGGCACACCTGTCGTGGAGGACCCGGCGTGCCGGCGTCTGCGCCGCACGGCACTGGGAAACTCCGTGGGTATCGGGGACGGAGGCTCTTTGATGGTAACAAGGCAGGGAGTGGGAACTGAGGTTCTCCGTCCCGTTTCCAGTCTCTTCGTCTTATTTCACGTCTCTATATGTCTCCTCACGCGTCTCTATATGTCTCCTCACGCGTCTCCTTGTCTCTCACGCGTCTCCTTGTGTCTCATGTCACGCGTCTCAAGTCTTACCTCACGCGCCTCCCTGTCTCACGCGTCTCCCGTCTCTCTCCACCATAGGGACAGTTACAACGGCTACCGGTGAATGTGAGTGATGACCTCGGGGCGTGACCTTGACCTTGACCTGGCTGTGCTGTCCCGAGTGGACCTGCATGGCTACCGTTTCCTCGTGTACCGTCGCCGCCGCCAGTGGCCTCCGGAGACGCTGATATGCTGATGCCTGACCGCCAGCTCTCTGATGTCCCTGATGGACGTGCAGGGAGCGAGACCCAAGTGGCGCGCTGTGCATCTGCTTTGAATAGATTGACCGTGAATCCGTTTTAGTAACGGATTCGGTTCGAGTGACGAGTTAGCGATTTGGTGAATGATGGAATGTTTGGTGGTTCTAACCGCAGTTACTATGCATTTGTTCGATGGAAATACTTACCCGCCTGTATTAAAAAGCAAGTGTCCGCGAGCTTCTAAGTCGATTATTAATTAGTGAACTAATCGTGTTTGCCTGTCATGCAAGGCAATTAATTCCAGCTTAATTTCGCTTATAGAATGATGGCACCTTCCTAAAACGCGCTGAATGAATTTATTTTATTATCCCTGTATTACATAGTGAATGACAACCTGATGAACCCTCTGCATGTCTGTGTCGCTCCGAATCCCTTCTTGTTCTTTTCTCCGCGGCTGCGAAAGCCTTAGAGCATGGTGTAACTCGATACCCCCCATTTGATCCCTGTGGGCCGCGAGGAGATCTCGAATGCCTCATTAGTGTCCGAGATTACGGTGGTGGCGAAATACGAGCGGAGTATAGGGTGGCAGGCGTCCCCCACCTGCACCGGTCTGTCTTTGTTTGGCGGTGATGAGGCGAACATTACGAGTTTTCTTACCCGCGCTGCTGTCTGCAGGGAGCTCTGGAGAGATTATTTGCACGTACGAAGGCGACATGATCGGCATGATGCTCATTACTGACTGTGTTCATGGAGAACGTTCAATTATATATCGTGTCTTGATTACCTGCGAAGCTTTATCAAGTCTGAGATGGACATTGTTTCATTAATCGTGACTTATTGTATCACAGTGAAATGGTGCGTTCCCTCTGCGATTTGACTGTCTGGGTGATCCATGGCCACTGCTACTTTCAATCGCGTAGTTCCTTCATATGCCGTAGCTCGGTCCCCATTGGGACCTTCCCCGACCCGTGTAATCCCCGTGTGACCTCTTTCCAGGGTGACCCTGCTGCGACCTGACCTGACCTGCCCCCGAGGTAACCCTGTTGTGGCCATGTGGCCCCGTCATGACCTGCCCCCGCCGTCCTCAGCGTGACCCTGCTGTCACCCTGTAACTCTATTATGACGCTGTGACCCCTGGCGTGACCTGACCCCGCTACAGCCTTGCGTGACCATGTGACCCTACAATGGCCGGATGTGACCCTGTCGTGACCTCCTGACCCACCATCGCCAGGGCGACCGTCTGATCCACGGATGGGTGACCCTGTGACCCTGTCGTGACCTCCTGACTCACCATCCCCAGGGCGACCGTCTGAGCCACGCTGTCGGCTGCGCGTTCGCCGCCTGTCTGGAGCGCAAGCAGAAGCGCGACAAGGAGTGCTCCGTGACGATGGCGGTCGACCCGGCCACCTCGAGCTTCACACGCTTCGGCAGCTTCCGCCAGGGCACCATCACAGAGAGACTCAGCGACCCGCAGGAGTGCAAACCGGCAGGTCAGTCGCACACCGGCGGGCGGGGGGGGGGGTGTGGGGGTCAAGGTTCCTGGAAGTCCAGGGAGTCCAAGGAGTCCAAGGAGTCCAAGGAGTTCAGGGAGTTCAGGGAGTTCAGGGAGTTCAGGGAGTTCAGAGAGTTCAGGGAGTTCAGGGAGTTCAGGGGCTCAGGGGGATACGTTAGAGGACGGCGGTTGAAGGGATTAGGTCGGGATGACGGGGGTTTCTGTGGAGGGAGCGTTGGTTTCTCAGTTGCAGGATGTTGGACCAAACTGTGACGACGACCCATCGTTGTTCGGAATGGCGGTCATATGGGAGCACCGACTGATTTGGATATTGGCTGCCCACAAACAGCTACTGCTGCCATACGCCCCAATTATCACCATCATCATCAGCACCGCCACGGGTGTCTCTAGACGGTGATATGGGCAGCGTGTCTGACTCGATCCTCCTTCTCCCCTGTTACAGAGCCGGTGCTGCCCGTGTCTGACTCGATCCTCTCTCTCACTCTGTTACAGATACAGAGCCGGTGCCGCCCGTGTCTGGCTCGATCCTCCCTCTCCCCCGTTACAGAGCCGGTGCTGCCCGTGTCTGACTCGATCCTCCCTCTCCCCTGTTACAGAGCCGGTGCTGCCCGTGTCTGACTCGATCCTCCCTCTCCCCTGTTACAGAGCCGGTGCTGCCCGTGTCTGACTCGATCCTCCCTCTCCCCCTGTTACAGAGCCGGTGCTGCCCGTGTCTGACTCGATCCTCTCTCTCCCCCGTTACAGAGCCGGTACTGCCCGTGTCTGACTCGATCCTCTCTCTCCCCTGTTACAGAGCCGGTGCTGCCCGTGTCTGACTCGATCCTCTCTCTCCCCCTGTTACAGATACAGAGCCGGTGCCGCCCGTGTCTGACTCGATCCTCCCTCTCCCCCGTTACAGAGCCGGTGCTGCCCATGTCTGACTCGATCCTCCCTCTCCCCCGTTACAGAGCCGGTGCTGCCCGTGTCTGACTCGATCCTCTCTCTCCCCCTGTTACAGATACAGAGCCGGTGCCGCCCGTTTCTGACTCGATCCTCCTTCTCCCCTGTTACGGTGCCGGTGCTGCCCGTGTCTGACTCGATCCTCTCTCTCCCCCTGTTACAGATACAGAGCCGGTGCTGCCCGTGTCTGACTCGATCCTCCCTCTCCCCTGTTACAGAGCCGGTGCCGGTGCTGCCCGTCAGTAACCCATACGCCGTGGAGCGGCCCCACGCCCCGGTCGGCATGTTCGAGAGGCAGGGCAGCGTGCGGCTGCAGGGACGGCTGTTGGAGGCCTCGCCGTTCAAGCGGCAGTACTCCCTGCGGCTGAACGAGCTGCCCTCCACGCTGGAGAGGCAGGGCCGTCTGACCAGCCGAGAGAATACGCCCAGAGGTGAGCGATACTACTATGCCGTTGGATTTCTTAGGCTCAGGGTATCCACATTCCACAACAAGAGTTGCTTTGTTTACCATATGTGCCTGACCTAACGTATGCTGCTGGGTGCCTAATGATGTTTGCAGTTCCAAGAACCTCACGACCCATGCGGTCCCAGGAGCCCCAATCATTGTCAGGCAGCGTATACTGTATAGTGGTGGTATGGTGGCTGTACCCGCCCGGTCAGTGTTCATGCGACAGCGGTCATGGTTAAAGGGAATAGTTCACATTTAACATGGGGTTTTTAACTGAGATAGCAGATTTGTAGAGCAGATCGAAAAATGGGTTGTGTGAAATAATTACCTCGCTACGCTAAGTAATTTCGACACAGGACTAGTGAGCCCCCTTTTAGAAGACTGTTTCGAGTTTGCCAAACTTGTTTCGGGTTCTCACAACAGTTGTTTACGTTACAAGCAGCCTGCGTATATATGCCTACAGTCCGTCGTTATTGTGTGCAATAGTTTCCATATCTAAGCTACCATATGCATGACGTCATACATTGTCATTAAGTTTTTTTATGGCAATGAAGGAGAAAAGAGAAACATGCCCATTTTTTGACGGATATCCATCTATCGTCCAAACAAATGCCATATTCGTTTTTTTTTCTCAGCTCAAAATACCCCATATAGCCAAATTTCAAGACAACTTTCAAGGTGCCCTATTCCCTTTAAAGGGACTATCCCACCTTAACATTATATTTGAGTTGAGATAGCCATTTTGATGGCTTGGCATTGACATTAAGTATGGTAGCAGTTAAAACAACCACAATGATCTAATCAAAACGATATTCAAGTTTGATTTTGACATCTGTAAAAAATAAGGCCCATGTGTATTTGAATAGGGCCTCTAAACCGACAGCGTCGTCTCTTTACCCATCTGGTAATGACAGCCGACTTTTTTTTAAGGTGAACCTTGGGGATATTTGCTACGTTTCAATGGTTTGGTAGTTGGTTTGTTTTGTATCTAAAGCGCCAGAAATGTCTCAAAATAATTGTGCCCATACTTTGGCAGCGTAAAATATTTATGTGTAGCTCAATATGACGTCATCAACCCAAATATTAAAACTTAACTTTTTATTAAATTGAGCACTATTTGCGAGAAACAAATGTCATAATCGTGTTCGGCAGCAATTACTTCATATTGTGCACCACAAGCGGCGTACATTTGACAACTTTTGGGAAGGTGGGACGGTGAGGCCCCTTTAATGACATGATCGTCAAAATGTCTGCGCAAGGGCTGCACAGAGGTCTCCTCAATTTCAGTTTCTAGTAAAGGACGCAAACGACATTGATTTCCAGGTATACCTGCTGGCTTATGTTCGCCTGCTGTTGTTGGACTCATAACCGTGACATTTATCGTGTACCATGAAGGACGAAGCTGTTTTTGCGTGACATCCAAAGGTGGAATGGATGATAATGGATATTGCAATCCGTTGCTGTCTGCTGATTAAGCTTTCGCCATTAGACCGTGTAAAGTGTGGCTATATGTTCCATTAAAACGCGTTAACTGTCTTTTTACTAGATAATTGTGATGCCACCAGACTATTTCCTTGGTGATTTGTCAAGCAATGCAATGGATATCTGCAAACTGCATGGCTGGGAGTCTGAGGTTAATGATTCATTGGATAAGAATGCAGGGAGGGAAGGCGCTCAACAGTATGGAAAGCTAAAATGGACCAAATCAGGCGACCCGATTCTAGATTTCCTTTCTTTCCTTTTTGATACTGGACGTTTTCGTCCACTAATCTGTCCTCTAGCTGATTTGATTACTGTCACGTGGTCTCACCTCTGCATTCTCTAGCTGTTTTCAACACTATCACGTGGTCTCACATCTGCCCTCTCCACCTGTTTTCAGTGGCTCCGATCCCGGAGGTGCCCGCTGCTGATGAGGACGAGGAGGAGGACACTAACGTCACCCTGCTGACCCGCGAGCTGTCCTCCGGCCTGAACATGATGAACGGAACGCAGACGCCGCAGGTACGCCCAGAGGGGATGGGGTGGGAGGGGGGGGGGGGGGTGGAGTGGAGGGTTGAGGGTGGTTGGGTGGTTGACTGGGTGGCTGATTGGGTGGTTGGGTGGTTGGGTGGTTGGGTGGTTGGATGGTTGGGTGGTTGGTGAGGGACGAGGGAAGGGTGACGGGCGACATAAGATGGGTGACGGCGGGTTGTGTCACGGAGCAGTGTGGTGTCACAGAGCAGCAGCTGATCTGACTGATCGCATCTTCAGCGGACTGCAACTATATTGGCTTAACACCATAGGCGTACACAAGGGAGGGGGACCCCCCCTGAAGGATGCCCCCTTTGGTGGAAAAAATGAATGATTTTTTGATTTTTTAAAGAGAAAAATGGTGAAAATATGCCATTTTAAAAATATAGCGGGCCAAATCAGGTGATTTTTTTTTTGGTGGGGTTACTTTATGCCCCCCTCGAGCAAAAATTGCCCTCTCCTGGAGCGAATCCTGGGTACGCTACTGCTCAACATAACGGAAACAGAACGCTGACACCGGAAAACATTTCGCTTGGAACCTGCTATATAAATGGGGAACTTGCTGGGGATTTTTTTCACTGATTGTGCTAGTTACTCGTTGCGACAAAGGCTGATTGTGTCGTCCATCTTTCCTAGATAAACGTGGCTTTAATAATGGCTGCGTTGTTTAACTTCATTCTCTAGGGAAGGTTTCTGTTATCGGCAGTGATTTGTTTCATGGTCTCGATGTTTCACTTGACAAATAAAAGGGTCAATCTCATTTACTCTGCGCATATTGGCTGGTATCTCTATCCCGCCGGGTCCGTGGGTCAAGTCTTTGCTGACATCCGCTTAAGCCCATTGCTCTGTGTCCTCGACCTCCCTATTGAGCGCGATATAACGCCATGAGGTGCGGCGCCCTGAACCCCAGTCCACCTGGGTCTGTCTGTATCTGACCCGTGATGACTCAGCTGACCTATATCGAACTGCGTGTGACCCGGCGCTGCACTGTCTCACTGTCTCACTGTCTCACTGTCTCACTGTCGCTACAGACGCGGCCGGCGGTGGTCGAGGGCACTGCCGCCCGGCCCGAGGACTGGCTGAGCTCCGTTAGTAACGGCGGAGGCCCGGTCGCCGGCCGCGGCGGCCCCAGCGGCCCCAGCTCCGGCTCTGGCTGCGGCTCCGGCACCCTCTCCGGCACCCTCTCCGGCACCGGGTCCACCCCGGAGCCTGACTGGCACGCCCCGCAGGCCGCCGATGCCTGGCGCAGCGATCCGTTCGACTCGGAGTGGGCGCAGATCGCAGAGCGCAACAACCAGGCCAACAAGGCGACCAACCCGTTCATTGGTGGCGGCCCGATCGCCAGCGGCCCCGTCAAGACTTTCGAGGTGCATATGTAGGAGGGATCTGTGCCATGGGAGGGTGGGGTGAAGTGAGTTGAAGGAACGTCGGCAGCTGCTCGATCAACTGAGTGGATCGTGTGTGGATCGCGTGTGGATGTGTGGACTCGGTCTAGGATTAGTGGATGATCCCGCGGACGTGGAGCGCGATCGGGGAATATGTTGCGATTTGATGGCATGCCTATGCTCGTAGACATGTGATACGGTCTCCCGACCACGGATGGTGCGTGACTTTTATACGCCTTTTCTCTCGTGTCGCCCCGCGAACTAACCGGCTATATTGACCAAATCTATGTCTTAACATTCCAGAATTACCTTAGGACGATGGTGTTGTTGATTCGTGTCCGTTGTTGCTTGTGAGTATGAGATTCAATGTGTGACTGCGATATATCGCCGAGTTGTGTATGCGGTATACCTATGCGTACGTGTATGCGGTATACCTATGCGTATGCGTACGTGTATGCGGTATACGTATGCGTACGTGTATGCGGCAATGCTGGACGTATGGACCATGTACTCCCTGGAGAGAGGGACCGCAGCAGTGGCTGATATTCCAGCGAACTGGTACCGCACACGCGCGCCATTCCGGTCGGTGTTATCTGGAGAGAAAGCAGCGTGTGGCGGCCGCCTTTTGACCGTAGCGCCCCTGGCGGGCGGTTACGAAGCTGTGGTGCTGAGCCAGACGACAGATGGCGGAACACTCGCCAGGCTTCACTCGCGTATTCCGCTCGCTTGGAGACCCGTGCGCCGCGTGCTGGCGCTGGCCGAGCTGTACCACTCAAATGCAGACGTTTGCATTATCTATGTGGCAGCTAGATGTAGGAAACGTGGAATAAAGTACCGCTATTTTAGCCTGCGTCTTCATCGGCCCACGTCGTTCAGATGGTAGTTCGTCATGGCCTTACCAACGTTCTTCGTTGGGACCAAGTCGCTAACTGGGACCCTCACTGTGCTCAAAAGGTTGGAGCCGTATGCAGTGGCCACGCGCTGGAATCGAACCCTCGCCCCTGACACTGGATGCAAAAGGGCGATGCAGTTTAACACTGCGATGCAGTTTAAGTGCGAAAATGCTCATTGAGGCATAGAAGGAAAATGTTCTATAAATGAGTCGCACTCCGCTCATGGTAATCAGATCACCTATATTGCATACACAACATGAGCTGCTGCGGGCAGTGCCCAAAAACGGAGAATCAACCACATCACCATAAAATATATTTGTTTGATCACAGTGCAAGACAACCCCGGGTCAGTGCAGAACACACGCTGCGGACTCCTACACCTATAGATTCACCTCTACGGCTAACCAACAACCCCGAACCCAGCAACAATGATATGCAACACATCGGCAACAAACGCATCAATATCGATTGCAGCAAAACCCAAAGCGATGCGCGGATATGCAATCTCCAACAGAACACCAACGCAAGATGCTTGGGTGCATCCAATTATTTCTGGGCATCGCTATGGAAACTGTCGTGAACATTTCCCAAGTTCTTTGGAGATAGTCTCGGTGTCGCTGCACGGTTCAAATCCCCCAAGGGAGCTTCGCTGCATGTAAAGTCCCGAGCGCCATCCCGTAATCCATCGCCTCAAAGAACGACTTTGCCATGGACCATGCATCGATAACCTTACCAAGTTGTTCGGGTATGTGCGTCAGCGCGTTGTAGGAACTCGTAGAGAGCATAATCTGTGATTCAGCAAACTTGTTTAACGAATGGCAGTATCTGGCTTTACATCGCCACTAGCTTTAGAGCACAGACTCGACATAAACATGAACTTTGCTGTGTAGTGTAGGTAGGCTGTCCCTTCGGGATATAAGATCAACGCCAAAAGCAGGCAATAACAAGCCACCACGCAAAATAAATCCGGGAGCACTCTGGAAGGTTTGGAGTGCCACCCCACACCGTGGAATAATTATATCATAACTATATCATATCAGGCCGATACTATAAGCCTCTCTCATCACCTTACCAAAGACACCAAACCTCAACAAAAGCTCCATGATCACAACCCCACCCGGCCCGGCTAGTGAAGCCACTTGGAGAACACCTTAGACGCCGCCTGTTTCGCTGCGTTGATGGTACTCTGGCCGGGCGGCGGGCGGGCGGCGCGGGCCTGCAACACGAGCGCCGCCGCCTCCGAGTCACAACCTGCCGCCCTCAGCTGCGCCACCGCCGCCATCGCGTCCCCTCCACCGTCCAGCAGACGCGTCACGGCCGGCTCGTACAGCGCGGTACCGACCAGCTGCGGCAGCGCCGCCGCCGAGAGCAGGGAGTCGAGGATGGAGGCAGACAGCGGCCACGGTTGTGGAGAACGGTCTGGAGACTCTGACGAGTCCCGCTCCGGCCGGTCTGGGCTGCTCTCTTTCGAGGAGAAACCCATCCCAGCCCCCGCCGCCGCCGCCGCCGTTGCTTCAGCCAGAACCAGCTCCGCGCGTTGTATCGCTCTCCGACGGACCTCCTTGTCCCTTGACAGCAACGCCGTCTCAAACGAGGACTCCGCTGCGCCGGCCTCGGCCAGCAGTTCCACGAACCTCTGATGCGCCGCGGCTGGCAGCGCGGGGGTCCCGGTATACTCTGCCGCGGCGGCCACCACCAGACCGCGACCCACCTCGCCAGAGTCCAGCTCCAACGCGCGGGCACACAGCTCACAGAGCGGACTCCTCGCTGGGTCTGAGGTTAACTCAGCGGGGAAGGCAGGCCAGCGACGCAGCAGCCGGATAAGCACGCTTAGACGTTCCACCGTGCCGGCCTCGGACACCAGGCGCCGCAGGAGGCCGGCGCGGCTGTCCGCATCCCGCGTGTCCGCCGCCGACAGAGGGGTGTCCGGCAGGGCAGCAGCAGTGTCCGCGTGAACTAGTGCAGGGAAGAGGTCGCGGTCGACCGTGAAGTGCTTCGTGAGCAGCCGCGTGGCCTTCAGACGGCGACCGGTGTCCACCTGGCGGCGGCGAGAGGAAACTGAGCTTCGGGGACGAACAGGAGATGCAGCGTCCATCGACAAAACACACGAAAGGAGCGCATGTTATCACAGGAGGAATTAGGACTACAATCAACAGTTTGTACTGAACAAACCTGGCCTTTTGTGTATTTACTAATTCCAAATCACAAAACACTCAACTTTAAAACATTGAATTTAAAACTACAACCGAAGCCAAACAATACTGACTTTTAATTTATAACATTCTTCTGAAATACGCAAATACAATGATTGAAGCAACAGGACCCATCTCTCAAGCAAATGAGGAACGACTAGCTTGGCTACTAACCTGCGCGTCGTCACACAGCAGCCTGAACTCCGCGACCACCTGGTCGGCCGTCAAACCCTCGCCATCCTCGTCAATGTACCGCCTCAGCTGCGCCAGTATGGCCGCCAGGGGCCGCAGGTCGGCGGCTTCCTGCCGGGTCCGCAGCGGCGCCACCGTCGCACGCAGTGCCTGCAGCAGCACGTCCTCCACTGGCGCCACCTCGTCCAGCGGAAACACACTCATAATTCGCCGCAGCACCGACAGATGGCAGCCGTCGACGACCATGCGCGTGCGGAGAGCGCGGAGCCGATCCGACTCGCCTCGTGTTTGGTCGAACAGACGAGCGAATCTGGCGAGAAAAAGAAGAACTGGGGTCAGGACCAAACAGCAGAAAGATACACGAGACTACACAATACACATGAGCCATTCAAATGTCAAATGAATGTACGAAATGCACCAGGTAGCGAGACATACGTCATTTTTGGCTGTTCTCAAATGGCCTTGAGGTATATCTAAGCGCCAGCGCGCGGAATCGTTTCAACCGTCTTTGCTCTGCTACGCACGTTTGTGATAGACCATTCACTTAATTTATCAAGGACTAACTGGAACATAACCTTGTTGGACTGATCCTATGGCATGTCATCGTGTCATCCATCCTATGTTATGTCATGGCAAATGTCATCGTGTCACGGGAGTCGAACGAAGGACCTGTCGGCTCCCGACAACCGTCACCGTAGTCATGGGCGGATCCCGGGGAGGGGGGCAAGGGGCCATGGCCCACCAAACCGTCTGAAATCAGTGCAAAATTGACACATTACCTGATATAGAAGAAAATCTAAGCAACTTTTACTAAGGAAAGTTTGTTTTAAATCAGCTATCAATGCATAATCAATGCATAAGCAAGCGAAATCTGATGAGTTTCCAGAATCGTGTGCGACTTTTTGAGATTTGCCCCCCCCCCAAACCACCCGTCCTGGATACGCCTTTGACAAAAGGCACCAACAATCAAGGCAGGCCCCACACTAGGCACCGGCCAGCAACCGATACCACTCCACCGCGATGGATTAGTCCCGGAACAACCGATACCACCCCACCGCGATGGATTAGTCCCGGAACAACCGATACCACTCCACCGCGATGGATTAGTCCCGGAACAACCGATACCACCCCACCGCGATCGATTAGTCCCGGAACAACCGATACCACCCCACCGCGATGGATTAGTCCCGGCCCGACCGATACCACTCCACCGCGATGGATTAGTCCCGGAACAACCGATACCACTCCACCGCGATGGATTAGTCCCGGAACAACCGATACCACTCCACCGCGATGGATTAGTCACGGAACAACCGATACCACTCCACCGCGATGGATCAGTCCCGAAACAACCGATACCACCCCACCGCGATGGATTAGTCCCGGAACAACCGATACCACTCCACCGCGATGGATCAGTCCCGAAACAACCGATACCACCCCACCGCGATGGATCAGTCCCGGCCCGACTTTTCCGGAGCCTGCCATTGACCATTGTACCGGCCCAACCTTCCCCAAAAACTTCCACTGAACGTTGGACGGCCATCGCGCGTGGTGCAATGTCATGTCCGTGCACATGGTGCGGGCGATATCAGACGGTCCAACTGAGGAGTGGCACAGCAGCACGTGGAATCTAATCTGCTGACACTAAGCCCAGCGGGGTGGGGCGGGGTCTGATCGGCGCAAACAGTGCGTCACACGAGGGCTCCTCATGACCAGACTTGTCAATGATTCATATTGGTCATGAGTCGATTCACAGTGATCCACGGACCATAATGAATGATTCAATCATGATTCAATCACTCAACATTACCATAATGAATGATTCAATCATGATTCAATCACACAACATTACCATAATGAATGATTCAATCATGATTCAATCACTCAACATTAAAGGGAAGTGTCGACTCCTTTGTCTAACTCCTTTGATCTTGAATGTGCTACTCTAATATTTTATGAGCGTGATAGGGAGGTCATGCTCTACCTGTGTGCCAATTTTCATGCACATCAGAATAGTCTGCTGTTTGACCTTAAACATATGACCTGCTCTAACTCCTTTATTTTAAATGTGCGACTCTAAGATTTTACCAGAATGATCACTAGGTCGTGATCTATCTGTGTACCAATTTTGAAGCCAATCCAAATAGTCCGCGAATGTATTTCCGAATATGAATGTGAATGTGAGCCAATTGGACACGCGTGTTGTTTATTTTGATTATACAATTATATTTATAATATTTATTATAATTGCAAATTTCAAGTTCCAAAAGCAAGTTCCAAAGACTTTACGTTTCACTTTTTTTAAGCGAATAGAACATTTATTTTGATTTTGCATTAGGTATTATTTTTTATAAAGTGGAATTTTTATAATGTGGAATAAAGCGGCGCCGATGCGACAGTGATATTTGGGACATGCGGAGGTCATGCAAATGTTTGTTTATTATTTAGTTTTTGATATGGTATAGCCTAGAAATTAGGAAAAGGTGGGGTACCTTTTGATAATTTTTCGTGTGAAAAAGGTGTGCGTGTACTGTGTGGTTTATGAACCGAAGTATGAGTTAGTTACTTTTTCTAAGTATTTAGGTACCTACCCCTAACCCTACCAGTTCCAAGGTATTCACCTAGTTAGGGCTGATTGAACAGTGGCTTTGTGCCCACTGGAGTTGGACACAAAGCCTCGCTTTCTATACGCATAGATGAATTACAGGCTACAGCACAGGACACAGAGCTCATATAATTGGCCATTAAGTGCCTGGTTTGTCCACAGGGCACAGATGAATGCTGGGCCGCTGGCATATTTTGTGGACAGTTATGCTGTTCGACCAAAAAAGAATGATTCTTTGAGCAATGAATGATTCAATCAGCCTATTTTCTCTGTATGAATGATTCAATCAGTGACTCACAACAGGTTTGCGCATGAGGTGAATAGATTCATGAGTCATTCATTTGAAATAAGAATGATTCAATCAAAAGTAGTCGATTCACATTGAATCATTGAAAAGTCTGCTCATGACACGGCCTCAGTTCATGATTGACTTGAAAGGATCTTAACTGTATCGTAGGCGTAGGAACAGGCGGCCGGGGGGCATGGCCCCACACTATCATTTTTTTATCTCTAAAATCTTTGCTTTGGCTGAATAAGGACAATTTGAGATGGCAAAAGATTCGCCAAGACGAGAAGAGCTCACATCTGTAAAGACATCTTGCATATGGGGGGGGGGGGGGGGTCGGGTTTCTCTCAAGACGAGATAAGATAAAAGGTGCACTGCCCCCCCCCCCCCCATTTATCATGACGTTCCTACGTCCCTGAACTGTATGACCTTACTTCACGACGAACTAACAGCTGTAACCTTGACAGTAACGGCGCCCTGGGCCCCCCTCCCCTCCGACTGGCGCCGACAAAGTGAGTGTGAAACAGTTAAGACCACTTGGATGTTGATAGGCAATACACCCCCGCACAGAGCGATAGCCAATGAATGGACGGCGAACGTTCGCGACAACGGCATCAGTATTGAGGTAGTCTATGAGGGATCAAGGGCAGCGATGTATCACACGCTGCGAGTACGACGAGCCGACAAACAGACACACCGCGACAGACACACAGACAGATTACAGGCAGACACACTGACAGGCAGACACACCGACTGGCAGACACACCGCGACAGACACGACAGATTACAGTTTTTTTTAGGCCAATCAACAATATACTCGGTAGGAACATAATCTCAGACAAAATATTCGGTACATAATATCAGACAAAATATTCGGTACATAATATCAGACAAATATTCGGTGCATAATATCAGATAAAATATTCGGTACATAATATCAGACAAATATTCGGTACATAATATCAGACAAATATTCGGTACATAATATCAGACAAATATTCGGTACATAAAAGCACAAAGACCTGGGGAAATGATACCATCGCGTTAGAAGACTGTTCGTCATTATATTTTCATCCGGATTAAAGACTCCCCATCTTCCGATTTGTACCACCTTGATGCTTTGCTCCTCTCCTCCGTCCGCCACCCTCTCATCCCAACAGAACACGGTCCTGACCGTGGGCCGCCGGTACCTTGACCCCGCCCCTCCCAACCTCGACCCCGCCCCTCCCAACCTCGACCCCGCCCCTCCCAATCTCGACCCCACCCCTCCGAACCTCGACTCCACCCCTCCCAACCTCGACTCCACCCCTCCCAACCTCGACCCCGCCCCCTCCCAACCTCGACCCCACCCCTCCCAACCTCGACCCCGCCCCTCCCAGCCTCGACTCCACCCCTCCCAACCTCGACCCCGCCCCTCCCAACCTCGACCCCGCCCCTCCCAACCTCGACCCCGCCGCTCCCAACCTCGACCCCGCCGCTCCCAACCTCGACCCCGCCCCTCCCAACCTCGATCTCGCCCCTCCCAACCTCGACCCCGCCCCTCCCAACCTCGACCTCGCCCCTCCCAACCTCGACCTCACCCCTCCCAACCTCGACCCCGCCCCTCCCAACCTCGATCCCGCCCCTCCCAACCTCGATCCCGCCCCTCCCAACCTCGACCCTCACAACCTCGACCCGCCCCTCCCAACCTCGACCCCATCCATCCCAACCTCGACCCCGCCCCTCCCAACCTCGACACGCCCCTCCCAACCTCGACCCCGCCCCCTCCCAACCTCGACCTCGCCCCTCCCAACCTCGACCCCACCCCTCCCAACCTCGACCTCGCCCCTCCCAACCTCGACCCCACCCCTCCCAACCTCGACCCCACCCCTCCCAACCTCGACCCCACCCCTCCCAACCTCGACCCAGCCCTCCCAACCTCGACCCCGCACCTCCCAACCTCGACCCCGCCCCTCCCAACCTCGACCCCACCGCTCCCAACCTCGACCCCGCCCCTCCCAACCTCGACCCCGCCCCTCCCAACCTTGACCCCGCCCCTCCCAACCTCGACCCCACCCCGCCCCACCCAACCTCGACCCTTCCAACCTCGACCCCGCCCCTCCCAACCTCGACCCCACACCTCCCAACCTCGACACCGCCCCTTCCAACCTCGACCCCACCCCTCCCAACCTCGACCCCGCCCCTCCCAACCTCGACCCCACCCCTCCCAACCTCGACCCCACCCCTCCCAACCTCGACCCCGCCCTTCCCAACCTCGACCCCGCCCCTCCCAACCTCGACCCCGCCCCTCCCAACCTCGACCCCACCCCTCCCAACCTCGACCCCACCCCTCCCAACCTCGACCCCACCCCTCCCAACCTCGACCCCGCCCTTCCCAACCTCGACCCCGCCCCTCCCAACCTCGACCCCGCCCCTCCCAACCTCGACCCCGCCCCTCCCAACCTCGACCCCACCCCTCCCAACCTCGACCCCACCCCTCCCAACCTCGACCCAGCCCTCCCAACCTCGACCCCGCCCCTCCCAACCTCGACCCCGCCCCTCCCAACCTCGACCCCGCCCCTCCCAACCTCGACCACGCCCAACCTTGACCCCGCCCCTCCCAACCTCGACCCCACCCCGCCCCACCCAACCTCGACCCCGCCCCTCCCAACCTCGACCCCACACCTCCCAACCTCGACACCGCCCCTTCCAACCTCGACCCCACCCCTCCCAACCTCGACCCCGCCCCTCCCAACCTCGACCCCACCCCTCCCAACCTCGACCCCACCCCTCCCAACCTCGACCCCGCCCTTCCCAGCCTCGACCCCGCCCCTCCCAACCTCGACCCCGCCCCACCCAACCTCGACCCTGCCCCTCCCAACCTCGACCCCGCCCCTCCCAACCTCGACCCCGCCCCTCCCAACCTCGACCCCGCCCCACCCAACCTCGACCCCGCCCCTCCCAACCTCGACCCCGACCCTCCCAACCTCGACCCCGCCCCACCCAACCTCGACCCCACCCTCCCCGCCCCACCCTGACACCACGCAGGCCGCGCTCCGATAAGAGCTGTGGTCGGTGGCCGGCCGGACGGACCGCCTCAGTGTCCTCCTTGGCGCCGCCGCCGCCGCCATGAAGACCTTCCTACCGCTTCTCTTTCTGGCCCTACTGGCCGCCTCCGGGCAGGCAGCTGCCGCCGCAGCCAGCGCCGACAGCGACTCTGCCGCTCCTGTAGATCCAGAAGTCGCCAAAGCTGACTCGAACGCCGCAGCTCCCGACTCGAAAGCCTCCACTGCTGACTCTGCCACCGCTAGTGCCTCTACCTCAGGCGACTCGAATGCCTCGGGAGACTCGGGGTCGGACGAAGCGGCAGCGCCGTACATGGTGGTCTGCTACTACGGCAGCTGGGCCGTCTACCGCTGGGGAGACGGCAAGGTGGACGTCGAGGACATCAACCCTCTCCTCTGCACCCACCTCATCTACACCTTCGCCGGCCTGGACGCCGGCACACACAAGATCGTCTCCCTCGATGAGTATAACGACTTGTACGACAACTGGGGCCGCGGCGCGTACGAGCGCTTCGTGGCGCTGAAGCGAAGGAACCCGGCGCTCAAGACGATGCTGGCCATCGGGGGGTGGAACGAGGGATCGGAGAAGTACTCCGAGATGACCGCCGTGCCCGCACACCGACATATATTCGTGCAGAGTTGTGTTGAGTTCCTGCACCGCTTCGGTTTCGACGGGCTTGACCTGGACTGGGAGTACCCGTCTCAGCGTGGAGGGAACAACCAAACGGACCGTGACAACTTCGGGCATCTGGTGCGCGAACTCAGCGACGCTTTCATCCCAGAGAGTCTCCTGCTGTCGGCAGCCGTCTCGCCGTCGCGCGCCACCATCGACGGCGCCTACCACATGTCCACGCTGGCGCAGTACCTCGACATCCTCAACGTCATGACCTACGACTACCACGGCGCCTGGGACCCCTTCACTGGACATGTGGCACCCCTCTACACCTCCCCACTCGACGTGGATCACGGCGAGGGCTACGAGTACTACTCCGTCAACTTCACCATGCACTACTACATCTCAGGCGGCGTTCCGGCCGAGAAGATCGTCCTCGGGATGCCGATCTACGGACACGGCTTCACGCTCGCTGACCCATCCCAGCACGGGTTGTACGCTCCCGCGCCGCAACCGATGAACGCTTGTCATTACACCGGGACGGCAGGATTCTGCGGGTTCGCCGAGATCTGTGTGATGATGCAGGAGGGTGGCTGGCACATCCACACGGACGCCGACCAGAAGTCTGTCTACGGCTACAAGGGTGACGTCTGGGTCGGCTACGATGATCTGACATCCGTGGCGCGCAAGGCGAAGATGATCCAGGAGCTGGGGCTTGGGGGAGGTATGGTGTGGAGTGTGGAGACGGACGATCTCCACGGACTCTGCCATATGGGTACCGAGTTTCCCTTCCTGACGGCGCTCTGGACCAACCTCAACGGCGACATCCCGAACCCACCGACCCTTCCTCCGCCCACCACTGGACCCACAGCCGCTCCCACTGCCGCGCCCACCGGTGGTCCCACCGCTGGCCCCACCGGTGGCCCCACC
This sequence comes from Chirona hameri, assembly GCA_036785665.1. Lineage (NCBI taxonomy): Eukaryota > Metazoa > Arthropoda > Thecostraca > Balanomorpha > Balanidae > Chirona > Chirona hameri. The sequence continues at coordinate 118,664 of JAXIVJ010000576.1, forward strand.
GGCGGCCCAACCGCGGGCCCCACCGGTGGCCCCACCGGCGGCCCAACCGCGGGCCCGACAGCGGCGCCGACCAGCCAGCCATACCACATCTGCAAGGTACCCGGCCTAAACCCAGACCCGACGCGCGAGTGTTCGCCCATCTTCTACGAGTGTGAGGACATTGGCGGCAACTGGCGAGTAACGGAGCTGGAGTGTGCCGGGGGTCTGGTGTTCGACCGCACCACCCACGTCTGCAACTGGCCGCAGCTGGTGGAGGAATGCAACTAAACGGACCGGGACAACTCAGAAGCGAGATACTTCTAATCGGCGTGGATTGGGAGGTGCGTGTTCAACTGTCAAACGCAGGATGTTTCCATACCAGGTGTATGCTGTAGTTTTAAAAGCAATATCGTTTCCGCAGCACTTGCAGGCAGTTAACGCTGACATGGAGTAGGGAATTGAGTAAAGGGTAGTAGATTATAAATCAAGTAGTGCATTGTAACTAGTCATGTTCTGATTCCTCATGGACACGCATGACCCCAAAACTGCACGTTGCTGAGCCGAGTACCTCAGCAGGAATATTACAGAAGTGGAAGCGATAATCTAGTCGGCCCTGTGCTCCCCAGATACAGCTTTTTGTCGCGTTATCTGTGTCAGGCGAACAGTTCGCGATAAGTATCAGCGGATTGTTGTATGTTCTACCTCAAAACGTTCGCAGTTCAGCTTATGTGTGATATGGCCAGCAGCCCAGAATGAAAAATAAACCTATTTTATCACCAACCTTTGTCTATCTGAGGTCGATACAAATGAATATTGACAATACACCAGATTGCCCAACATGAATAAAAGGAAGAGGAAAAATGTGCATAGTAGCATTCTTAGGAACAAACACTCAACATATGTCACTAAGTACCTGGCTCAAACAAACTTGGCCCAATAAACGAACTACGAGCGTATGCTTTAACAAAACACAAAGCCACTGCCGTAAAAGGGTAGATGTAAGATGATGCCTCCATAATTACGTCACAAGAGCTAATGTTTTAACATCAAATTCCCGCTGAATATCATGCGTTGTCAGAAGAAAAATGCAAGAAAGCTAGAAGGCAAGTAAAACACATTATGCTACACGTCAATGGTAAACGTGTAGCACTTTGCCATTCGTTGTCAACTACCTACAAGCGTCTTAATATCGAATGCCAGACCTAATGAATATGATGGATACACATCTCTCCTTGCAGACTCACCTGTAGACGTCGTCGTCGGCCGACTCGAGCAGCTCGGTGTAGGAGGCCCACTCGAGGTACTCGATGTGCTCCGTCCATCCGTCCATCCTCTCTCTCACCGCCTCCCACAGATCCTCCGGCTTCCTTTCCAGCGCCACCTTCTTCAGGTACACCACCAACTCCTGTCTCGCCGCCAGGGACATCTTCAGCGCCGAGTCTCCGAACAGCAGCCTCGCGGCGCAGCGCTCAAAGTCCTCAGCCGAGAGCCTCGCGAGTCGTTCTCGTTCTGCGTCTAGTGTTCGCCGCCACGGGACGACAGCACGCTCAACAGCGGCGACGATCCAAGCGGCAGAGACAGCTGAACCAGTGAGCGCCGGGTTCCCCAGACGAGGGGCAAGATCCTCCAGTACGTCAACGCTCTCCGCGGAGACGGCTGGGGGAAGGATTGTGGCAAGTTCGTCCGCATCGGCGCAGAGAAGCCGGCTGAAGTCGACCCCGGTTCCGCGGATGAGGTGGAGTGAGGTGACACGAGAGGTCACGTCACCAGCGCACGTCGGGTCGGCGCGGGAGAGCAGGGAGAGACACAGCAGGAGTCGATCATGATCCGTGCCTGACAGAGATGGCAGCACCAGGTCTCGGAGCGCGCTGGCTAGAGCCCCCGGCTCCTCCAACGCCTGCTCTGCGAGCTTCCGCCGCTTCAGCCGCTCCTGCACCTCCTCCGCCTCCAGGTCGGGCGCTGAGAACAGGTACACGATCTGTGTCCGCGCCAGTTCCGCAGGAGGCACCCCATACCGCCTCGCCAGCTTCTCGGCCGTCTCGAGCGCGGTGTCTTCGTCGCTCATCGCCAGCCCCAGGATCGTATCACGCTGGTAGACCGGCTCGGTAGCGAAGCGAGTCACGTCCACGCCACGGTCGAGACGCAGCAGCTGCCGCGCCTGACGCGCGTCGTCCAGCTTCACACACAGCTCCTGCAGGAGCTCCCGCAGCTCGGTCGTATTCGACGTCTCACCGTCGGGCTCAGCGCGCCGTAGCCCGGCCGAGACCAGCTCCGGCAGAGGCATCACTGTCAGGTCCACTTCCCGGCGCCTTGCGGCGATTCGTAGCGCGACACAGTAGGCGGCCGCGCGCAGAGACAGCTCAGCCGGTGGCCAATTCTCACAGCACCCCCGGAGAGCTTCATCTGGCAGCGACAGAGCCCAGCTCAGTGCCAACCCGGTGTCCTCAGCTAGCAGCGGCGGTAGAAGCTGCCGCAGCTGCTTCTCTGCCGGCGGCGCAGGAGGGCGAGCTTCCACAGCTCCCTCCAGAGCTTCCAGCCTCGCCGCGGCCAAAGCGAGCGCCAGCGCCGGCGGCGGCACCGGAGCTGCGAACGAGCGATAGTCAATATCCAGCATACTTTCATGACATCCGGGAACTGTCTCCGCGACGAAAGCCGACGCCCCCGGCCGCAGGAACGCCGCGTTGGCCGACACCGCGTCGCGAGCGTCGTCCGCGCTCTGGCCGGGCGTGAAGCGGGACACGGTGGAGCGAAGGAGGCTGGCGGTAGCGCTGCCAGCGGTCAGAAGCTCTGCCGGTAGCTGACCGGCCACCAAAGCTCGCGTGCCGCCAGTGGTGGCCTGCAGAACAGCCTTGGTCGTATCCGAGGTAGCCTGAAACACAGCTCGGGTGGTGCCGTGGATCTTGCTGGCCGTGGCTCGTACTATGTGACCAGTTAAGCCGCGCGTGCTTCGCAGCAGCGACACTGCTGGGTTGAAATCTACGTCATCCCGCGCAGCGAGGGGCTCCTCTGGACCCGAGGAGGCCTCCCCATCACCGGGGGAGCGCGTCCCGACAGGAACCTCCTCCGACGCGGGTCCATCACCGACGGCGTCTCCCCGCACCGCCTCCTCTCCAGGCGACACTTCTCGAGACACCTCCTCATCTCGCTGCCGCTTCCCTCCATTATCTTCATCTTGAGCCGTCTCCTGCCTCACTTCCTCTCCCTCTCCGAGCCGCCGGGCGCCGTCGCCTCGCTCCGCGCCTCGCTCCGGGCTCTGATCCGGGCTCTTGGCGGCGTTCTGCAGCTGCACCAGTTTCTCGAGCTTCACACAGAGGCGGGCCGCCAGGAGACGCTGTCGCAGCCGCAGCAGACACTCCAGCTCAGCAGAAGGGCAGTACAGCAGGGAGAAAGACAGCAGGCTCAGTCTGCCGAGAGAACGGGCATGGCCACGGTCAGGCTGGTGTGAATGTGAGGGGTGGTGTGAATGTGAGGAGTGGTGTGAATGTGAGGAGTGGTGTGAATGTGAGGAGTGTTGTGAATGTGAGGAGTGGTGTGAATGTGAGGGCTGGTGTGAATGTGAGGAGTGGTGTGAATGTGAGGAGTGGTGTGAATGTGAGGGGTGGTGTGAATGTGAGGAGTGGTGTGAATGTGAGGAGTGGTGTGAATGTGAGGGGTGGTGTGAATGTGAGGAGTGTTGTGAATGTGAGGAGTGGTGTGAATGTGAGGAGTGGTGTGAATGTGAGTGGCGAGGTAACACCAATACCGACATAGACCGGTCAATTGATAGACTGTTAGGACTTAGGAGCATTTTGGAGCCAAGTAAATTATTAGTGGCATTGTTTTAAAGGGAATAAATAGTTCACCTTTAACATGGGGTTTTGAACTGAGGCAGCAGATTTGTAGAGCAGATCGAAAAACGGGCTGTGGTGAAATAATTATCTCGCTACGCTAAGTAATTTCGACAAAGGACTAGTGGGCCCCTTTTATAAGAAGTTTCATTTTCCCCGAAACTTGTTTCGGGTCCTCACAACGGTTGTTTACGTTACAAGCAGCCTGCGTATACATGCCTCAATTCCGTCGTTATTGTGTGCAATAGTTTCCATATCCAAGCTACCATATGCATGCCGTCATAATCGTCATGAAGTTTTGTTATGTCCATGCAGGAGAAAAGAGAAACATGCCCATTTTTCGACGGATATCCATCTATCGTCCAAACAAATGCCATATTAGTTTTTTTCAGCTCGAAATACAACATATAGCCAAATTTCCAGACAACTTTCAAGGTGATCTATTGCCTTTAATGGCCCATTGCATCACGTGTATGAACATATGGTATGTTGCACCCACTTTCCCATTAGGTAAGAGAAATCAGAACGCGAGAACTGGAAGCCGTTACAAGATGAGAGCAACACATCGTCAGTTTGCCACCAACAAAAGACTATCATTGGAGACAACGTAAAAAAACATGCGGTCTACGGCGCCCCCGACAATTACTGATAACGGTTAAAATGTAAACACACGGTCAAGTGTCACCTGGTCTATTTGCACACTGATAATGCGGGCTAGCTTGTTTGATAAGTGGTAACGCGATCGAGACCTACATGAACGATCGACGACATCGATTAAGGATGGATATTGAACTTGCAGTGGCTGGAGTTCGCATAATTGAAACTGGGCCATCAGTCAGGTGCTAAGGAGTATGCATTCACGGACAAGCTGATATCAGGATGAATTCAACGTCACCATGGTGTGCTCGACTCACGAGTCAGTGGGACAGCTTTAGCGCGAAACCGACACCACATAGGCGAGTTAGATTCGAGTAGACTAAAATATAAATTGATAAGTCGAATCAGAGTTAAGTCAGAGCATTTCCTGTAGAGCCGATTGTGATTCCGACTAAATCGAGAACATTATATTTGAGCAGGAACATTTTGAGGCGGAAGCAGTTCATTTGATATTTTTGGAGTAAAATGTGAGTCACAGCCAGAGCTAATAGTTAGGAACTAGACCTAGAGTCGGAATGAATAGACTTCAATCCACTACTGGACTACCTTGTACAGTTTGGCCGGACCCTGTGACGTATGCGTGACGTCACTCTATCACACTAATGAATCAGAGTCGTGGTAACACCAAAACAAATCTGAATCGAGCACAACCCCGATATAAATTCACCACCAGCAAACAGCCAGCCGCCGACCAACCTGTCGTCAAAATCCTGGTAGGCGTCGCACTCTGCCACTTGTCGGCAGACGTCCCAAGCTGAAGTGTGTCCGCCGCTCACTAGATGGCGGCAGGCGCGGGCGGCTGCGGCCGGGTCGGCTGCCTTCAGGGCTCGCTCAGCAGTCAGCCGCAGCAGCCGCCAGCCATCCGGCACGTGCAGCAGCTGGCTCAGCTTCAGCAGCTCCTGGTCGTGTCTGAAGATCCCCGGACACATGTTAGATGGCAAGTTAGAGGCATTACGTGGTCATACATTAAACAAAACAAAACAGGCGAGACGGGTGAAGGATATGAATCCGAATGTGACAGTGCCACAGCGAAGTTGAACCGAGCCACCCCGGGGCTTGCAGTTCGTTTTATGAATCATACAGTGAGGTGTGCTACCAAGTGACTCAGCTATCATAAAATGCACATAAAAGGCACTATCATAAAAGGCACAGCCATCAGGTAAGCGTTACCTTGGGATGCAGGGATGGGGCGAGAGCGAGCATTACCAATCAGCCAGGCGCCAGGGTATCATGGCCGGGTCGTAGACACCACCCACCTGTAGGCATCTGGCCGGGCATCCAGGCACTTCTGCAGCAACGTCAGTTTGTCCGGAGTGAGACGGACCTGGACAGGCAGGAGGGTGACTCCGAACTGTACCAGGTAGTCCAAACTGTCCACCAGTCCCAGCTCCCTCCGTACCTCCTCAGGAGGGTCCCGGATCAGCTGTGGAGGGAGTGACGTCACAGGTTGACTCCGAACTGTACCAGGTAGTCGAGACTGTCCACCAGTCCCAGCTCCCTCCGTACCTCCTCAGGAGGGTCCCGGATCAGCTGTGGAGGGAGTGACGTCACAGGGTGACTCCGAACTGTACCAGGTAGTCGAGACTGTCCACCAGTCCCAGCTCCCTCCGTACCTCCTCAGGAGGGTCCCGGATCAGCTGTGGAGGGAGTGACGTCACAGGGTGACTCCGAACTGTACCAGGTAGTCGAGACTGTCCACCAGTCCCAGCTCCCTCCGTACCTCCTCAGGAGGGTCCCGGATCAGCTGTGTAGGGAGTGACGTCACAGGGTGACTCCGAACTGTACCAGGTAGTCGAGACTGTCCACCAGTCCCAGCTCCCTCCGTACCTCCTCAGGAGGGTCCCGGATCAGCTGTGGAAGGAGTGACGTCACAGGGTGACTCCGAACTGTACCAGGTAGTCGAGACTGTCCACCAGTCCCAGCTCCCTCCGTACCTCCTCAGGAGGGTCCCGGATCAGCTGTGGAGGGAGTGACGTCACACACATTCAACCAATGAGCAAAAAGCAGGTGCTCACCCTGTCAAAACAACAATTGAGAGAGGAGGGGAAATAAGTTCTGTAGGTGGTACAGTTCTGTCGCGACAGAGTGACGTCATGTCTATCCACTCTACCACCCCTCACACGCAGATTGCAGATGCATGGTAGCTTATTGACCCACCCTCTTTGAGGGAGACAATGAGCGCCAAATGAGTTCAACAGCCTACGTACCCAAAACCCTAAACATCATCACCACGAAGAAGCAAAATTCAACATCGCCAGTCATCCCCGCACCACCCACCTGCAGACACTGCCGCGCCAGCTTCATCCCGGGGTCCGCCAGGCTGGCCGAGGCGTCAAAGTACTCGCCGGCTGCGGTGACCACCAGTCTCGAGGCCACGTCGTGCGGCAGTTTTCGGAGGTACACGTTGGTGACCGCAGACCGCTCGGCGGGGTCGGTGCACACCAGAGTGCCGGCCAGCTCGATGTGCGCTGGTCGCGAACAAGTGAGCAGAGAGAGGACGAATATCTCGTGACAGGTCTGCGGGCTCACCACCTGGCGGCAAGGGGGCAGACAGGAGATCAGCGGCAGTCATAGAAAAGATCACCGCGAAAAGATCACCGCGGCAAGATCACCGCGAAAAGATCACCGCGGCAAGATTACCGCGGCAAGATTACCGCGGCAAGATTACCGCGGCAAGATCATCGCGGCAAGATCACCGCGGCAAGATCACCGCGGCAAGATTACCGCGGCAAGATCACCGCGGCAAGATCACCGCGGCAAGATCACCGCGGCAAGATCACCGCGGCAAGATCACCGCGGCAAGATCACCGCGGCAAGATCATCGCGGCAAGATCATCGCGGCAAGATCACCGCGGCAAGATCACCGCGGCAAGATCACCGCGGCAAGATCACCGCGGCAAGATCACCGCGGCAAGATTACCGCGGCAAGATCACCGCGGCAAGATCACCGCGAAAAGATCACCGCGGCAAGATCACCGCGGCAAGATTACCGCGGCAAGATCACCGCGAAAAGATCACCGCGGCAAGATCACCGCGAAAAGATCACCGCGGCAAGATTACCGCGGTAAGATTACCGCGGCAAGATTACCGCGGCAAGATCACCGCGGCAAGATCACCGCGGCAAGATCACCGCGGCAAGATCACCGCGGCAAGATCACCGCGGCAAGATTACCGCGGTAAGATCACAGCGGCAAGATCACCGCGGCAAGATCACCGCGGCAAGATCACCGCGGCAAGATCATCGCGGCAAGATCACCGCAGCAAGATCATCGCCGAGGTAGAAAAGGTCGTGAGGTGACGGGCTGAACTTTTCCGTCGTTAGTTTAACGAACGTTAGAGCGTTTGGTCATCACTTTCGAACGAAACAAACCAGCAACTAGTGATTCCGTTGAACCTGATTATGTTAGCGTTGTTTAGCTATACAGATGATAAATAAAATCGTTGGAAGGAATGACTTAAAAAGTTAAAATAAGGATTTCCCTTTGATCTGATAGAAAACAGGACATACATTGAAAATGACCGAATGCATTCCAAAGCCGACATGTTGAGGAAATAACAGTGCCAACTGACACTTGACAGTGATGTATCTCCACTTCACCACTCCATCACCCACCTGGAACACCTTCTGCTGCATCTCCAGCATATCATCCAGCAGCTGCCTCCAGTCCGGGTCCATCGTCACCCTGGTCTGCCTCAGCTCCGTCCTACACAGCTTCTCCAGCAGAGCCCGTACTCTGCCCTCGTCCTCCGCCACCTCCGCCATCTCGGCCGCCGACAGCTTCTGTCCATGTCTCGCCAGCACCTCGGCCGCCACCAGTCTCGCCGACAGTAGTTCTCTCCGTTCCCGCTGCTCTCGCTGTGGCGCCACCGGCAACGCCGCCACCATCCGCCGCGCCGCCGCCGCCGACTCCGGCTTCGGACACGCGTATACAGCGTCCAAAGCCAAAGCCGTGAGTTGCCCAGCGTCGGCGACGAGAGGACGCTGCTCGGACGTGGCCGAATACTGCACCAGCAACGCAGGAAGAGTGAGATCCTCCCGAGCTAGGCGGAGCACGTAGCAGCGGAGGAGGGTGGCAGCGGCGCCTGGCGCGGTCTGCTCCTGACGCGCCAGGTACGGCACGAGGCGGCCCCGCAGCTGGGCGACGAAGGAGGCCTCCGTGGCGTCTGCCATCATCAGCTCAACCACACGCTCCGGCGACATCTTGGCGAAGGAGTCGAGCGTTACCTGCCGCCACGGGGGGGGGGGGGGGGGGGGGGACGTCAGTCAAACTACAGACAATGTGGCATATAGACAGTTACCACAGTTCCAGCACGCTAACCCTTCTGCAGCCTTTAAGCCAGCTCCTCTTCACTAACCCTTAAATATCGTCCTTCGTCAGACAGCTGAACTATGAGCACCTTTTCCCCAATCTAACTGAGACCCAGAATGTCACTGAAGCAGCAGCAGCAGCAGCAGCAGCGAGTTCCATATACCCCACAGAATATCATCCCATCACCCACTACAATCTCGACTCTCATGATCCTCCGTACCTCCAAGTGCCCGGCATCATACACCAGCGTGGCCAGCGTGTCCAGGTCGTCCCTGAGCGTCTCCAGACCAGGCACGCTCCTCTCCCGGCCCAGCTGTACCAGGTCCAGGCCGTGCCCGACCAGACCGCTACGAGCCACCACCTCCCGCGCCCGGCCACAGTACCAGGCAGACACCTGGCCGGCGCTCAGATCCCGGGACGGCGCGGCGTAGAGAGGGCAGTCGGCAGGCGGTGGTCTGGGGGCGGGGCGGGGCGGGGCAGGTCAGGTCACGGGTGTCATTATAACATTTTTGACGTCTCAGGCTAAGCAACATCCCGGCGAAAGTCTGAAAAAGGGGTCAAGACAGATCCCGGATTGTTTTGGAGCCAGATTAGCTGATGTAACACAACAATGCAGAGACTACAAAACATTTAACCACACAAGGTCTTGGATCGAGATCGAATAACTAATGTCTTTCACAGCTCAGGCGAAGATAATCGATGCCAACAGCCAGATCACGAACGAAGACTACCCTACACCTTCTTTCCACCCTTCGCACCCAGGTGGCAGAGAAGAGAGCCGCTCGACCTAACATGACCTGAGCGACTCATCGCTCAACATGACAGTGTACACAGTGTGGACAGCTGCCGTACCTGTGTTTGGGCGAGTCGTCGTCCAGGATCAGACTATCCACCCAGTCTAGGTCCTCCCACCGCTCCGTCTCCAGCTGGAGCACGGCGCCTCTGCTGTCCACCTGAGGACGCATGACCATCACCATGGCTTCCGTGTCAGACTTCAATCTCCTGCCTGTCTTCAGTGAACAGAATCGCGTCACAATCTGAACGTCAGCCGTCTGGAGCACCCGATTCGGAATGGAACACAAGTGACAAACTAGTGCAAACTATTTGTTTGTTTGTTTATTGGGGTTTTAGGGCGCGAGACTCCTCAGGTCAATTTGCGTCCACAAGTGTCAAATTCGGGGACAACAGACCAAATACATCTGAATCTCCCCGACGATTCAAAGCATCATAACACATACCCTGCGCCCACCTGACAATTCGATACACTCACTAGCACTGACCTAGCCTTACTAGCAACTACTGAGGCTTACTAACCGACCTGTGACCTGTATTGATCCCCTCACCTCGGGCAGCAGCGGCGCACACAGGGTCGGCTCCGTGGTCTCCGGGATGTGGCAGAGCAGCAGCAGCCGGTGAGGCAGCAGCTCGTCACCATGGTAACGCAGCATCACCTGCAGCGCCTTCCAGTCGGAACGGTGCGCAAACTCCAGCGCCGCCTCCAGCGCCGTCCTGCGGCGAATAAGGGAACACATGGTCGTCGAGGTAAGTTGCGCACACGCGTGACTTCCGACCAAGAGATCCGGCTAAGAAATGCATCACTTTAAAGGGAATAGCACGTCAATATCTACAGGAGTAAAGTGTTCTGAGTCACTGCGTGTTATGCTGAAACCCACAAATCGACACACACGATGTAACCTCAGCATATTCTACCCAAAACGTAGACCCACAATAGCTGCACATCACAAACAGGAAATGGGTCACGTAAAACCTCACCGTAGGACCACAACGCCGTGCTCAGACTTATCGATGCACATGAAACCAAGGTTGAATTGAACCTTCACAATTACTGTGCCCATAATTGGACTCACTCATGCATACATGAGATTACGTTCTTCTTCATGCAAAAATCAACCGCGACGCCCGCCGGCTGGCACTTACCTGTCTCTGAGCCTGCTGTACTCGGGAGGATCGCACCGCCGGCTGGCACTCACCTGTCTCTGAACCTGCTGTACTCGGCCGGATCGTACCGCCGGCTGGCACTCACCTGTCTCTGAACCTGCTGTACTCGGCCGGATCGTACCGCCGGCTGGCACTCACCTGTCTCTGAACCTGCTGTACTCGGCCGGATCGTACCGCCGGCTGGCACTCACCTGTCTCTGAACCTGCTGTACTCGGCCGGCTGGCACTCACCTGCCTCTGAACCTGCTGTACTCGGCCGGATCGTACCGCCGGCTGGCACTCACCTGTCTCTGAACCTGCTGTACTCGGCCGGATCGTACCGCGCCTCGTCACCGATCAGCTTCAAGTACGTCCTCAGCCTTTCCCGGTACCCGAGCAGCCTCCGTCGGTACTCCACCACCTGGCCCTGCGCCGCGCTCAGCCGTGTCGCGCCCAGCTGCACCAGAAGCTGCCTCCGCGCAGCCCGCTCTCTCAGCGCCGCCTGCTCCGGCGGGAGCTCCTCGTAGCATCTGCGCCGGTCGCACGGATGGAACTCGGTGTTGGCGGGGTCGGCGGCGGCAAGGACGGCCTCGAGGTCGGTGCCGCGCAGGCCGTGGTCGAGCAGGAGTAGGGCAGCGGCGGGGTCGGAGGGGACGCGGGAGACACACTCGGTAAGGACCAGAGAGCGGCGAGCGATGCGGCCCAGGTAGTCCCGGATAGAGTCGGCGGTCACGTCAGACTTCTGCCACTGCTTCAGGAAGACCTGCGGAGGGAGGGGGGGGGGGGGGGGCGAAGGGGGTCAGCGGGTGATCGGTGATGACACTCTTTATTCTGTCTGGTGCTTAACACAAACGGAACAGAGATTGCTGGTAACTAGAATCATGTCTTCAGTAGAATTGTTGACATGTTACTGAATATACACATGCCTACACTGGATAACTTCGAAAGATAATTTCGCCCACATGGAGTAAGTGATCGGACATCTCTTGATTAGTATTGTCATCTCTTGATTAATACCACCGATTTATCCATCCTAATACTATAAATAATCAACACTGGTAACCAAGTACTCCCAAACTAGCTACATTCTAGCAGCAGGAATCAAATTCAGGAGCACAGGACAGACAGGACAGACAGGACAGACAGGACAGACAGGACAGACAGGACAGACAGGACAGACAGGACAGACAGGACAGACAGGACAGACAGGACAGACAGAACAGATACAGGACAGATACATGACAGATACATGACAGATACATGACAGATACATGACAGATACATGACAGATACATGACAGATACATGACAGATACATGACAGATACAGGACAGATACAGGACAGATACAGGACAGATACAGGACAGATACAGGATAGATACAGGACAGATACAGGACATATACAGGACAGATACAGGACAGATACAGGACAGATACAGGACAGATACAGGACAGATACAGGACAGATACAGGACAGATACAGGACAGATACAGGACAGATACAGGACAGATACAGGATAGATACAGGACATATACAGGACATATACAGGACAGATACAGGACATATACAGGATAGATACAGGACAGATACAGGACAGATACAGGACAGATACAGGACAGATACAGGACAGATACAGGACAGATACAGACAGATACAGACAGATACAGTACATATACAGGACAGATAGGCCAGATACAGGACAGATACAGGACAGATACAGGACAGATACAGTACAGATACAGGACAGATACAGGACAGACAGGACAGATACAGGACATATACAGGACAGATACAGTATAGATACAGGACAGAAACAGGACAGATACAGGACAGATACAGGACAGACAGGATAGATACAGGACATATACAGGACAGATACAGGACAGATACAGGACAGATACAGGACAGATACAGGACAGATACAGGACAGATACAGGCAAGATATAGGAAAGATACAGGACAGATACAGGACAGATACAGGACAGATACAGGACAGATACAGGACAGATACAGGACAGACACAGGACAGATACAGGATAGATACAGGACAGACAGGACAGATACAGGACAGATACAGGACAGATACAGGACAGATACAGGACAGATACAGGACAGATACAGGACAGATACAGGACAGATACAGGACAGATACAGGACAGATACAGGACAGATACAGGACAGATACAGGACAGATACAGGACAGATACAGGACAGATACAGGACAGATACAGGACAGATACAAGACAGATACAGGACAGATGATACAAGACAGATACATACAGATACAGTACAGATACAGGACAGATACAGGACAGTAGGACAGACAGGACAGACACAGGACAGATACAGTACAGACAGGACAGATACAGGATAGATACAGGATAGATACAGGACAGATACAGGACAGATACAGGACAGATACAGGACAGATACAGGACAGATACAGGACAGATACAGGACAGATACAGGACAGATACAGGACAGATACAGGACAGATACAGGACAGATACAGTACAGATACAGGACAGATACAGGACAGATACAGGACAGATGATACAAGACAGATACATACAGATACAGTACAGATACAGGACAGATACAGGACAGATACAGGACAGATACAGGACAGATACAGGACAGATACAGGACAGATACAGGACAGATACAGGACATATACAGGGCATATACAGGACAGATACAGGACATATACAGGACAGATACAGGACATATACAGGACAGATATAGGACAGATATAGGACAGATACAGGACATATAGAGGACAGATACAGGACATATAGAGGACAGATACAGGACAGATACAGGACAGATACAGGACAGATACAGGACAGATACAGGACAGATACAGGACAGATACAGGACAGATACAGGACAGATACAGGACAGATACAGGACAGATACAGGACAGATACAGGACAGATACAGGACAGATACAGGACAGATACAGGACAGATACAGGACAGACATGACAGATACAGGATATATACAGGACAGATACAGGACAGATACAGGACAGATACAGGACAGATACAGGATAGATACAGGATAGATACAGGATAGATACAGGATAGATACAGGATAGATACAGGATAGATACAGGATAGATACAGGACAGACAGGACAGATACAGGACAGATACAGGACAGATACAGGACAGATACAGGACAGATACAGGACAGATACAGGACAGATACAGGACAAATACAAGACAGATACAAGACAGATACAAGACAGATACAAGACAGATACAAGACAGATACAAGACAGATACAGGGCAGATACAGGACAGATACAGGACAGATACAGGACACATACAGACAGGAGCACAACAATACAATTCAGACTAAAAAGCAACAGCGTCAGTCCACCCCCCTGCCGCCCGTCTGCGTACCAGATCGCTGTCCAGCTGGTGCGCCTCTGCCAGCATGAGCGCCTCGCCGTACTCTCCGAGCTCTATCTTCCTGGCATACAGCTGCTGCGGGGTGGTGCTGCGCAGGCAGGTCAGACGGTACAGCGTGTGGCTGAGGCGGGGCCGACGCCGGGCCGGCTCGAAACGCTCAGAGTCCGTCAGCCAGTGCAGGCTCCCTCTGGTGAGAGGGGAGAGAGGAGAGAGAGCGAGGAGAGAGAGGAGGGTCAGAGGTCAGGCTGTTGTACGCAACTGCTGCCGTCGTATGTCTACGTCTCAACAGGGGGAGATGACAACGGAGAAGAGAGGTTAGCCAGTAATTACAACAACAAACAGTTTTAGGTTGTGCTTGAGCAGAAAGCAGAGCATAAGCAACGACATAAACAGACCAGACACCGATGAATACCAAAGCAGTTACCATACAGAAAGTGACCCCTCAAATAGCAAAGAGCGGGGAAAATCCTGATAATTTTGTGGGCTCATCCGTCAAGTTGAAAGCTCGTTACAACTCATGGTGTTCTGAAATGGCCGCAGAATAACATCTGCATATAGCTGGCTGGTACTTCACAGAGGCTAATTAAGGTTTTAACAACGACGTGCTTCTTCCAAACACCAACAATAAGCCCAATCAACACCATGACTGGTCTGACGACATAATCACAGAACATCAGTCCCCACGATTATACTCGGCACTCACTGGACGCCGTCCAGGACCCTGCGTGGCACACCGGGGGTCGGCTCCTCCTCTTCCTCCCCCTCCTCCTCCTCATCGGTCGACCTCCCGCTATCTACCCTCTTCCTCACCGACTCCGTCCTCCTCTCACACTCCAGCACCAAACACGCCTGTCCCGAGCTGGCCGCGCGGCCTGCGCTCACCCTCGGCGCCCCACTGAAGAACTCCGGACTCTCTCCGAGCAGATTCTCCAGCGAATCTGCGTCGCTGACACTCACGGCGCCATTCCTGCGCGTCACAATCGCCGCTGCGTCCGTCCACCAGCTGACTGCGGCCGGCCGGGCGGCGCCGGCGCCGAGCGCGCGCAGGCGCTGCTGGCGCCGCGCGGTGGGCAGTCGGAGAAGCTCAGGACTGACCGCCTCGTGGTCGGGCTGGGCCTCCAGAGGCCAGTGAGACTGTTTGCGCAGAGAGGGGAACTCCCAGACGGTGAGCGCGCCGGAGCGGTGCGCCGAGAGGAGCCGGCGCGAGCTCGGACAGATGGAGAGGGCCGTCACCGGGTCCCAGGAGGCTCGGCTTCGCCGCCACGGCAGCCAGAGAAGTGATGGAGACGCCTCCTGCTCCTGTACGAACACAGACATAGTCAACTGTTATAAGGTTGTGTGATAAGTGGTTTGTGGATGCTGCGGGTTTCAATCGTGCCCAATGAAAGGGGATACAGACATCTTACCCTGCCGGGTGTTAGGACCCTGTCGCATGACACGATTATTGTTAACGCTGCAAAATCGGATAAGTTAATCGCAGCAGCTGCATAACAGATAAAGCAATACTATCTTTTGTTATTGATGCAAGACCTGCATCCGACGCTTCGGTCCCCGACCCGTGAGTGAGCAACTCTCGCCACCCGTGCCAACAGCGCGTCTTTAAGTACCAACCTGTATGCTCTAGCAGAGCTGCAGGTGCGGGCAGTCATTAGGTTAGGTTAGGCTGACGGCAGGTACCGACCTGTACGGACTGACAGAGCCGCAGGTGCGGGCAGTCATTGGGTTAGGTTAGGCTGACGGCAGGTACCGACCTGCCTGCTCTAGCAGAGCTGCAGGTGCGGGCAGTCATTAGGTTAGGTTAGGCTGACGGCAGGTACCGACCTGCCTGCTCTAGCAGAGCTGCAGGTGCGGGCAGTCATTAGGTTAGGTTAGGCTGACGGCAGGTACCGACCTGTACGGACTGACAGAGCCGCAGGTGCGGGCAGTCATTGGGTTAGGTTAGGCTGACGGCAGGTACCGACCTGCCTGCTCTAGCAGAGCTGCAGGTGCGGGCAGTCATTAGGTTAGGTTAGGCTGACGGCAGGTACCGACCTGCCTGCTCTAGCAGAGCTGCAGGTGCGGGCAGTCATTAGGTTAGGTTAGGCTGACGGCAGGTACCGACCTGCCTGCTCTAGCAGAGCTGCAGGTGCGGGCAGTCATTAGGTTAGGTTAGGCTGACGGCAGGTACCGACCTGCCTGCTCTAGCAGAGCTGCAGGTGCGGGCAGTCATTAGGTTAGGTTAGGCTGACGGCAGGTACCGACCTGCCTGCTCTAGCAGAGCTGCAGGTGCGGGCAGTCATTAGGTTAGGTTAGGCTGACGGCAGGTACCGACCTGCCTGCTCTAGCAGAGCTGCAGGTGCGGGCAGTCATTAGGTTAGGTTAGGCTGACGGCAGGTACCGACCTGCCTGCTCTAGCAGAGCTGCAGGTGCGGGCAGTCATTAGGTTAGGTTAGGCTGACGGCAGGTACCGACCTGCCTGCTCTAGCAGAGCTGCAGGTGCGGGCAGTCATTAGGTTAGGTTAGGCTGACGGCAGGTACCGACCTGCCTGCTCTAGCAGAGCTGCAGGTGCGGGCAGTCATTAGGTTAGGTTAGGCTGACGGCAGGTACCGACCTGCCTGCTCTAGCAGAGCTGCAGGTGCGGGCAGTCATTAGGTTAGGTTAGGCTGACGGCAGGTACCGACCTGCCTGCTCTAGCAGAGCTGCAGGTGCGGGCAGTCATTAGGTTAGGTTAGGCTGACGGCAGGTACCGACCTGCCTGCTCTAGCAGAGCTGCAGGTGCGGGCAGTCATTAGGTTAGGTTAGGCTGACGGCAGGTACCGACCTGCCTGCTCTAGCAGAGCTGCAGGTGCGGGCAGTCATTAGGTTAGGTTAGGCTGACGGCAGGTACCGACCTGCCTGCTCTAGCAGAGCTGCAGGTGCGGGCAGTCATTAGGTTAGGTTAGGCTGACGGCAGGTACCGACCTGCCTGCTCTAGCAGAGCTGCAGGTGCGGGCAGTCATTAGGTTAGGTTAGGCTGACGGCAGGTACCGACCTGCCTGCTCTAGCAGAGCTGCAGGTGCGGGCAGTCATTAGGTTAGGTTAGGCTGACGGCAGGTACCGACCTGCCTGCTCTAGCAGAGCTGCAGGTGCGGGCAGTCATTAGGTTAGGTTAGGCTGACGGCAGGTACCGACCTGCCTGCTCTAGCAGAGCTGCAGGTGCGGGCAGTCATTAGGTTAGGTTAGGCTGACGGCAGGTACCGACCTGCCTGCTCTAGCAGAGCTGCAGGTGCGGGCAGTCATTAGGTTAGGTTAGGCTGACGGCAGGTACCGACCTGCCTGCTCTAGCAGAGCCGCAGGTGCGGGCAGTCATTAGGTTAGGTTAGGCTGACGGCAGGTACCGACCTGCCTGCTCTAGCAGAGCTGCAGGTGCGGGCAGTCATTAGGTTAGGTTAGGCTGACGGCAGGTACCGACCTGTACGGACTGACAGAGCCGCAGGTGCGGGCAGTCATTGGGTTAGGTTAGGCTGACGGCAGGTACCGACCTGCCTGCTCTAGCAGAGCTGCAGGTGCGGGCAGTCATTAGGTTAGGTTAGGCTGACGGCAGGTACCGACCTGCCTGCTCTAGCAGAGCTGCAGGTGCGGGCAGTCATTAGGTTAGGTTAGGCTGACGGCAGGTACCGACCTGCCTGCTCTAGCAGAGCTGCAGGTGCGGGCAGTCATTAGGTTAGGTTAGGCTGACGGCAGGTACCGACCTGCCTGCTCTAGCAGAGCTGCAGGTGCGGGCAGTCATTAGGTTAGGTTAGGCTGACGGCGGGTACCGACCTGTACGGACTGACAGAGCCGCAGGTGCGGCGGCTCGTTGATTAGCCGCCAGCAGGTGATGCCCTCACAGCTGCCGAGGCCCTGCAGACGCTCACAGCCCACCTGGCCGTTCTCTCCGGCCACCACCAGCAGGCGGCGCTTCTCGTCATAGGTGGCGCTGCTGATCCCGTGGATGTACAGCTGGGGGGATAGGGGCGGCGCCAGAGTTCAGATACAGGGTCAGTCAGGGTCAGACAGTTCAGTGAGACAGTTCAGTGAGACAGTTCAGTGAGACAGTTCAGTGAGACAGTTCAGTGAGACAGTTCAGTGAGACAGTTCAGTGAGACAGTTCAGTGAGACAGTTCAGTGAGACAGTTCAGTGAGACAGTTCAGTGAGACAGTTCAGTGAGACAGTTCAGTGAGACAGTTCAGTGAGACAGTTCAGTGAGACAGTTCAGTGAGACAGTTCAGTGAGACAGTTCAGTGAGACAGTTCAGTGAGACAGTTCAGTGAGACAATTCAGTGAGACAGTTCAGTGAGACAGTTCAGTGAGACAGTTCAGTGAGACAGTTCAGTGAGACAGTTCAGTGAGACAGTTCAGTGAGACAGTTCAGTGAGACAGTTCAGTGAGACAGTTCAGTGAGACAGTTCAGTGAGACAGTTCAGTGAGACAGTTCAGTGAGACAGTTCAGTGAGACAGTTCAGTGAGACAGTTCAGTGAGACAGTTCAGTGAGACAGTTCAGTGAGACAGTTCAGTGAGACAGTTCAGTGATACAGTTCAGTGAGACAGTTCAGTGAGACAGTTCAGTGAGACAGTTCAGTGAGACAGTTCAGTGAGACAGTTCAGTGAGACAGTTCAGTGAGACAGTTCAGTGAGACAGTTCAGTCAGACAGTTCAGTCAGACAGTTCAGACAGACAGTTCATTCAGACAGTTCAGTCAGACAGTTCAGTCAGACAGTTCATTCAGACAGTTCAGTCAGACAGTTCAGTCAGACAGTTCAGACAGACAGTTCAGTCAGGGGCGGCGCAGAGTTCAGATACAGGGTCAGAGTTCCGTGGCAGGTATAGATAGGTACTGGTGCAGTGCGCCGACCAGCGAATGTGCAGGAAATCCAGTGTCGCAACATTCACCAGCGTATAGCAGGAAACCAATCTAGAATTGCGTACTGCCGGACTCATTGGAAATAGGGTGTGAACTTTGTGATGATAAAAACAGCTTATGCAAGACATGGCAAACACATTATCACGAACAAAATAAATGTACACCGAATTTGCAAAAAAGTGTACCAAAAGAACACACGATTCATACGAACCCAACATTCAATAATGCCTCCAATGAACACTGCCGTAATTCCGCTAAGATCAGATATAGCAGAACCTAGTTCTGCCTCACCGGTTCTCACCTTGAACGTGAACCTGAACGCCTCCTGGTATCCCGCTGCAGCAGACACATGGTAGGCTGTCACCTGGCCACTGTACAGCACCACGAGCAGCATCGCCTGCCAGGGTGCGGCGCGCGGCGGCACCCACACCAGCTCGACCACAGGCGCGCCAGGCGAGCGGCCAGACTCCGGAGGGTAGATAACACACACGGGGGAGAGGGAGGCGTCGAGGACGTCCACCGTACCGCAGCTGGCGGCCACAGCCAGCAGCGGGCACGGCGCGTCATCGTCCGAATCAACAGTACTGGTCGGCGGGGGCGGCGCGGACCAGCGAAGGCGCCGCCACTGAGGGCGAGGGTCGGCCACGGTCTCCGAGCATGCTACGATCGAGGTGAAGTTGTCGCGGGCGGAGCGCACTTCGACAGATTCGTCCTGGAGGACGGCCAGCAGGCGTCCGTCGGGGCTGAGGTCGAGGTGCCAAGCGGGCTGGGCGCGAGCCAGCTCGGCGGCAGCCTCAGGCAGCGGTGGCGCAGCAGCGGCCCATACGTTGGTCGCCCACTGGCGCAGGCTCGGAGCAGGGGAGCGCTCGAGGCTCTCGAGTCGCGGCTCCAGGCGCCACTCGCAGAAGACGAGCAGTTCGTACAGGATGGTGCCTGGACGTGGGGAGGTGAAGGTGTCTTCTGATTCCTCCTCTGGTACTGGCTCCAGTGGAGAGGAGACCAGGCCCAGTGGTGAAGGCTCTTCTTCACCATCCATGGTTGGGCTATCAATTTGGCTACCTGGAGGGGGGGGGGGGGGGGGGGAGACATGTGATATCACTAACATGTGCTGTGGGACATTTAGAAGAATTGGAACATGAGGCATAACATCTTTTGTGATGATAAATATTGCATAGCAATGATTGATGCACAGGGGTATACAAATTTGCTGGGTACAAAGGGGGGGGGGGGGGGAGATAAAAAGGGGGATTTGCACCAGCTTCCCAAGGTTAATGGTTTGTGGAGGACAGGGAGAAATGGCAACATGTTTCTGGGAGGCTAAGGAAATATATTCACAATTTGATATATACACCATGTTTTTATCTTGCAGCAGTTTTAGTTTTAAAACAGTTCAAATTGATATAATTAATAAACTAAAAAACATGACCTTTTCCTCGAAAATGTGGAAATCCAATGTTATCCAAATGTTATTATTATGTTGTAATATTTCGGCCACAGGCCTTTATCAAACAGTAAAACTGTTTTGTTCAAATTGACATGTAATATAGTTTTACATTTACATTACATGACAGATACATCCAGTTACATTACATGACAGCAGTGGCTGACAGAGATGTTCAACAGACATGTTATCAGTTAGGTGCCTAACAGATTGACCATGGCCCTCTCACAGTCAAGACCTATCATTCCTGGACTACTGGTTCTGGTCAGTGGTGTTGGTCAAGGCTATGTAAACCAGGTAGACCGCTCCGGCCGAAAAAGTGGCGACAACTCGTAATTTAGTTGCAACGACCCCGCAGCTGCTGTGACGCGGATGAGGGTCTCGCGGCCGGCCGGCCGGTCGCCTACGTAGGGTTAACGCGTAGACCCCTCCCGCTTTTTTGTCGCTTGGTTCCTTTGTTTGTCGGCTGATTTTTAAACTTAAGATGTCTATCTACCACAAATTAAGCGTTGTATTGGGTGCCGTTGCGAAAGTTGCAATCCGATCCACACTTTTTAAGTTATGGGCCGGAACAGTTTGCTGCCCGGTGATTCCGGCCGGCCGCGTACTCCCCCCGTTCTTTTCCCGCTTGGTTCCTTCGTTTACCGGCCGATTGTTACACTTAGGATGTCTATATACCACAAATTAAGCGATGTATTGGATGACTTTGGGAAAATCGCAATGCAACCCAATTTTTGTTTTAAGTTATGGGCCGGCAAATTCCACTGACCGGCGATTCCGACCGGACCGCCGTACGTAAAACGCCAACGCGCACGTTCCTCCGGTGTGTGTCGCCTGATTTCTTCATTTGCCGACCTATTGTTACAATTAAGATAATCTGTCACAAATTGAACGATGTATCTTATGCCGTTGAGAAAATTGTCATCGGACTCAAACTAATTACATTTTGGGCCGGCAAAGTTAACCGTCCTTTGGCTCACGATGGCAGACCGGACAGTCACCACATACAATACTCAAATAGTGATAACACTCAAATAGTCTGAATTTAAATCATGCGGCCCATATTATGGCAAAGGAAAAATTGCACTAGGCTTACCTGATAAATAAAACAAAGTTGCTGATATAAGAGTTGACAATTTGCGATGATAACGTCTGACAGTTCTTGGCAAAGGCCAAAGCATACCCACAAAATAGATATTCTCATCTTTTTTGACGAGTTTCATGAAAATCTGATTAGATAAGTCAATTGTCAAATGCATTCAAGCAATTCAAAGTAACTGTTTAAAATTACACTTCCCGCTCGCGTCTCCGCACCACACCATCCCGCCCGCTCACCGCGTCTCCAGCCGACGCCGGCCCACCAGGCGCCGCCATTGGCGGATCCAGAACGGTGGTGGTGGGGGGAGGGGAGCGTTTTTGGGGGGATTCCAAAGTCTCACACAATTCTGAAAACTCATCGGATTTCGCTTGCTTATGCATTGATAGCTGATTTAAAACAAACTTTCCTTGGTAAAAGTTGCTTGGATTTTGTTCTATATCAGGAAATGTGTCAATTTTGCGCCGATTTCAGGTTTGTCGGGGGAGGGGCATGGCCGCCATACCCCCCCCCCCCCCTCTGGATCCGCTAGTGGGTGCCGCGGCGAGACGCAATGTGTTTTTGCCTGTGGAGACCAGTGCAGAAAATCCGAGATCTTTGGTCACAGACCAGTCACGGCCACGGCATGAGCTGGCAAGTCACAGCTTTAGTCACGGCGCTGCAATGCTAACCCTATGGCGCTGGCCTTGCCAGTCACAGCTTCAGTCACGGCCGTGACCAGGTCTGGTCCCAGCGCTGGGACGCTGGGACCATAATTTTGCAACTCTAGTTTCCTGGCAACGCACGCGCCAGGGCGCTGTACGTGGCAGGAGCTCTCCCGCCCCGTGCGGTCTCTAAATAGTGAATACGTCGCATTACATCGCATCATAATTAATTGACTTTTCACATATACATTTATACAACTCTCAACGTGTTCTCAAACTAGGAAAAATCCTCGAAAAGCTCCGAGACACCCATGCCCTCCGCACGGCGCCATGCAATTAACGTTACGTAAGCAAATGATGTTCGGCTATTCTGACCCTCATCCTCGTCATCAGCCGTCGACCAATGAGCGTGGAGAATGTCAGACGCTGATTGACCAAAAAGCTGTTGACAGCAAAACCTGGCTCATGAGCAGATGCGTGAACAAGACCAAGCTGCGGACGTTGCTAATATTTGTCGCCCTTTTCCTCCATGTTAAATAGGCACAGTGGACCCCCCTGGTGTTGGTCAAACTTCAACACAACCCTCCTGCAACTCAGTGAATTGCAGACCGTCATGGAGAAATTTGCTCAAGGGTTAGAGCCAGAAGATAGCAGGTGTGGGGTGTGATGTCTGTCAGAAAGCTGAAATCTGTGTCCCTAAAAATGGTGTCCATGTAGAAAACTGTAGAAATATATTTGTTGGGGCTGTTACAAATGAAAATCCTGTTGCTGTACGATTATGGCAGTGCAAAAACTTCCAGATGTAAAGGCATATTTCTTCTCATTTTGAACTGTTTTGAAATTCACATTCATTATGAAAGACCCTAAAAATGCAAATGCATATACTATATAGCCAAGAAGTGACAACATTTCCTGATTATTGGGATGTGGTCATAGTGTGTTATAGTTATCGTTGGTTTGCCACCTGAATTTGACCTGACAATCACTGAAGGTGGTTAGCCACCTGAATTTGACCAGACAATCACTGAAGGTGGTGATCTTGCAACCATCAGGCTGATATAATGGATTGCAGTCAGCAGAGTGGGAATCTACATATAGCATGCATAAATGCACATAGGGTAAAAGTCCAACCTTTGGACATGTCATAACCTCAAACTTGTCATGCTATTGCAGTGCAGACAATACTGACACATGGTGCTTTAATGTCTTGCAGTGTCTTGCAGTGAAATGGTTGAAGTGCTTAATGATCAGTTTCAATCTGTCTTTACTATCGAGGACCAGAGTAGTATTGCAGCACTTCAGCCTGAGCTAGAGACAGAGGAGACTATAGGAGAGCTAGGTGGCATAAGTAGTGAACTTGTTCTAGAATATCTAAAGAAAGTAAGGCCTAACAAGGCAGAAGGACCTGATGAAATCCATGCTAGACTTTTAAGAGAATCTGAAAGGGAGTTGTCGGTTCCATTAGCCATAATATTTTCTAAATCACTTGCAGATAGTACAATTCCACTTGATTGGAAAAGAGCAAATGTTGTTCCTATTCATAAAAAGGGAGATAGAAGTAAAGAGGAAAACTATAGACCGGTTAGTCTGACCTCATTAGTCTGCAAGGTGCTTGAATCAATCATCAAAGATAAAATTGTTGAATTCTTGAAGCAAAATGAACTCATCAAGGATACACAGCATGGCTTTAGGAAGGGCCGTTCTTGTTTAACTAATCTTCTGGAGTTTTTGGATGTTGCAACAGATAGCTTTGATCAGGGTAAACAGCTAGATGTAGCTTTTCTTGATTTCAGTAAAGCATTTGACAAAGTCCCCCATACAAGACTGGGGTTGCAACTTAAAATGCATGGGATCAGGGGCAAGATTCTGGATTGGATAGAAACGTGGCTTTCAGGACGCCAGCAAAGGGTTATATTGAATGGGTACCAATCACAATGGAAGGAGGTTCTCAGTGGGGTTCCACAGGGCTCAGTCCTGGGCCCATTGCTTTTTATAATATTTGTGAATGCAATTGAGAACAGTATAGACAGCAAAGTCTTGAAATTTGCAGACGATCTAAAAGTTGTCAGGATTATTAGAGGAAAACATGATCAGGATGTTTTTCAATCAGATCTGGACAAGCTAGTTGAGTGGTCTGAAGCATGGCAGATGAAATTCAATTTGAGTAAATGTAAGATTATGCACGCTGGACGGGTTAGCAGTAAACATAGGTATGAAATGGGTGGGCAGAAAATGGAGCAGATTGAAAAGGAAAGAGATTTAGGTGTTGTGGTAAACAATAGACTATCAGCGTCAGACCAGGTCGTAGAAGCTAGGAAAAAGGCACTTAGAATGCTAGGGGCCATTAACAGAAATGTTTCCTACAAGAGTGAAAAGGTAATAACAAAACTGTATTGTGCATACGTTAGACCACATTTGGAGTATTGTGTACAAGCCTGGTCTCCAACATATGAGAAAGATTGCTGGTTGTTAGAAAGAGTTCAAAAAAGGGCAACAAAAATGGTTAATTGTCTTGGTAGTTTACCTTATGAAGATAGATTAAAAAAATTGGGTATGTTTTCACTTAGATATAGAAGGCTAAGAGGAGATCTAATTGAAGTCTTCAAATTTGTAAATAGTCAGCATTCTGGATATTTAAAGGGTATGTTTGAGTTCAATAGGGAAAATCGAGGTAGAGGTCATCAGCATAAACTCATTATGAAACAAAGTAGGACTAGGCTACAACAGTCATTTTTCAGTAGAAGGGTTGTAGGACATTGGAATATGCTACCAGGGGATGTCGCTGATGCAGTGACACTTGCTTCCTTCAAAATTAGATTAGATAAATACTTTACAGAGAAGGGATTAGTTCATAAGTACTCGTGGGATTAGCCTTCTTTTATGCAGGTAGAGTAAGGTGATTTGAAGGGGCGAGACTGGTGGAGGGGGGGGGGGGGGGTGGGGTGGGGTGGGGTGCAACCTCGGATGGACCCAAGAGGCTCTTTGTTGCACTTTTCTTTTATGTCTTTATGTCTGTATTGTTTAGTCTGATAGCATGAAAAGTTTGAGGTTAGGACATGTCCAGGGCTACAGGTTTACCCTATCATATAATATGCATATAACAATAATGAACACGCACATATCACATCACAGGGATTTCAGGATTAACTTGCCAAAGGATTTCATTATGTAACATAGGTATGGAGGTGTCAGCAATCAGTAGGTATGCACCAACAACCTGAATTATTAATAATGTGGCTAGGTACTAAAGGCGGATCCTGAACAGGGGTTTAGGGCCTGGGGGGGAGGCGGGGCAAATCCCCAAGTCTCACAATTCTGAAAATCCATCAGATTTTGCTTGCTTATGCATTGATAGCTTGTCATAACCTCAAAGAGCTGATTACAAAAACTTTCATTAGTAAAAGTTTCTTAGATTTTTCTTCTCCATCAGGAAATGTGCCAATTTTGCGCCGATTTGCATGCGGTTTGGGGGGGGGGATGGCCCCTTTGCCCCCCCCCCCCTGGATCCGCCCATGCCATGCTAGGTACCTCACCTATTTACACAAGTTAAAATTACCCACCAACCTTTTATATGAAACAATTGGTCATGGAAATTATTGATTAAAAAATAATAGAAGTATCAGCATTGAGCACAGACCTGCACAGAGTACAGACCCAAAACTATATATAAACATCCGACTTCAGTAAAGCCGACAGACTACATGAAAGGTCCTTCGCATTAGCCGCATTTGCAAGCTGATTTGGCAAGCGGCAAACATTTCCCTTTACATTTTTAAGGTTTTATTTCTCTACGAAATTATCATTCTTATCTTTCTTGTTTAATCAAATAATTGGACAATATTGTACTTGTATGTGAAATCTAAGCCACAAATTATGAATATGGAAAGCAATTTATGTGTTTCCTGAAATTACGATAGATAGATTTCAGATACAAAGCGCCTATATTTTGACATACTTAAAAAACACCGCTTCCATATAACCTTGGAAGAAAACGAGACAAAACAATGCGCACGCTCATTGCAGTGAGGTGCGTGCGTGGTAAAACGTAAAACGTGCGTGGAAAAACTGTATCTGTCTGTTATATGCAGAGCGATAGTGGCTAGCTGGTAGGTACTTTGTTATAGTAAGTAGTAACCTTGGCAGATTTTCCTTGTTCCTTTTACTGTAGGTTCATATTTGTGTTTATGCAGTGTATCTCTTCAATGGGCGTTTTCCCTTGTCACTGGCTCACTGGCTGTACTCTTTATTGACGAATGAAATGGAATAGAAATGGATGTTTAACTTCGGTAGGTGCATTTCAATTTCAACTCAAACTTGAACTGAACATCCTTTCATTGCAATTTGATTCCCTGTTTAGTAGTTGAATTGTAGCCGATATGCTCTTGTTGCTAACAAGCAAGTAAATATTGTTAAACATGTATTTTAATGTACCATCATCCACATTCCAATTCAAATTAGTTAGCTGCCCTCAGCCTCATGCTGCATGTAGGTTAGACACTAGACAACTGTAATGATGGGCACATGAAACCAGGAATTTGCATACTATTGGTGATGAATGCCTATAGCATGAAAAGAAAAACAGTACTAAGGAACACCAAGTGGATTTATTTAGTGCATTACAATTGTCTGCACCACAATAGCATGCAAAGTCTTGTGTTTTGATGTGTCTTTATGGCTGCTGTTTACCATATATCCTGATTCCTGTTGTTTTGCTTTCTGGGTTCTGCTTGCTTTCTAACCCATTAAGCCCTATGCATGATTTTCCACAAATCACAAGCGTGTTATCCGTGTTGTCAGGATTTGTGTGACAGCAAGTTCAGCTGATAGTAAATGCATTGGGTGAGCTACACTGGCACATCACACATATCCTGGATGAAACATCAAGGAAATTCCGCAGACACGTCTTGGAGGAACGATGAAAAGGTCAAAATTCTGAACTTGTGGTTTCCAAGATTGCGTGTTACAGGGTTTTGATCATTTTTCTTGATTTTGTGTATTGTAGTCTATAATAGACCTAAACTTGAGTCATTTGTGCTGAGTATCATGGCGTAAGATGAATGAAGAAGTGTTGAAGCAAATTGTGAGTGTTGAAGCTGGTAGATATTTATGCAGTGGTTTATCCATTTTTCTTGCATGATTTGCGTGACCGGCAGATCCCGGATGTCAAGGAAGTTCTGCAAACACGGAGAACACATGCATGATTTGCTGGACAATCACGCATAGTGTATTTCAACCTCATTGACTGGGCCTGGGCTTTATTGCATTTCAACCTCATTGACAACAATAGTCAACATGCTTTAAACTTCCATAGCACATAAGTTTATATCATCACTTATGCATACACAATCAGTCATGTACCTACTGAAGATGATTTGTCCTGATCGTTGTGCGGTTGTGGTGTGCAAATAAAAAATCCAGCACTGCAGTTAGCTTGTAGAATTAATGGTCAATAACAAATTCTGGTTATATCATGAGTCAATGCCATGCCATCATGGGTTGGTAGCAAAACTGGAATGGGATTATCATGGCATGAAAGTGGAACCTCACTTCTGACCATTTTTCCTTTCTGACCATTAGCAGGACTGTCCGAGCAGTCAGTTGGCAGTTCACAGTTGATATTGGCCTGATGCCAACAGGTGGTTCCACTATCAGCCGGTGGAATCACGCATGTTGGTGGAATCTTGATGGGCTATCAGACGGGTCAGCAATGCAGTTGCATTGTTACCAAGGGACGACGGGAAGTGACGCGAGTGAGTATCGACGGTGGTAGTGTTGGAATAGGTCCAGTCGAACTGATTCGGTAACGTGAAAGCCTTTGTCAGAAGTGGGATTCGAACCCACGCCTGGAGAACCAGACTGCGACCTGAACGCAGCGCCTTAGACCACTCGGCCATCCTGACTCCTCCCAGTCGACGTCACTGCCCATCGTCAAGTGCAGCTCTCAATGTTCCACTTAAAAGGAGTGTGCTTACTGTTTTGAACTGTCAAATTTATTTTTCCTACGATAAGTAGCTATTGTTGTGATGGTTGGATACGGTGAAATTCACATCTGGAGCCCCTTTAGTTGAATTTTCACTTATATGGTTTGCGATAATTTTTCGTTTCGATATCGAAAAAACTATTCCAACTACGGTGAAGGTAAACAGAGGTAACAAATTGATACGTGAACGACGCACCTAAGACAAGCATGATGCATGCAAGCATGATGGCCGCCCAGGCTCTGTTGTTCGGCAGCTGCTATCAGCGCACACGAGCTGTTTGTTAGAATTGCTATTGGCCGGTGATAACGATATGCTAGCAGTGTAATCGATAGTTACAATGCTTTTAGTAGTGGGAAGCCATCTGGAGTCTACCCGATAACTTTTTGCTCCCAAGCAAATTCCTGGAGTCTTTGAATATCTCAGCAACTAGGGTGAATCTGGAGAAATGATGTAGTGGTTCAATTCAGAAAATTGTGTTCTATAGACCAGTGTCAATAACCCCAACTAAGCGATGTGAGTAGGCACACTCCCTTTAAGTGACGGCCCTGCCCTCGCCGCTGCTCCTCCCCCCCATCCACCTTCACCCTCGCCGCTGCTCCTCCCCCACCTTCACCCTCGCCGCTGATCCTCCCCCACCTTCACCCTCGCCGCTGATCCTCCCCCACCTTCACCCTCGCCGCTGTTCCTCGGCCTCCACCTTCACCCTCGCCGCTGTTCCTCCCTCCACCTTCACCCTCGCCGCTGCTCCCCCCCCCCCCACCTTCACCCTCGCCGCTGTTCCTCGGCATCCATCTTCACCCTCGCCGTTGTTCCTCCCCCACCTTCACCCTCGCCGCTGTTCCTCCCCCACCTTCACCCTGGCCGCTGCTCTGCTCCTCCCCCACCTTCACCCTCGCCGCTGCTCCTCCCCCACCTTCACCCTCGCCGCTGCTCCTCCCCCACCTTCACCCTCGCCGCTGCTCCTCCCCCCCCCCCACCTTCACCCTCGCCGCTGTTCCTCCCCCACCTTCACCTCGCCGCTGCTCCTCCCCCACCTTCACCCTCGCCGCTGCTCCTCCCCCACCTTCACCCTCGCCGCTGCTCCTCCCCCCCCCCCCCACCTTCACCCTCGCCGCTGTTCCTCCCCCACCTTCACCTCGCCGCTGCTCCTCCCCCACCTTCACCCTCGCCGCTGCTCCTCCCCCACCTTCACCCTCGCCGCTGCTCCTCCCCCCCCCCACCTTCACCCTCGCCGCTGTTCCTCCCCCACCTTCACCTCGCCGCTGCTCCTCCCCCACCTTCACCCTCGCCGCTGCTCCTCCCCCACCTTCACCCTCGCCGCTGCTCCTCCCCCCCCACCTTTACCCTCGCCGCTGCTCCTCCCCCACCTTCACCTCGCCGCTGCTCCTCCCCCACCTTCACCCTCGCCGCTGCTCCTCCCCCACCTTCACCCTCGCCGCTGCTCCTCCCCCCCCCACCTTCACCCTCGCCGCTGTTCCTCCCCCACCTTCACCTCGCCGCTGCTCCTCCCCCACCTTCACCTCGCCGCTGCTCCCCCCCCCCCCCCCCACCTTCACCCTCGCCGCTGTTCCTCCCCACCTTCACCTCGCCGCTGCTCCTCCCCCACCTTCACCCTCGCCGCTGCTCCTCCCCCCCCCACCTTCACCCTCGCCGCTGTTCCTCCCCCACCTTCACCTCGCCGCTGCTCCTCCCCCACCTTCACCCTCGCCGCTGCTCTTCCCCCACCTTCACCCTCGCCGCTGCTCCTCCCCCCCCCCCCCACCTTCACCCTCGCCGCTGCTCCTCCCCCACCTTCACCCTCGCCGCTGCTCCTCCCCCACCTTCACCCTCGCCGCTGCTCCTCCCCCACCTTCACCCTCGCCGCTGCTCCTCCCCCACCTTCACCCTCGCCGCTGCTCCTCCCCCACCTTCACCTCGCCGCTGCTCCTCCCCCACCTTCACCCTCGCCGCTGTTCCTCCCCCACCTTCACCACGCCGCTGCTCCTCCCCCACCTTCACCTCGCCGCTGCTCCTCCCCCACCTTCACCCTCGCCGCTGCTCCTCCCCCACCTTCACCCTCGCCGCTGCTCCTCCCCCACCTTCACCTCGCCGCTGTTCCTCCCCCACCTTCACCTCGCCGCTGCTCCTCCCCCACCTTCACCCTCGCCGCTGCTCCTCCCCCACCTTCACCTCGCCGCTGTTCCTCCCCCACATTCACCTCGCCGCTGCTCCTCCCCCACCTTCACCCTCGCCGCTGCTCCTCCCCCACCTTCACCTCGCCGCTGTTCCTCCCCCACCTTCACCTCGCCGCTGCTCCTCCCCCACCTTCACCCTCGCCGCTGTTCCTCCCCCACCTTCACCCTCGCCGCTGTTCCTCCCCCACCTTCACCTCGCCGCTGCTCCTCCCCCACCTTCACCTCGCCGCTGTTCCTCCCCCACCTTCACCCTCGCCGCTGTTCCTCCCCCACCTTCACCTCGCCGCTGCTCCTCCCCCACCTTCACCCTCGCCGCTGCTCCTCCCCCACCTTCACCTCGCCGCTGTTCCTCCCCCACCTTCACCCTCGCCGCTGCTCCCCCCCCACCTTCACCCTCGCCGCTGTTCCTCCCCCACCTTCACCTCGCCGCTGCTCCTCCCCCACCTTCACCCTCGCCGCTGCTCCTCCCCCACCTTCACCCTCGCCGCTGCTCCTCCCCCACCTTCACCCTCGCCGCTGCTCCTCCCCCACCTTCACCCTCGCCGCTGCTCCTCCCCCACCTTCACCTCGCCGCTGCTCCTCCCCCACCTTCACCCTCGCCGCTGCTCCTCCCCCACCTTCACCCTCGCCGCTGCTCCTCCCCCACCTTCACCTCGCCGCTGCTCCTCCCCCACCTTCACCCTCGCCGCTGTTCCTCCCCCACCTTCACCCTCGCCGCTGCTCCCCCCCCCCACCTTCACCCTCGCCGCTGTTCCTCCCCCACCTTCACCTCGCCGCTGCTCCTCCCCCACCTTCACCCTCGCCGCTGCTCCTCCCCCACCTTCACCCTCGCCGCTGCTCCTCCCCCACCTTCACCCTCGCCGCTGCTCCTCCCCCACCTTCACCTCGCCGCTGCTCCTCCCCCACCTTCACCCTCGCCGCTGCTCCTCCCCCACCTTCACCCTCGCCGCTGCTCCTCCCCCCCCACCTTCACCCTCGCCGCTGCTCCTCCCCCACCTTCACCATCGCCGCTGCTCCTCCCCCACCTTCACCTCGCCGCTGTTCCTCCCCCACCTTCACCCTCGCCGCTGTTCCTCCCCCACCTTCACCTCGCCGCTGCTCCTCCCCCACCTTCACCTCGCCGCTGCTCCTCCCCCACCTTCACCTCGCCGCTGCTCCTCCCCCCCCCCACCTTCACCCTCGCCGCTGTTCCTCCCCCACCTTCACCTCGCCGCTGCTCCTCCCCCACCTTCACCTCGCCGCTGCTCCTCCCCCACCTTCACCCTCGCCGCTGCTCCTCCCCCACCTTCACCCTCGCCGCTGCTCCTCCCCCACCTTCACCCTCGCCGCTGCTCCTCCCCCACCTTCACCTCGCCGCTGTTCCTCCCCCACCTTCACCCTCGCCGCTGTTCCTCCCCCACCTTCACCCTCGCCGCTGCTCCTCCCCCACCTTCACCCTCGCCGCTGTTCCTCCCCCACCTTCACCTCGCCGCTGCTCCTCCCCCACCTTCACATCGCCGCTGCTCCTCCCCCACCTTCACCTCGCCGCTGTTCCTCCCCCACCTTCACCCTCGCCGCTGCTCCTCCCCCACCTTCACCCTCGCCGCTGCTCCCCCCACCTTCACCCTCGCCGCTGTTCCTCCCCCACCTTCACCTCGCCGCTGCTCCTCCCCACCTTCACCTCGCCGCTGCTCTGCTCCTCCCCCACCTTCACCCTCGCCGCTGTTCCTCCCCCACCTTCACCTCGCCTCTGCTCTGCTCCTCCCCCACCTTCACCCTCGCCGCTGTTCCTCCCCCACCTTCACCCTCGCCGCTGTTCCTCCCCCACCTTCACCCTCGCCGCTGCTCCTCCCCCACCTTCACCCTCGCCGCTGCTCCCCCCCCCCCACCTTCACCCTCGCCGCTGTTCCTCCCTCACCTTCACCTCGCCGCTGCTCCTCCCCCACCTTCACCTCGCCGCTGCTCTGCTCCTCCCCCACCTTCACCCTCGCCGCTGTTCCTCCCCCACCTTCACCTCGCCGCTGCTCTGCTTCTCCCCCACCTTCACCCTCGCCGCTGTTCCTCCCCCACCTTCACCCTCGCCGCTGCTCCCCCCCCCCCACCTTCACCCTCGCCGCTGTTCCTCCCCCACCTTCACCTCGCCGCTGCTCCTCCCCCACCTTCACCCTCGCCGCTGCTCCTCCCCCACCTTCACCCTCGCCGCTGCTCCTCCCCCACTTTCACCCTCGCCGCTGCTCCTCCCCCACCTTCACCCTCGCCGCTGCTCCTCCCCCACCTTCACCCTCGCCGCTGCTCCTCCCCCACCTTCACCCTCGCCGCTGCTCCTCCCCCACCTTCACCCTCGCCGCTGCTCCTCCCCCACCTTCACCTCGCCGCTGCTCCTCCCCCACCTTCACCCTCGCCGCTGCTCCTCCCCCACCTTCACCCTCGCCGCTGCTCCTCCCCCCCACCTTCACCCTCGCCGCTGCTCCTCCCCCACCTTCACCCTCGCCGCTGCTCCTCCCCCACCTTCACCTCGCCGCTGTTCCTCCCCCACCTTCACCCTCGCCGCTGTTCCTCCCCCACCTTCACCTCGCCGCTGCTCCTCCCCCACCTTCACCTCGCCGCTGCTCCTCCCCCACCTTCACCTCGCCGCTGCTCCTCCCCCCCCACCTTCACCCTCGCCGCTGTTCCTCCCCCACCTTCACCTCGCCGCTGCTCCCCCCCCCCCCCACCTTCACCTCGCCGCTGCTCCTCCCCCACCTTCACCCTCGCCGCTGCTCCTCCCCCACCTTCACCCTCGCCGCTGCTCCTCCCCCACCTTCACCCTCGCCGCTGCTCCTCCTCCACCTTCACCTCGCCGCTGTTCCTCCCCCACCTTCACCCTCGCCGCTGCTCCTCCCCCACCTTCACCCTCGCCGCTGCTCCTCCCCCACCTTCACCCTCGCCGCTGTTCCTCCCCCACCTTCACCTCGCCGCTGCTCCTCCCCCACCTTCACCTCGCCGCTGCTCCTCCCCCACCTTCACCTCGCCGCTGTTCCTCCCCCACCTTCACCCTCGCCGCTGCTCCTCCCCCACCTTCACCCTCGCCGCTGCTCCCCCCCCCCACCTTCACCCTCGCCGCTGTTCCTCCCCCACCTTCATCTCGCCGCTGCTCCTCCCCCACCTTCACCTCGCCGCTGCTCTGCTCCTCCCCCACCTTCACCCTCGCCGCTGTTCCTCCCCCACCTTCACCTCGCCGCTGCTCTGCTCCTCCCCCACCTTCACCCTCGCCGCTGTTCCTCCCCCACCTTCACCCTCGCCGCTGTTCCTCCCCCACCTTCACCCTCGCCGCTGCTCCTCCCCCACCTTCACCCTCGCCGCTGCTCCCCCCCCCCCACCTTCACCCTCGCCGCTGTTCCTCCCCCACCTTCACCTCGCCGCTGCTCCTCCCCCACCTTCACCTCGCCGCTGCTCTGCTCCTCCCCCACCTTCACCCTCGCCGCTGTTCCTCAACCACCTTCACCTCGCCGCTGCTCTGCTCCTCCCCCACCTTCACCCTCGCCGCTGTTCCTCCCCCACCTTCACCCTCGCCGCTGCTCCTCCCCCCACCTTCACCCTCGCCGCTGTTCCTCCCCCACCTTCACCTCGCCGCTGCTCTGCTCCTCCCCCACCTTCACCCTCGCCGCTGTTCCTCCCCCACCTTCACCTCGCCGCTGCTCTGCTCCTCCCCCACCTTCACCCTCGCCGCTGTTCTTCCCCCACCTTCACCCTCGCCGCTGCTCCCCCCCCACCTTCACCCTCGCCGCTGTTCCTCCCCCACCTTCACCTCGCCGCTGCTCTGCTCCTCCCCCACCTTCACCCTCGCCGCTGCTCCTCCCCCACCTTCACCCTCGCCGCTGTTCCTCCCCCACCTTCACCCTCGCCGCTGTTCCTCCCCCACCTTCACCTCGCCGCTGCTCTGCTCCTCCCCCACCTTCACCCTCGCCGCTGTTCCTCCCCCACCTTCACCCTCGCCGCTGCTCCTCCCCCCCCCACCTTCACCCTCGCCGCTGTTCCTCCCCCACCTTCACCTCGCCGCTGCTCTGCTCCTCCCCCACCTTCACCCTCGCCGCTGCTCCTCCCCCACCTTCACCCTCGCCGCTGTTCCTCCCCCACCTTCACCCTCGCCGCTGTTCCTCCCCCACCTTCACCTCGCCGCTGCTCTGCTCCTCCCCCACCTTCACCCTCGCCGCTGTTCCTCCCCCACCTTCACCTCGCCGCTGCTCTGCTCCTCCCCCCACCTTCACCCTCGCCGCTGTTCCTCCCCCACCTTCACCTCGCCGCTGCTCTGCTCCTCCCCCACCTTCACCTCGCCGCTGCTCCCCCCCCCCACCTTCACCCTCGCCGCTGTTCCTCCCCCACCTTCACCTCGCCGCTGCTCTGCTCCTCCCCCACCTTCACCCTCGCCGCTGCTCCTCCCCCACCTTCACCCTCGCCGCTGTTCCTCCCCCACCTTCACCTCGCCGCTGCTCTGCTCCTCCCCCACCTTCACCCTCGCCGCTGCTCCTCCCCCCACCTTCACCCTCGCCGCTGCTCCTCCCCCACCTTCACCCTCGCCGCTGCTCCTCCCCCACCTTCACCTCGCCGCTGTTCCTCCCCCACCTTCACCCTCGCCGCTGCTCCTCCCCCACCTTCACCTCGCCGCTGCTCCTCCCCCACCTTCACCCTCGCCGCTGCTCCTCCCCACCTTCACCCTCGCCGCTGCTCCTCCCCCACCTTCACCTCGCCGCTGCTCTGCTCCTCCCCCACCTTCACCCTCGCCGCTGCTCCTCCCCCACCTTCACCCTCGCCGCTGCTCCTCCCCCACCTTCACCCTCGCCGCTGCTCCTCCCCCACCTTCACCTCGCCGCTGCTCCTCCCCACCTTCACCCTCGCCGCTGCTCCTCCCCCACCTTCACCTCGCCGCTGCTCTGCTCCTCCCCCACCTTCACCCTCGCCGCTGTTCCTCCCCCACCTTCACCCTCGCCGCTGCTCCTCCCCCACCTTCACCCTCGCCGCTGCTCCTCCCCCACCTTCACCCTCGCCGCTGCTCCTCCCCCACCTTCACCCTCGCCGCTGCTCCTCCCCCACCTTCACCTCGCCGCTGCTCCTCCCCCACCTTCACCCTCGCCGCTGCTCCTCCCCCACCTTCACCCTCGCCGCTGTTCCTCCCCCACCTTCACCTCGCCGCTGCTCTGCTCCTCCCCCACCTTCACCCTCGCCGCTGTTCCTCCCCCACCTTCACCTAGCCGCTGCTCTGCTCCTCCCCCACCTTCACCCTCGCCGCTGCTCCTCCCCACCTTCACCTCGCCGCTGCTCCTCCCCCACCTTCACCCTCGCCGCTGCTCCTCCCCCACCTTCACCTCGCCGCTGCTCTGCTCCTCCCCCACCTTCACCCTCGCCGCTGCTCTGCTCCTCCCCCACCTTCACCCTCGCCGCTGCTCCTCCCCCACCTTCACCTCGCCGCTGCTCCTCCCCCACCTTCACCTCGCCGCTGCTCCTCCCCCACCTTCACCCTCGCCCTCGCCGCTGCTCCTCCCCCACCTTCACCTCGCCGCTGCTCCTCCCCCACCTTCACCCTCGCCGCTGCTCCTCCCCCACCTTCACCCTCGCCGTTGCTCCTCCCCCACCTTCACCTCGCCGCTGCTCCTCCCCCACCTTCACCTCGCCGCTGCTCCTCCCCCACCTTCACCCTCGCCCTCGCCGCTGCTCCTCCCCCACCTTCACCTCGCCGCTGTTCCTCCCCCACCTTCACCCTCGCCGCTGCTCCTCCCCCACCTTCACCCTCGCCGCTGCTCCTCCCCCCACCTTCACCCTCGCCGCTGCTCCTCCCCCCCCACCTTCACCCTCGCCGCTGCTCCTCCCCCACCTTCACCTCGCCGCTGTTCCTCCCCCACCTTCACCCTCGCCGCTGCTCCTCCCCCACCTTCACCCTCGCCGCTGCTCCTCCCCCCCCCCACCTTCACCCTCGCCGCTGCTCCTCCCCCACCTTCACCTCGCCGCTGTTCCTCCCCCACCTTCACCCTCGCCGCTGCTCCTCCCCCACCTTCACCCTCGCCGCTGCTCCTCCCCCCCCCACCTTCACCCTCGCCGCTGCTCCTCCCCCACCTTCACCTCGCCGCTGTTCCTCCCCCCACCTTCACCCTCGCCGCTGCTCCTCCCCCACCTTCACCCTCGCCGCTGCTCCTCCCCCCCCCACCTTCACCCTCGCCGCTGCTCCTCCCCCACCTTCACCTCGCCGCTGTTCCTCCCCCACCGTCACCCTCGCCGCTGCTCCTCCCCCACCTTCACCTCGCCGCTGCTCCTCCCCCACCTTCACCTCGCCGCTGTTCCTCCCCCACCTTCACCCTCGCCGCTGCTCCTCCCCCACCTTCACCCTCGCCGCTGCTCCTCCCCCACCTTCACCCTCGCCGCTGCTCCTCCCCCACCTTCACCCTCGCCGCTGCTCTTCCCCCACCTTCACCTCGCCGCTGTTCCTCCCCCCACCTTCACCCTCGCCGCTGCTCCTCCCCCACCTTCACCCTCGCCGCTGCTCCTCCCCCCCACCTTCACCCTCGCCGCTGCTCCTCCCCCACCTTCACCTCGCCGCTGTTCCTCCCCCACCTTCACCCTCGCCGCTGCTCCTCCCCCACCTTCACCTCGCCGCTGCTCCTCCCCCACCTTCACCTCGCCGCTGTTCCTCCCCCACCTTCACCCTCGCCGCTGCTCCTCCCCCACCTTCACCCTCGCCGCTGCTCCTCCCCCACCTTCACCCTCGCCGCTGCTCCTCCCCCACCTTCACCCTCGCCGCTGCTCCTCCCCCACCTTCACCTCGCCGCTGTTCCTCCCCCACCTTCACCCTCGCCGCTGTTCCTCCCCCACCTTCACCTCGCCGCTGCTCCTCCCCCACCTTCACCTCGCCGCTGTTCCTCCCCCACCTTCACCCTCGCCGCTGTTCCTCCCCCACCTTCACCCTCGCCGCTGTTCCTCCCCCACCTTCACCCTCGCCGCTGTTCCTCCCCCACCTTCACCCTCGCCGCTGCTCCTCCCCCACCTTCACCTCGCCGCTGCTCCTCCCCCACCTTCACCTCGCCGCTGTTCCTCCCCCACCTTCACCCTCGCCGCTGTTCCTCCCCCACCTTCACCCTCGCCGCTGCTCCTCCCCCACCTTCACCTCGCCGCTGCTCCTCCCCCACCTTCACCTCGCCGCTGTTCCTCCCCCACCTTCACCTCGCCGCTGCTCCTCCCCCACCTTCACCTCGCCGCTGTTCCTCCCCCACCTTCACCCTCGCCGCTGTTCCTCCCCCACCTTCACCCTCGCCGCTGTTCCTCCCCCACCTTCACCCTCGCCGCTGCTCCTCCCCCACCTTCACCTCGCCGCTGTTCCTCCCCCACCTTCACCCTCGCCGCTGTTCCTCCCCCACCTTCACCCTCGCCGCTGTTCCTCCCCCACCTTCACCCTCGCCGCTGTTCCTCCCCCACCTTCACCTCGCCGCTGCTCCTCCCCCACCTTCACCTCGCCGCTGCTCCTCCCCCCCCCCCCCACCTTCACCCTCGCCGCTGTTCCTCCCCCACCTTCACCCTCGCCGCTGTTCCTCCCCCACCTTCACCTCGCCGCTGCTCCTCCCCCACCTTCACCTCGCCGCTGTTCCTCCCCCACCTTCACCCTCGCCGCTGTTCCTCCCCCACCTTCACCTCGCCGCCCCATCGCCCAACGCCGCTGTCCTCCCGAGCTGCAAGTCTTTCGAGTCTTCGAGAGAGAGTTTCGAGTGTCGGCTGGGCTGGACCTATCTCAGGGTCGGCCTCTCAGCCTGGGGCCATAGTCAAGGCCGTCCCTGACGGAGTGCGCTCAGGCCCGGCGGTCGCCACTGATAGTACAGCCATTAGAACTGTGGATGGCACAACCACGGACTAGAGGAGCCCCCGCTCTACCGGTCACTCCGCCCTCCCGTGGACTGTAACCCGCTGCGTTCCCACGTGTAACCGTGACCGCCCACGATCGCCACGTGTGCTGGCTCTCCTGACGCGCTCCTGGGCTCACTGAGTGGAGATACTCAAGTCCCGAGTCCCTGAGCCTGACTCCTGATCAGTGCGTCTGCCCTCCCGCCGCCCGAAAATGCGACGTCATCATGCTACAGGGGCGGCATCAGCCCCGACATCAGGGGGGGGGGGTGTCTCAGTGACCCCCTCGAGACGCTGTGCTCCTGTTCATCTCCTCTCACACACACACACCTCTCCCTATACACTGCTTAACTTTCCAGTGTTCCACCCCCCTCCCCCGGTGGTGACGTCATCATGTCCGCCCCTGCCGACAGTATCGAGGCGGCGTGAGCGGCGGGGCAGCCGGGGCCGCTGTCGACTGTAGTGAGTGAGCGGACGGTCCGGCGGTGTCGTGTGACGAGACGGTGCAGTGGAGGACGGTCACGTGAGGTGAGGTGGGTGGGGGATAGGGGGTGGTGAAGGGTGTCCTGGAAGGGTGGTGCTCGTCCACTGCGTTTTCTGGCGTGATTGTGTGATGTGATTTGGTGTGTTCGGAATAGGTCCTAGACCGCTCATATATTAACAGCAGTTGAGAAATTGACTGGGTTGAAATATTTGCTGCTATGATGATTATGATTTAAGTTTGAAATATTGTACAGGGATTGCGGAAGTTTACCCATAACATGGGTATAATCATTGCTAATTTGTATATGTGCGTATTTTTCCCATTCTTTGTCACCCTATTGCATGTCGATTAATAGTCGGCATATTAGGCAGTACTTATTGTGAGGTGCCTTTCGAATACGTTGAGATCGCTTGACATGGACTCCGCCCATTCAACTGTTTCGCGATAAGCGGCGCTTGATTGTCGCTTTCTCCTCGCCAAATGCTCCAGCCAATGTGTATTCACACATTCCGCTCATCGCGAAATGTATCCAATCAGTTTCCCCAGCAAACACTGCGACGGCGGGCCTGGCCAACTTGCGCGCTAGCTTGACCTCATTCGACCTCATTCGCTTCCCAAGAGCCGGCGAGCCCGCTTTGAGTGTGTGGTCTCACTACATAGTACATATCCTGTGTGTGTGTGTGTGTGTGTGTGTGTGTGTGTGTGTGTGTGTGTGTGTGTGTGAGTGTGTGTGTGTGTGTGTGTGTGTGTGTGTGTGTGTGTGTGTGTGTGTGTGTGTGTGTGTGTGTGTGTGTGTGTGTGTCGTGTCTGTGTCTGTCTGTGTCTGTGTCTGTGTCTGTGTCTGTGTCTGTGTCTGTGTCTGTGTCTGTGTCTGTGTCTGTGTCTGTGTCTGTGTCTGTGTCTGTGTCTGTGTCTGTGTCTGTGTCTGTGTCTGTGTCTGTGTCTGTGTCTGTGTCTGTGTCTGTGTCTGTGTCTGTGTCTGTGTCTGTGTCTGTGTCTGTGTCTGTGTCTGTGTCTGTGTCTGTGTCTGTGTCTGTGTCTGTGTCTGTGTCTGTGTCTGTGTCTGTGTCTGTGTCTGTGTCTGTGTCTGTGTCTGTGTCTGTGTCTGTGTCTGTGTCTGTGTCTGTGTCTGTGTCTGTGTCTGTGTCTGTGTCTGTGTCTGTGTTGTGTCTGTGTCTGTGTCTGTGTCTGTGTCTGTGTCTGTGTCTGTGTCTGTGTCTGTGTCTGTGTCTGTGTCTGTGTCTGTGTCTGTGTCTGTGTCTGTGTCTGTGTCTGTGTCTGTGTCTGTGTCTGTGTCTGTGTCTGTGTCTGTGTCTGTGTCTGTGTCTGTGTCTGTGTCTGTGTCTGTGTCTGTGTCTGTGTCTGTGTCTGTGTCTGTGTCTGTGTCTGTGTCTGTGTCTGTGTCTGTGTCTGTGTCTGTGTCTGTGTCTGTGTCTGTGTCTGTGTCTGTGTCTGTGTCTGTGTCTGTGTCTGTGTCTGTGTCTGTGTCTGTGTCTGTGTCTGTGTCTGTGTCTGTGTCTGTGTCTGTGTCTGTGTCTGTGTCTGTGTCTGTGTCTGTGTCTGTGTCTGTGTCTGTGTGTGTGTGTGTGTGTGTGCCGTCTATCGCTGGTCGTCTATCGCTGGCCGTCTATCGCTGGTCGTCTATCGCTGGCCGTCTATCGCTTGCCGTCTATCACTGGCCGTCTATCGCTGGCCGCCTATCGCTGGCCGTCTATCGCTTGCCGTCTATCACTGGCCGTCTAGCACTGGCCGTCTATCGCTGGCCGCCTATCGCTGGCCGTCTATCGCTGGCCGTACTAACACCGACAGCCGCTGCGTGTGATGGCTGCACGTGTACTGTGTACGTTACACCGCCGCGCCGTCCCCCCCCCCGCCCGTCGAGTCCAGGCGGTGACCCGGTGACCTCTGGCGCCTCGTGACCTCTGATCTTGACCCGTGGTCACCCCGTGACTTCTGTCCTGACCCCGGTGACCGGCAGGGGATGCCGCCGCTTCCGCCGGCTGACGCCGACGTTACCCTGCTGTTCTTCGCCAAGGCGCGTGAGCTGGTGGGCGCCCCACAGGCGTGCGTGTCGGTACCGGCCGAGTGCAGCGGCGCGCAGCTCAGGGACCACCTGGTGCAGGTCTACCCGCAGTTGGCCATACTACAGGTCAGCCGAGGGACCAGGTGGAGGGAGAAATCTGAGGGGAATGTTAGGTGTATGTGAGTCCTGGTGTGGGTGCACCCATTATCTAGCTTTCTGGATGTTCGGCGGGGTGGAAAAGAGTCGATTTAATTAAATCTGTTCAGTGGAAGCTTCCGTGCCTCTTTAATATTGACAAGATCTGATATTTTTAGCAGGATTTATTTTTCATCTGAATGCGAGAGCGCTGGCTTGTAGATGGTTCGGCTATCGTGACCGCTGAGCTGATTAGGAACCGACTACTCACGATTGCGAGTTTCAAAATTTTCCAGTCATTAAAACTCAGTCACGATGACTAGCATCATGATGACAAGGCATCCAGGAGCTCGGAATGGATACTTTCTCTTTGCAGAGGGATGGGGAGCAGCCTAAAGGAACGTATTTTTGTCGGCGCAGAATAATGCTATTTGGTTGTTTATGATTTTGTTATTCAGCTCACTGGGCAGTCATGGGCAGGCACCACGTGACCACATGGCCACATGCCACATGGCACCACGTGACCATATGTCTACTGGCCCACCATAGGTGGCATTTCGATAAAGCTCGGAGGGTTGCTGCCTTTGATTATGTAACGCTGGTCTAAAAACTAACCAACCAACTAAAGCTGATCTGTTGTTTAACTTGTTTTGATTTGATATGCATTCCTCAATGAATTGATCTATTTTGACTGTGTTTATATCAACGAGTGGTCTGCTACCCATCAACTGTCATTGGCCTGTTGTTATGAATGGTTCCTGGCTCTTTCTCACTAATGTTCATTGCAATGTGCCAGCAATTCTAAAATATGTCATGCCACTCTCTCAGGGGCTCCGCCACAGGGGGGGGGGGGGGGGGGGGAGGGAGGAGGGGAGGCAAGGGAGACGTGTCCCCCAACATTTTCTGATTTTAACATTACGCCTATGGGCGTTGCATGGAAAGAATCGACTTCAGAATGCCTCCGTCCCCCCCCCCCCCGCCCCCCCCCAACTTTCGGAAGGTGGCGGCGCCCTTGCACTCTCTCACCTAGGTTCTGTTCTTCTGTTTGCTCCGTCCTGTTTGCTTAGCCCGTGCTCAACCTCCCCTTTCAAGCCAGCAGGTGCGCATATGTGTGCTCTGCGACTCCCTGACTATTATTGTATTATTATTTTAGCCCAAATCATCAGTGTGTACTCTTGTGTGTCTGTACAGGGCACGTTTATTCTGGCGGTGAACCAGCAGTACCTGGAGGCCGGTGACTCGGTGACTTTCCGGCGAGGGGACGAGGTGGCTATCATCCCGCCCATCAGCGGAGGTGAGAGTCAGGAAGATCCCTCTCCGTCTGACTGGCTAGCGGGGGGACATGGGGACCCCCATCAGTGGAGGTGAGAGGCAGGAAGATCCCTCTCCGTCTGACTGGCTAGCGGGGGGGGGGGGGGGCATGGGGACCCCCATCAGTGGAGGTGAGAGGCAGAGGCCGACCGGAGAGCCGAGCGGGTCTCCTCATCTTTCCACTATCGGATGATATCCAGGTTTCGGGAAGGTTCGGGAAGATATCCAGGTTTAACATATTATTCCCCAGTCAGTGGCGCTCGGCAGGGAAGAGACGCTAGTGAATGGCAGGCGACAAAACGCGAGAGTTCGGGCCTTGATTGAGCTGCTCGTCGGATATTCCGGTTGGTGTTGCATAATGCATATCATGTGGAAGTTGGACCGCCAGATGGCAGTTTATTCTGTGATAAGAAGCTGGTACTAAACGGCTGTCAGAAGTGGGATTCGAACCCACGCCTGGAGAACCAGACTGCGACCTGAACGCAGCGACTTATCGGTAATCCTGACGATGCATTAATTAACCCGGCATTGACTGCAGGGGTCCTCAGTCGAACGCCATTGACTGGGGGGAGGGGGGGGGGGGGGCGTAAACGCCCTCTGGCTATCTTCCGAACCAATGATCGCAGCGAAACGCGCAAGGCGGCATTCGAAAGCTCTCAATGAGATGAATCTAAAGCATGCTCAAACATTTCAAAGTGAGGTCAAATGTCAGGTCAAAGGTCAAAATCGACGTATTTTAGTTTATGGGCCATACTTTCCAGCAAAGCTATCGATTACGACCATGATCACCCAAAGTGCTGCCAAAGATATTATACACATCCCGCATGGGCTTAAGTGAGATCTTTGGCAAAGGTCAAGGTCAGGTCACAGAAATTAACTATGCGCAAAATATCTACGAAAGTCATGCAACACATGTGTTATGGGTTATTTTCCACGTAGAATTCGATAGTGATAGTCATTTTACCAACTGAATTAATTTACGTGAAGTTAATGTCAAGTTCAGGTCAAGTTCAGGTCAAGTTCAGGTCACTGAAGGTCAACATTTGAAATTGATAAATATAAATAAAGAGGGCATGTTCATGGACCAGTTTTCTCTCAGGAATACAGTGCTGGAATTTATTTGTCTGTATCTGGTCAATAAAAGACAAAAAGCGCAATTTCAAAATATGATGTCATGACTTACCCATACTTAAGATGCCATAAGTCAGTCAAAAATGGAGATATCTGTTTGTAATGTGGTATAGTAGTTTCCTAGGTATAGTTCTCTGACATATCGTCCGGTTTTTGAATATTTTAGAAATTTTGATTTTGTGATAATTTTCCCCCCCAAAAAAGTTTTTTGAGCTTTGGGGTTCAACAACTAAAATAATTATTAAAAAAACACCGAGATAGCTGGTTTGTGGCCCTTGCAATTTGCTATCTTTTGGCGTTTTTCCATTGCATTTTGCTTCAAATGTGGCATTTGTACGGCCTGGCAAAGTTTAGATGATTTTGGTGTAAAACTCGTGTGTAGTGACGTCACTAAATTCGCTATAGCTCGAGAGATAACAAAATCGACTAGCTGTACGACGACGTATACCTTTATTAATTAATTAATTAATTAATTACGACGTATACCTTCGCTGACGCGGTCTCCCATCCGACTGGGCTTCGTCATAAACCGCCACCAGGCCTCTTAGCATTCAGCAGTCTCTCTGCTGTTTTGCATCACTATTAAATGCTTGAGGAGGCGAAACCTGATATTGTTATTACAGGATCTTTTTCATTTAACAATGTTTGGCGTGTCGCCCTGGGCACAGATAAGCAGCGGGCGCTCACTGTTTAAAGTGTGCGGAGAGGTACCCACATGCTGCACCAGTTGGTGAAGGTGTTGCAGCTGATGTCACCAACGTGCCTGAACCAGACGTGTGGAATTATAACCCT
This sequence comes from Chirona hameri, assembly GCA_036785665.1. Lineage (NCBI taxonomy): Eukaryota > Metazoa > Arthropoda > Thecostraca > Balanomorpha > Balanidae > Chirona > Chirona hameri. Next base: position 162,708 of record JAXIVJ010000576.1, read on the forward strand.
CAGTGGAAACGTCTGATCAGATGATATGCGGTCACATATTTAGATGAACATTCCTATTGGGAATACATCGTCAGGATGGCCGAGCGGTCTAAGGCGCTGCGTTCAGGTCGCAGTCTGGTTCTCCAGGCGTGGGTTCGAATCCCACTTCTGACAAATAGTTTTGTACGATCTGCATCGAACATTCTCAATGAAGAAACGGAAGTCTGGAAAATATTTCTGTAATAAGAAAAATGGGAGTGGATCGCTTTAGGGAAGAGTATGAGCTTAGTCTCGTGAGGTATTCACATTGTGTTTAACAAAACGTAGTCAAATTGCATGATTGAGAGATTCTTATGTGCTGAGAAAGCCAGTGGTAAAAGTTTGTCAGAAGTGGAATTCGAACCCACGCCTGGAGAACCAGACCGCGACCTGAACGCAGCACCTTAGACCGCTCAGCCATCCTGACGATATGGTCGAATATAACTACGTGCAACCCCATGGTTACGTACAAAGCAAACTACATCTAGGGTATAGTTGAAAAGCTGACGTCACTCAAACCGTCCCTGCAAGGATGAGCGTGGTGAACACTTTCAGCGGCGAGTACCTGCAATGACATTATTTTGTGTCGGCCGTGCGCCGTCCAGTCGCTATCTAATCAATAGCCGTTTATCAGAGGCAGTTTTCTTATCGGTACCGCCCCGTCCGCAATATTTTATTGACATACGGAACAGTCTTCCAAGGGCGTCGCCACCTTCCGAAAGTTGGGGGGGGGGGGGGGCATTTTGGTGTCGATTATTTCCATGCAACGCCCATAGGCGTAATGTTAAAATCCGAAAACTTCCCCCGCTTCCGACGCCCATGCAATGTACATTCAATGTCATTCAATGTCAATGAAATCCACCACTTGATGTATGCGCCTATATAGCACCGCGATGCAGTCTCCAGATGCCCTTTTCTTTCATGGTTCTGTCCAAGGCCACTATAGAGAATACTGGCGAATGGTTCTGCCTGGGTTCTGCCCAGACAATATGTAAACTGTACCGTATTCATTTATGATTTGTTTCGCAGTATATCATTGTATTTGAAGTGATTGAACACCAAGTTGTAGTCTCCAGTCCACCGGCCTTGTCCCAGCATTCGGCATGGTCATATCCATTCGACATGGTCATATCTACTCGACATGGTCATACCTATTCGATATGGTCATACCTATTCGACATGGTCATACCTATTCGATATGGTCATACCTATTCGATATGGTCATACCTATTCGACATGACCATATATATTCGATATGGTCATATCTACTCGACATGGTCATACCTATTCGACATGGTCATATCTATTCGATATGGTCATACCTATTCGACATGGTCATATATATTCGACATGGTCATATCTATTCGTCATGGTCATATCTATTCGACATGGTCATACCTATTCGACATGGTCATATCTATTCGATATGGTCATACCTATTCGACATGGTCATACCTATTCGACATGGTCATACCTATTCGACATAGTCATATATATTCGACATGGTCATACCTATTCGACATGGTCATATCTATTCGATATGGTCATACCTATTCTACATGGTCATACCTATTCGGCATGGTGATATCTTCGACATGGTCATATATATTCGACATGGTCATACCTATTCGACATGGTCATATCTATTCGACATGGGTATATCTATTCGATATGGTCATACCTATTCGACATGGTCATACCTATTCGACATGGTCATACCTATTCGACATGGTCATATATATTCGACATGGTCATATCTATTCGACGTGATCATACCTATTAGGCATGGTCATACCTATTAGACATGGTCATACCTATTCGACATGGTCATAGCTATTCGACATGGTCATATATATTCGACATGGTCATACCTATTCGACATGGAGACCTATTCGATAATTGAGTGGAATGCAGTGTCAGAGTGAATCAACTATGGATTCGAACCCGCGCTTGGAGAACTAGCCTACGAGGTGAACGTAGCGCGTTGGAGCGCTCGGCCATCCTGACGATTGGAAGCGCTCTGTAGTGAGGTAAAAGGCTCCCTACACAATGGGCATTAATGTATCCCAGTTTGTGTTATCTGCTGCAGAATACGGCACCGCATTATCGCGAGGAGCATCGGAACAGCCGCTTTTGGGGTAGGGGTAACGTATTGGGGGATATGGGTATGACACCTGCTTTGCGGATTGGTCATTGAAATCAGTCGGGGTACGGGGTAATGAGCTATTCTGGTCGCCAAAAGGGGTAACTTTACCATTGACACGGAGAACCACTGCCTTAGACCATGAGCACATACATATGTCAACTTATATATCTGCCCCTAGATGGCACTAGTAGTAAACGCCTAAAAGTATGCTGTACCGCATAGCTTGAAGCTGGGGACGGCGGTCTGCACAATGGAGGAGGGGGATAACGAGTGATCCAGGTCGTCAAAAGGGGGTAGCCATGCCATTGATGCTGAGAACCACTGTTCTAATTTGCTGTACCCCTTGCCGGTTGAGGAGAACGGGCCCATTCCGTGATTCTAAAGGAAGTTCCAATAGTTTTCTCAATCGGGACTAAATGCTTGAAGGAACGGTCTCCGATATCATTATTATTATTATTGGAACCCTCCCATTTTAAAATTTACAGGCCTCCCAAACCCATTATTTATTCCGTTGTCTTGCCGGATGTAGATCAGCCCTGTGACTGAACTCTCCCGGGCCCAGGATGGGCGGCGGCTGATGGTCCAGCCGCTGACGTCTACCGGTGACTGCTAGATCACCGACTGGTCACCGATGGCTAGTGACAGACGACTGTCGTTGCCTGATCACTTATATAGATACTGCGGTGATCAAGCCTGCTGATAGTCCAAGTGGGAGGGCAATAATAAGTGAGGCGGATCGCCGTCGGCACGGACTTGTAGTGGACTATCACTGTTTTAATAGTGCGGAGAGGTGCCCACATGCTGGACCAGTTGGTGAAGGTGTTGTAGCTGATGTCATGAACGTGCCTGAACCAGACGTGTGGAATTATGACCCTCCGTGGAAACGTCTGATCAGATGATATGCGGTCACATATTCAGATGAACAGTCCTCATGGGAATTCATCGTCAGGATGGCCGAGCGGTCTAAGGCGCTGCGTTCAGGTCGCAGTCTGGTTCTCCAGGCGTGGGTTCGAATCCCACTTCTGACAAATGGTTTTGTACGATCTGCATCGAACATTCTCAATGAAAGAAATGGAACAGGCCGGGAAATATTTCTGTATGAAGAAAAATGCGAGTGGATCGCTTTAGGGAGGAGTATGAGCTTAGTCTCGTTAGGTATTCACATTGTGTTCAACAAAACGTGGTCAAATTGCATGAAGGAGAGATATGAAGGAGAGAGATATTTTGTATGTGCAGATAAAACTAGTGATAATTGCTGAACGTTTGTCAGAAGTGGGATTCGAACCCACGCCTGGAGAACCAGACTGCGACCTGAACGCAGCACCTTAGACCGCTCAGCCATCCGGACGACATGGTCAATTATAACTACGTGCAACCCCATGGTTACGTACAAAGCAAACTACATCTAGGGTATAGTTGAAAAGCTGAGGTCACTCAAAACTGTCCCTGCAAGGATGAGCGTGGTGAACACTATTTGAGCGGCGAGTACCTGCAATGATAGTGTTTTGTGTCGGCCGTGCGCCGTCCAGTCTCTGTCTAATCAATAGCCGCTTACCAGAGGCAGTTTTCTTATCGCTACAGCCCCGTCCGCAATATTTTATTGACATACGCATCAGTCTTCCAAGGGCGTCGCCACCTTCCGAAAGTTGGGGGGGGGGGGGGGGGAAGGGACGGAGGCATTTTGATGTCGATTATTTCCATGCAAAGCCCATAGGCGTAATGTTAAAATCCGAAAACGTCCCCGCTTCCGACGCCCATGTAATGTACATTCAATGTCATTCAATGTCAATTAAATCCACCACTTGATGTATGCGCCTATATAGCACCGCGATGCAGTCTCCAGATGCCCTTTTCTTTCATTGATCTGCCCAAGGCCACTATAGAGAATACTAGCGAATGGTTCTGCCTGGGTTCTGCCTAGAAAATATGTAAACTGTACCGCATTCATTTATGATTTGTTTCGCAGTATATCATTTTATTTGAAGTGATTGAACACCAAGCTGTAGTCTCCAGTCCACCGGCCTTGTCCCAGCATTCGACATGGTCATATCTATTCGACATGGCCATATATATTCGACTTGGTCATATATATTCGACATGGTCATACCTATTCGACATGGTCATATCTATTCGACATGGTCATATCTATTCGACTTGGTCATACCTATTCGACATGGTCATACATATTCGACATGGTCATATCTATTCGACATGGTCATATCTATTCGACATGGTCATATCTATTCGACATGGTCATATATATTCGACTTGGTCATACCTATTCGACATGGTCATACATATTCGACATGGTCATATCTATTCGACATGGTCATATCTATTCGACATGGTCATATATATTCGACTTGGTCATATCTATTCGACATGGTCATATCTATTCGACATGGTCATATCTATTCGCATGGTCATATCTATTCGACATGGTCATATATATTCGACATGGTCATATCTATTCGACATGGTCATACCTATTCGACATAGTCATATATATATATATTCGACATGGTCATATATATTCGACATGGTCATACCTATTCGACTTGGTCATACCTATTCGACATGGTCATACCTATTCGACATGGTCATATCTATTCGACATGGTCATCTCTATTCGACATGGTCATCTCTATTCGACATGGTCATATCTATTCGACAGGGTCATACCTATTCGACATGGTCATATATATTCGACATGGTCATATCTATTCGACTTGGTCATATCTATTCGATATGGTCATGCCTATTCGACGTGGTCATGCCTATTCGACGTGGTCATATCTATTCGACATGGTCATACCTATTCGACATGGTCATATCTATTCGACATGGTCATGCCTGACATGATCATACCTATTCGACATGGTCATATTTATTCGACATGGTCATACCTATTCGACATGGTCATATCTATTCGGCATGGTCATATCTATTCGGCATGGTCATATCTATTCGACATGGTCATACCTATTCGACATGGTCATATCTATTCGACATGGTCATACCTATTCGACATGGTCATACGTATTCTACATGGTCATATCTATTCGACATGGAGACCTATTCGATAATTGATTGGAATGCGGTGCCAGAGTGAATCAACTATGGATTCAAACCCGCGCTTGGATAACTAGCCTACGAGGTGAACGTAGCGCGTTGGACCGCTCGGCCATCCTGACGATTGGAAGTGCTCTGTAGTGTTCAGCGCTCGGTACCGCAATAGCGCAAGGAGCATCGAAACAGCCGCTTTTGGGGTAGGGGTTAACGTATTGGAGGATATTGGTATGACACCTTCTTTGCGGATTGGTCATTGAAATCAGTCGAGGTACGGGGTAATGAGCCATTCTGGTCGCCAAAAGGGGTAACTTTACCATTGACACGGAGAACCACTGCCTTGGACCACGAGCAGTTGCACATATGCCAACTAATATTTCTGTCCCTAGATGGCACTAGTAGTAAACGCCTAAACGTATGCTGTACCGCATAGCTTGAAGCTGGGGACGGCGCCCTGCACAATGGGGGAGGGGGATAACGAGTGATCCAGGTCGTCAAAAGGGGGTAGCCATGCCATTGATGCTGAGAACCACTGTTCTAATTTGCTGTATCCTTGCCGGTTGAGGAGAACGGGCCCATTCCGTGATTCTAAAGGGAGTTCCAATAGGATTCTTAATCGTCACTTAACCCGCGCACTGCAGGGGGAGGGGGTTGATTTCCGCCCCCCCCCCTCAGGTTTTTCAAAGATAGCGAAAAACGGCGGCGCGCAGCGCCGCCGGGTGTTGGTACACCTGTTAGGACATCAATTGCGCACACTTTGAAACAAAAAATATCCTCGGGTCATCTCAGGTCAGGTCACCAGACCGGGTCAAGTGACCCCACCTCCAAAAATGTTTGCAGTTGTGCCAAAGCCAGAGTCTTTCACCGATCAGTTTGCAACTTACAGGATGTCATGAGGGCATCAGTACTTACAATTCGTATATCTCGGAATTTTGATATCGGTGACTTAGGATCAGGTCAATTTCGTAACCTCCCCATAATAAGTAAATGGGGAAATATACAAATGCTTCCTATTTCAAGGATATGCATGATATTAGTCCAATTACTTCTGAATGATGTTATTATAGGATATTCTTGATGATCCAAGTGTAATTTTTGTTCAGTGACCCCTATTGGGTCATTTGAGGTCATGCGAGGTCACCCATCACTTTTTTGTCAATTACTCCCGACATAATGAAGATAGAGAAGTAAAACAGACATCAATGTGTTTGTCTCGTCGAGACACGTCTTCCCATATGCAACATGGCCTACTTGGGTCACCACTTGACCTTGACCTGAGGTCAAATTGTTAAGTTTACTTAACAAGGTCACGATATATATATCATTCGAAGCGCCTGGACAAGATAAACACAATGGCGTAAACAGTTTTACGTTATCTTTACTAAGTAAAAAGTTAATCGCAAAAAAGGATTTGGCAAAAAACGGTATTTTTTTCTTTTTGACCTCTGGAGCTTCAAATATTGACCTGAGATCAAATCTGAGAACACCCTAGCCTTTGCAAATTTCACTGGCTGGCGTTTACTTTTTTCCGTTTGTTTCTAACTAGCATCGTTTCTTAGATATATGGCAATTTCTGGAGCGATGTCCTAAAACAGGAAAAACTGGAAAATTTGACCTTTGATGACCTCTGGTGACCTCAATTTTGACCTGACATAAAATAACACTGAAATACTTTCGATAAAACATGTATGAAGCTATCAAACACCCTTTTTCGCTTCTCGCTACGTAGCGTAGTTTTCGAGATCTCAGGGGGGGGGGGGGCGGAAATCAACCCCCCCCCTGCAGTTCGTGTTCGGCGCAAAGCCCCTACAGTGCGTATCTATTCGACATGGTCATACCTATTCGACATGGTCATATGTATTCGACATGGTCATACCTATTCGACATGGTCATATCTATTCGACATGGCTCTGCTGGGCGATTACAGGTCAAGTGGTGGTGCAAGCCGGTGATAGGCAATTAGGGATTGGATAACCCGTACCACCCGTGACACCTGTCGTACCTATAATACGTTTTTATACCCGTCATACACCCGAAGTACCCGTCAAAACCTACGGTGCCCGACATACACCCGTAGTACCTGTTGTGCCCCTGGGGAAAACGTGATAACCCCGTTATAGCCAACACTCGCCCATTATACCCGTGGCACACCTATGGCACCCGATACACACACGTTAAACCCGTGGAAACTCAACCCCGGCTAAGCGTATATGTTAATTGATATATGCCGTATCGTATGTCGATGACTTTCGTTTCGCAGTGATTCCGTGGTTGCTTCTCATTGGTTGTGACACTGTAGTATCCGTGGTTGGATCTGATTGGCTTTCGACTGGAGTGAAGCGATGTAAAACCCGTATCCGTAAACTGTTTTTTTACGGTAAAATATTTCTGAACACCTCCTATGTTAGTTACAGCACAAACCTTCGCCCAAAACTACACAACCAAAACTGTCTAAAACTATCGTATCAAATGCGTCGGAAATGTACGAATTATATATCATTCGGTATTATCTGTAAACTCGTTTGAATACCTTAAAATCACGTGCATCACATGCTTATATCAATGTGGTACTGCAATGTTGAATTACCGCTTTAATTATATAAATTCGTGGCGGATAAATAGACAGACAGACAGACAGACAGACAGACAGACAGACAGACAGACAGACAGACAGACAGACAGACAGACATACAGACAGACAGACAGACAGACAGACAGACAGACAGACAGACAGACAGACAGACAGACAGACAGACAGACAGACAGACAGACAGACAGACAGACAGACAGACAGACAGACAGACAGACAGACAGACAGACAGACAGACAGACAGACAGACAGACAGACAGACAGACAGACAGACAGACAGACAGACAGACAGACAGACAGACAGACAGACAGACAGACAGACAGACAGACAGACAGACAGACAGACAGACAGACAGACAGACAGACAGACAGACAGACAGACAGACAGGCAGGCAGGCAGGCAGGCAGGCAGGCAGGCAGACAGACAGACAGACAGACAGACAGACAGACAGACAGGCAGACAGGCAGACAGGCAGACAGGCAGACAGGCAGACAGGCAGACAGGCAGACAGGCAGACAGGCAGACAGGCAGACAGGCAGACAGGCAGACAGGCAGACAGGCAGACAGGCAGACAGGCAGACAGGCAGACAGGCAGACAGGCAGACAGGCAGACAGGCAGACAGGCAGACAGGCAGACAGGCAGACAGGCAGACAGGCAGACAGGCAGACAGGCAGACAGGCAGACAGGCAGACAGGCAGACAGGCAGACAGGCAGACAGGCAGACAGGCAGACAGGCAGACAGGCAGACAGGCAGACAGGCAGACAGGCAGACAGGCAGACAGGCAGACAGGCAGACAGGCAGACAGGCAGACAGGCAGACAGGCAGACAGGCAGACAGGCAGACAGGCAGACAGGCAGACAGGCAGACAGACAGACAGACAGACAGACAGACAGACAGACAGACAGACAGACAGACAGACAGACAGACAGACAGACGCTTATCAAATAGTAATATAGATTACCCCACTTCGGGTAATGGACCATTGCGGCGGGATATTGGCAATTGAGCAACCACGTGATAAATTATAGGTGATTCGTTTGATAGTGGCTACACAATGGTCATGCATGTATCCCAGTTTGTGTTATCTGCTGCAGAACACGGCACCGCAATATCGCAAGGAACATCGAAACAGCCGCTTTTGGGGTAGGGGTTAACGTATTGGAGGATATGGGTATGACACCTTCTTTGCGGATTGGTCATTGAAATCAGACGGGGTACAGGGTAATGCGCCATTCTGGTCGCCAAAAGGGGTAACTTTACCATTGACACGGAGAACCACTGCCTTAGACCATGAGCAGTTGCACATATGCCAACTAATATGTCTGTCCCTAGATGGCACTAGTAGTAAACGCCTGAAGGTATGCTGTACCGCATAGCTTGAAGCTGGGGACGGCGCCCTGCACAATGGGGGAGGGGGATAACGAGTGATCCAGGTCGTCAAAAGGGGGTAGCCATGCCATTGATGCTGAGAACCACTGTTCTAATTTGCTGTATCCTTGCCGGTTGAGGAGCATGAGCCATTTCGTGATTCTAAAGGAAACCAATAGTATTCTCAATCGGGACTAAATGCTTGAAGGAACGCTCTCCGATACTATTATTATTATTATTATTATTATTGGAACCCTCCCATTTCACAATTTACAGATGTCCCAAACCCAGTATTTATGCCGTTGTCTTGCCGGATGTAGATCAGCCCTGTGACTCAACTCTCCCGGGCCCAGGATGGGCGGCGGCTGATGGTCCAGCCGCTGACGTCTACCGGTGACTGCTAGATCACCGACTGGTCACCGATGGCTAGTGACAGACGACTGCCGTAGACTGATCACTTATATAGATACTGCGGTGATCAAGCCTGTTGATAGTCCAAGTGGGAGGGCAATAAGTCAGGCGGATCGCCGTCGGCACGGACTTGTAGTGCACTATCACTGTTGTAACAGTGCGGAGAGGTACACACATGCTGGACCAGTTGGTGATGATGGTACAGCTGATGTCATAAACGTGCCTGAACCAGAAGTGTAGAATTATAACCCTCAGTGGAAACGTCTGATCAGATGATATGCGGTCACATATTCAGATGAACAGTCCTCACGGGATCTCCGTCGTCAGGATGGCCGAGCGGTCTAAGGCGCTGCGTTCAGGTCGCAGTCTGGTTCTCCAGGCGTGGGTTCGAATCCCACTTCTGACAAACGGTTTTGTACGATCTGCACCGAACGTTCTCAATGAAAGAAACGGAACAGGCGGGAAAATATATCTAAAAAAATGCGCGTGTATCGCTTAAGGGAGAAGTATGAGCTTAGTCTCATGAGGTATTCACATGGTGTTCAACAAAACGTGGTCAAATTGCATGATGGAGAGAGATTCTTCTGTGCTGATAAAACTAGTGATAATTTCTGAACGTTTGCCAGAAGTGGAATTCGAACCCACGCCTGGAGAACCAGACCGCGACCTGAACGAGTCACCTCCCCCTTAGACCGCTCAGCCATCCTGACGACATGGTCAATTATAAATACGTGCAACCCCATGGTTACGTACAAAGCAAACTACATCTAGGGTATAGTTGAAAAGCTGACGTCACTCAAACCGTCCCTGCAAGGATGAGCGTGGTGAACACTTTGAGCGGCGAGTACCTGCAATGATAGTGTTTTGTGTCGGCCGTGCGCCGTCCAGTCGCTGTCTAATCAATAGCCGCTTACCAGAGGCAGTTTTCTTATCGGTACAGCTCCGTCCGAAATATTGTATTGACATACGCAACAGTCTTTTCCAAGGGCGTCGCCACCTTCCGAAAGTGTGGGTGGGGGGGGGGGGGGGGGGGAGGCATTTTTATGTCGATTATTTCCATGCAACGCCCATAGGCGTAATGTTAAAATCCGAAAACTTCCCCCGCTTCCGACGCCCATGCAATGTACATTCAATGTCATTCAATGTCAATTAAATCCACCACTGAACGTGTCGACATTGTACCACCACTGAACGTGTCGAACATGTCGACATTGTATGCGCCTATATAACACCGCGATGCAGTCTCCAGATGCCCTTTTCTTTCATTGTTCTGCCCAAGGCCACTAAAGAGAATACTAGCGAATGGTTCTGCCTTGGAAATATGATATAAAAAATATGCCTAGAAAATATGTCAACTGTACCGCATTCATTTATTATTTGTTTCGCAGTATATCACTTTATTTGAAGTGACTAGCACCAAGTTGTAGTCTCCAGTCCACCGGCCTTGTCCCAGCATTCGACATGGTCATATCCATTCGACATGGTCATACCAATTTCGATATGGTCATATATATTCGACATGGTCATACCTACTCGACATGGTCATACCTACTCGACATGGTCATACCTATTCGACATGGTCATATATATTCGACATGGTCATATCTATTCGACATGGTCATATCTACTCGACATGGTCATACCTATTCGACATGGTCATATATATTCGACATGGTCATATCTATTCGACATGGTCATATCTATTCGACATGGTCATATCTACTCGACATGGTCATACCTATTCGACATGGTCATATATATTCGACATGGTCATACCTACTCGACATGGCCATACCTATTCGACATGGTTATATATATTCGAGATGGTCATACCTATTCGACATGGTAATATCTATTCGACATGGTCATACCTACTCGACATGGTCATACCTATTCGACATGGTCATATATATTCGACATGGTCATACCTATTCGACATGGTCATATCTATTCGGCATGGTCATATATATATTCGACATGGTCATACCTATTCGATATGGTCATATCTATTCTGCATGGTCATACCTATTCGACTTGGTCATATCTATTCGACTTGGTCATACCTATTCGACATGATCATATATATTTGACATGGTCATATCTATTCGACATGGTCATATCTATTCGACATGGTCATATATATTTGACATGGTCATACCTATTCGACATGGTCATATATATTCGACATGGTCATATCTATTCGACATGGTGTTATCTATTCGATATGGTCATATCTATTCGACATGGCCATATCTATTCGACAAGGTCATATTTATTCGACATGGTCATACCTATTCCACATGGTCATATCTATTCGACATGGTCATATCTATTCGACAAGGTCATATTTATTCAACATTGTCATACCTATTCCACATGGTCATATCTATTCGACATGGTCATGTCTATTCGACAAGGTCATATTTATTCAACATGGTCATACCTATTCGACATGTTCATATATATTCGACATGTTCATATATATTCCACATGGTCATATATATTCGACATGGTCATATCTATTCGACAAGGTCATATTTATTCGACATGGTCATACATATTCGACATGGTCATATATATTCGACATGGTCATATCTATTCGACATGGTCATATCTATTCGGCATGGTCATATCTATTCGGCATGGTCATACCTATTCGGCATGGTCATACCTATTCCACATGGTCATACCTATTCCACATGGTCATATCTATTCGACATGGTCATACCTATTCGACATGGTCATACGTATTCGACATGGTCATACATATTCGACATGGTCATACCTATTCCACATGATCATATCTATTCGACATGTTCATATATATTCGACATGTTCATATATATTCGACATGTTCATATATATATATATATATTCGACATGGTCATACCTATTCAACATGGTCATATCTATTCGACATGGTCATATATATTCGGCATGGCCATACCTATTCGACATGGCCATACCTATTCGACATGGCCATATCTATTCGACATGGCCATGCCTATTCGACATGGTCATACATATTCCACATGGTCATACCTATTCGACATGTTCATACCTATTCGACATGTTCATATCTATTCGACATGTTCATATCTATTCGACATGGCCATGCCTATTCGACATGGTCATACATATTCCACATGGTCATACCTATTCGACATGTTCATTCCTATTCGACATGTTCATATCTATTCGACATGGTCATATCTATTCGACATGGTCATATATATTCCACATGGTCATACCTATTCAACATGGTCATATCTATTTGACATGGTCATATATATATTCAACATGGTCATACCTATTCGACATGGTCATATCTATTCGACATGGTCATATCTATTCGACATGGTCATACCTATTCGACATGGTCATACTTATTCGACATGGTCATACTTATTCGACATGGTCATACCTATTCGACATGGTCATACCTATTCGACATGGTCATATCTATTCGACATGGGCATACCTATTCGACATGGGCATATCTATTCGACATGGTCATATCTATTCGACATGGTCATATCTATTCGACATGGTCATACCTATTCGACATGGTCATACCTATTCGACATGGAGACCTATTCGATCATTGAGTGGAATGCGGTGCCAGAGGGAATCTACTATGGATTCGAACCCGCGCTTGGAGAACTAGCCTACGAGGTGAACGTAGCGCGTTGGACCGCTCGGCCATCCTGACGATTGGAAGTGCTCTGTAGTGCTCAGCGCTCGGTACCGCAATATCGCAAGGAGCATCGAAACAGCCGCTTTTCGGGTAGGCTTAACGTATTGGAGGATATGGGTATGACACCTTCTTTGCGGATTGGTCATTGAAATCAGTTGGGGTACGGGGTAATGAGCCATTCTGGTCGCCAAAAGGGGTAACTTTACCATTGACACGGAGAACCACTGCCTTAGACCATGAGCAGTTGCACATATGCCAACTAATATGTCTGTCCCTAGATGGCACTAGTAGTAAACGCCTAAACGTATGCTGTACCGCATAGCTTGAAGCTGGGGACGGCGTCCTGCACAATGGGGGAGGGGGATAACGAGTGATCCAGGTCGTCAAAAAGGGGTAGCCATGTCATTGATGCTGAGAACCACTGTTCTAATTTACTGTATCCTTGCCGGTTGAAGAAAATGCGCCAATCGGGACTAAATGCTTGAAGGAACGCTCTCCGATACTATTACTATTATTAGTATTGGAACCCTCCCATTTTACAATTTACAGGCCTCCCAAACCCATTATTTATGCCGTTATCTTGCCGGATGTAGATCAGCCATGTGACTGAACTCTCCCGGGCCCAGGATGGGCGGCGGCTGATGGTCCAGCCGCTGACTTCTACCGGTGACTGCTAGATCACCGACTGGTCACCGATGGCTAGTGACAGACGACTGTCGTTGCCTGATCACTTATATAGATACTGCGGTGATCAAGCCTGCTGATAGTCCAAGTGGGAGGGCAATAATAAGTGAGGCGGATCGCCGTCGGCACGGACTTGCAGTGGACTGTCACTGTTTTAACAGTGCGGAGAGGTACCCACATGCTGGACCAGATGGTGAAGGTGTTGCAGCTGATGTCACCAACGTGCCTGAACCAGACGTGTGGAATTATAACCCTCAGTGGAAACGTCTGATCAGATGATATGCGGTCACATATTTAGATGAACATTCCTCATTGGAATACATCGTCAGGATGGCCGAGCGGTCTAAGGCGCTGCGTTCAGGTCGCAGTCTGGTTCTCCAGGCGTGGGTTCGAATCCCACTTCTGACAAACGGTTTTGTACGATCTGCATCGAACGTTCTCAATGAAAGAAACGGAACAGGCGGGAAAATATTTTTGTAAGAAGAAAAATGCGAGTGGATCGCTTAAGGGAGGAGTATGAGCTTAGTCTCATGAGGTATTAATGTTGTGTTCAACAAATCGTGGTCAAATATCATGATGGAGAGAGATTCTTCTGTGCTGAGAAAACTAGTGATAATTGCTGGACGTTTGTCAGAAGTGGAATTCGAACCCACGCCTGGAGAACCAGACTGCGACCTGAACGCAGCACCTTAGACCGCTCAGCCATCCTGACGACATGGTCCATTATAACTACGTGCAACCTCATGGTTACGTACAAAGCAACCTACATCTAGGGTATAGTTGAAAAGCTGACGTCACTCAAAACCGTCCCTGCAATGATAAGCGTGGTGAACACTATTTGAGCGGCGAGTACCTGCAATGATAGTGTTTTGTGTCGGCCGTGCGCCGTCCAGTCGCTGTCTAATCAATAGCCGCTTACCAGAGGCAGTTTTCTTATCGGTACAGCCCCGTCCGAAATATTGTATTGACATACGCAACAGTCTTTTCCAAGGGCGTCGCCACCTTCCGAAAGTTGGGGGGGGGGGGAGGAATTTTTATGTCGATTATTTCCATGCAACGCCCATAGGCGTAATGTTAAAATCCGAAAACTTCCCCCGCTTCCGACGCCCATGCAATGTACATTCAATGTCATTCAATGTCAACTCTCTCCCGGGCCCAGGATGGGCGGCGGCTGATGGTCCAGCCGCTGACGTCTACCGGTGACTGCTAGATCACCGACTGGTCACCGATGGCTAGTGACAGACGACTGTCGTTGCCTGATCACTTATATAGATACTGCGGTGATCAAGCCTGCTGATAGTCCAAGTGGGAGGGCAATAAATAATAAGTCAGGCGGATCGCCGTCGGCACGGACTTGTAGTGGACTATCACTGTTTTAATAGTGCGGAGAGGTGCCCACATGCTGGACCAGTTGGTGAAGGTGTTGTAGCTGATGTCATGAACGTGCCTGAACCAGACGTGTGGAATTATGACCCTCCGTGGAAACGTCTGATCAGATGATATGCGGTCACATATTCAGATGAACAGTCCTCATGGGAATCCATCGTCACGATGGCCGAGCGGTCTAAGGCGCTGCGTTCAGGTCGCAGTCTGGTTCTCCAGGCGTGGGTTCGAATCCCACTTCTGACAAATGGTTTTGTACGATCTGCATCGAACATTCTCAATGAAAGAAATGGAACAGGGGGGGAAATATTTCTGTATGAAGAAAAATGCGAGTGGGTCGCTTTAGGGAGGAGTATGAGCTTAGTCTCGTTAGGTATTCACATTGTGTTCAACAAAACGTGGTCAAATTGCATGAAGGAGAGATATGAAGGAGAGAGATATTTTTTATGTGCAGATAAAACTAGTGATAATTGCTGAACGTTTGTCAGAAGTGGGATTCGAACCCACGCCTGGAGAACCAGACTGCGACCTGAACGCAGCACCTTAGACCGCTCAGCCATCCGGACGACATGGTCCATTATAACTACGTGCAACCCCATGGTTACGTACAAAGCAAACTACATCTAGAGTATAGTTGAAAAGCTGACGTCACTCAAACCGTCCCTGCAAGGATGAGCGTGGTGAACACTATTTGAGCGGCGAGTACCTGCAATGATAGTGTTTTGTGTCGGCCGTGCGCCGTCCAGTCGCTGTCTAATCAATAGCCGCTTACCAGAGGCAGTTTTCTTATCGCTACAGCCCCGTCCGCAATATTTTATTGACATACGGAACAGTCTTCCAAGGGCGTCGCCACCTTCCGAAAGTTGGGGGGGGGGGGGGGGGGGAGGCATTTTTATGTCGATTATTTCCATGCAAAGCCCATAGGCGTAATGTTAAAATCCGAAAACGTCCCCGTTTCCGACGCCCATGCAATGTACATTCAATGTCATTCAATGTCAATTAAATCCACCACTTGATGTATGCGCCTATATAACACCGCGATGCAGTCTCCAGATGCCCTTTTCTTTCATTGTTCTGCCCAAGGCCACTAAAGAGAATACTAGCGAATGGTTCTGCCTTGGTTCTGCCTAGAAAATATATAAACTGTACCGCATTCATTTATGATTTGTTTCGCAGTATATCATTTTATTTGAAGTGACTAGCACCAAGTTGTAGTCTCCAGTCCACCGGCCTTGTCCCAGCATTCGGCATGGTCATACCTATTCGACATGGTCATACCTATTCGACATGGTCATATCTACTCGACATGGTCATACCTATTCGACATGGTCATATATATTCGACATGGTCATACCTACTCGACATGGTCATACCTATTCGACATGGTCATATATATTCGACATGGTCATACCTATTCGACATGGTCATACCTACTCGACATGGTCATACCTATTCGACATGGTCATATATATTCGACATGGTCATACCTATTCGACATGGTCATACCTATTCGACATGGTCATATCTATTCGGCATGGTCATACCTATTCGACATGGTCATATCTATTCGACTTGGTCATACCTATTCGACATGATCATATAAAATCGACATGGTCATATCTATTCGACATGGTCATATCTATTCGACATGGTCATATCTATTCGACATGGTCATATATATTCGACATGGTCATACCTATTCGACATGGTCATATATATTCGACATGGTCATATCTATTCGACATGGTGTTATTTATTCGACATGGTCATATCTATTCGACATGGTCATATCTATTCGACAAGGTTATATTTATTCGACATGGTCATACCTATTCCACATGGTCATATCTATTCGACATGGTCATATCTATTCGACAGGGTCATCTTTATTCGACATGGTCATACCTATTCCACATGGTCATAT
>JAXIVJ010000576.1:185000-210233 GCA_036785665.1 Chirona hameri
AAGCCAGTGGTAAAAGTTTGTCAGAAGTGGAATTCGAACCCACGCCTGGAGAACCAGACCGCGACCTGTAGCCTTTTTCATAAAGGTCGATTTGTAACTTTTGTATGTGTAAGATTGTAGGTTTGTAGTTGTAGTTGTACAAATATGTTTCATAAAGCAAAAACTACAATATACAATCACAAACAACAAATCTACAAACCTACACATACTAATTGTACAAATCCCGGCCCAAAATGTCTGATGTGTTTCATAAAGAACAGCTGAGTCCCTAAACAACGGACCAATTGTAGAATTTATCAGGCAAACTACACATGCAATCTACCATGCCCCTTCGGTGTGTAGAAAACTGAATCCTTGGAGCGGAGAACACCTTTACGGTATTACGGAGAACATCTTTTATGAGAACATTTTTTTGGCCTCACCATTTGAATAGAAAACTCCTCCCGTGTCGTTTAGCTCTACGAATTATGCATCCACATAATCAAATATATCATTATTTCCCAATTATCTGGAGTCTCCTGAATGCAGGTACCCACATCAATACACGTGCCGAATATTAACTGGGACTTTTCATTAAGCGCGTTCGAATCACGACGACGGAGACACTTTCTTCACACTTATATTTATAGATATAGAGTGATCTTACCTCCTTTCTCTCCCGGATCTATTGGAAGTGTTTCACCTGCTTTTGCCTCAGTGCCACGGGTGGAGTTTCCTATTCAAATGGTGGGCCACTGCCCCACCAACTTTGTGTTTTGCCAAACCAACTCTTGACAGATTTGGAGGTTATCCGGCATTAAAATGACCATTTTCACCCCAACCAAATAAAACAACCAAGCAAAATTACATTTTTCCCTACCAACTTTCTTGGTAAAGCTCCATCCATGCTCAGTGCGAGCCTTGCAGTCATGGTTTGACACCGACACTAGCGAATCAGGGGGGTGTCATGGCTATCTCCGTAACGTGTCCACCCTGTCCCATGGCGTCATTTGACAGCCCGATTTCCACCAATGGGGTGGCCGAATCGGGAGAAGCGTATTTCTTTTCGTAGACCGTCTCGTGGCACTTCTCGGTCTACCAAAAGAATTAGGCCTTCGACCGGCGCGGCCGCCATGTTTTTTTACGGTGGCGCATTCGTCACTCAACGATCTTCAACATAATTGTAGGTGAAACAAGTGTAATCCAGATGTAAAAATAATTTCACCTGATAGATACTACTACAAAGTATCCTCAAGTCACATTACTTCATCAACAACCAGGTGAAATAATACAAAATTCGCACTTCAACCAAAAACAGCATCCAGCGACAGTTCCCGTGGCTAAAATCCAAGCAATGCCTTATATGGGCATGGGCCTCGCTTGGTTGCATGCCTTGCTTTAACATCGTCTAGCGGCTCACCCTTGCTATTTAGGAGAAAATGTCCCAAAAGCGAGCTGTAGAGGACGTTTCAATCTATCATTTAGTGCTCAATTGATCCCTCTGGCACCTAAGGTATGCAAATGGTAGGACGCGAAAGTAGGCCGATTTAACACTATTTGAATAGGGAGCGTGTGACGTCACGTGCCCATGACATCACGCATTTCGCTGCCTACCCCGGACGGGTCTACCTAGTCTCTATGGCCTTGCTAGCGAATAATCGCCCTTTCCAAATATTCCACAGTCGCGGTGTTAATTTACAGTTTCTGCTTGATCCGAAAAGAAATGTTCTTGTCATTTTCTTTGCAGTAACGCCCTTTTTCATATAACTTATATTATTTCAGTATCAAATATTTTTCCTTCAAAATAATCACAATGTTATAATATTAGAACAGGTGAATTTGGGATATTTGATATATTTATTTATGTGTCTTTGACGCACCTCAAGAACCTTGTTTATTTACTTTGTCAGCTGACGCAAACAAAAGCTACACTCGCCGCCGAATTTACAACCCCCGCTGATGTGGTGTGTGTACTGTGTAGTGTTTATGAAACGTGCTGGATTTGTAGGTTGTAAAGTTCAAATTACAAACTACAACTACAACAGGTTTGTACAATTTCTTTATGAAAAAGGCTACTGAACGCAGCGCCCTAGACCGCTCAGTCATCCTGACGACATGGTCGAATATAACTACGTGCAACCCCATGGTTACGTACAAAGCAAACTACATCTAGGGTATAGTTGAAAAGCTGAGGTCACTCAAAACTGTCCCTGCAAGGATGAGCGTGGTGAACACTATTTGAGCGGCGAGTACCTGCAATGATAGTGTTTTGTGTCGGCCGTGCGCCGTCCAGTCGCTGTCTAATCAATAGCCGATTACCAGAGGCAGTTTTCTTATCGCTACAGCCCCGTCCGCAATATTTTATTGACATACGCATCAGTCTTCCAAGGGCGTCGCCACCTTCCGAAAGTTGGGGGGGGGGGGGAAGGGACGGAGGCATTTTGATGTCGATTATTTCCATGCAAAGCCCATAGGCGTAATGTTTAAATACTAAAACGTCCCCCGCTTCCGACGCCCATGCAATGTACATTCAATGTCATTCAATGTTAATGAAATCCACCACTTGATGTATGCGCCTATATAGCACCACGATGCAGTCTCCAGATGCCCTTTTCTTTCATTGTTCTGCCCAAGGCCACTATAGAGAATACTAGCGAATGGTTCTGCCTTGGTTCTGCCTAGAAAATATGTAAACTGTACCGCATTCATTTATGATTTGTTTCGCAGTATATCATTTTATTTGAAGTGACTAGCACCAAGTTGTAGTCTCCAGTCCACCGGCCTTGTCCCAGCATTCGGCATGGTCATACCTATTCGACATGGTCATATCTATTCGACATGGTCATACCTATTCGATATGGTCATATCTATTCGACATGGTCATACCTATTCGACATGGTCATACCTACTCGACATGGTCATACCTATTCGACATGGTCATACCTATTCGACATGGTCATACCTATTCGACATGGTCATACCTATTCAACATGGTCATACCTATTCGACATGGTCATACCTATTCGACATGGTCATACCTATTCGACATGGTCATATCTATTGGACATGGTCATACCTATTCGACATGGTCATACCTATTGGACATGGTCATACCTATTAGACATGGTCATATCTCTTCGACATGGTCATCTATTGGACATGGTCATACCTATTCGACATGGTCATACCTATTGGACATGGTCATACCTATTCGACATGGTCATACCTATTCAACATGGTCATACCTATTGGACATGGTCATACCTATTCGACATGGTCATACCTATTCGACATGGTCATATCTATTGGACATGGTCATACCTATTCGACATGGTCATACCTATTGGACATGGTCATACCTATTCGACATGGTCATATCTCTTCGACATGGTCATATCTATTGGACATGGTCATACCTATTCGACATGGTCATACCTATTCGACATGGTCATATCTCTTCGACATGGTCATACCTATTCGATCAGCCCTGTGACTGAACTCTCCCGGGCCCAGGATGGGCGGCGGCTGATGGTCCAGCCGCTGACGTCTACCGGTGACTGCTAGATCACCGACTGGTCACCGATGGCTAGTGACAGACGACTGTCGTTGCCTGATCACTTATATAGATACTGCGGTGATCAAGCCTGCAGATAGTCCAAGTGGAAGGGCAATAAGTCAGGCGGATCGCCGTCGGCACGGACTTGCAGTGGACTATCACTGTTTTAACAGTGCGGGGAGGCACACACATGCTGCACCAGTTGGTGAAGGTGTTACAGCTGATGTCACCAACGTGTCTGAACCAGACGTGTGAAATTATAACCCTCAGTGGAAACGGCTGATCAGATGATGCGGTCACATATTCAGATGAACAGTCCTAATGGGAGTCCATCGTCAGGATGGCCGAGCGGTCTAAGGCGCTGCGTTCAGGTCGCAGTCTGGTTCTCCAGGCGTGGGTTCGAATCCCACTTCTGACAAAGGGTTTTATACCTCTTAGACGCTGAGTATTCTCATTGAAACAAACGAAACAGGCGGGAGAACATTTCTATTGAGACGAAACTGCCTTTCGAGCACCGGGGTCACAGAGGTAACTAGTGGATGGTTCCCCCGTTAACCCGTTCACCCATTGACATATCTTGAGATACCTTGATTTTCTTCGCTGAAGTGTCGGTGATGAGCATTTTAATTGCTGTTTAGGTGAACTTTGGAAGTGTCCGTTGGAACGCTCCTGTGTCGAGGACTGTTCTCGAGAACAGAGGACTGTTCATCTGAATATGTGACCGCATATCATCTGTTTAGACGTGTCCACTGAGGGTTATAATTCCACACGTCTGGTTCCGGCACGGAGATGACATCAGCTGTACTATTGGTTCCAAAATAAGCGTCTAAAATACCTGCATTCTCGCCATCCCTGGTCGGTTGGGAGGTAGGCTGTCCGACACACTCTAGTGCTCGGCGGGACAGCCTATACAGCTTGGCTACACTGACGCTACACTCTGCCTGTATAGGCTGTTTCGCGCAGCATTGTTGTGCACCGTACCGCCTAACCTTTCAGGCGGTTCAAAACGGCCGGTATTCACTACAAATTAACTGCTGTGCCGGCCAACCCAACGGGACGCTTATTTTGGAACCAATAGTACCATCATCACCAACTGGTGCAGCATGTGTGTGCCTCTCCGCAGTGTTAAAACAGTGATAGTCCACTGCAAGTCCGTGCCGACGGCGATCCGCCTGACTTATTATTGCCCTCCCACTTGGACTATCAGCAGGCTTGATCACCGCAGTATCTATATAAGTGATCAGGCAACGACAGTCGTCTGTCACTAGCCATCGGTGACCAGTCGGTGATCTAGTAGTCACCGGTAGAAGTCAGCGGCTGGACCATCAGCCGCCGCCCATCCTGGGCCCGGGAGAGTTCAGTCACAGGGCTGATCTACATCCAGCAAGACAACGGCATAAATAATGGGTTTGGGACGTCTGTAAATTGTAAAATGGGAGGGTTCCAATAATAATAATAATAATAATAGTATCGGAGAGCGTTCCTTTAAGCATTAAGTGACGATTAAGAATACTATTGGAACTTCCTTTAGAATCACGGAATGGGCCCGTTCTCCTCAACCAGCAAGGATACAGTAAATTAGAACAGTGGTTCTCAGCATCAATGGCATGGCTACCCCCCTTTGACGACCTGGATCACTCGTTATCCCCCTCCCCCATTGTGCAGGGCGCCGTCCGCAGCTTCAAGCGATGCGGTACAGCATAACTTCAGGCGTTTACTACTAGTGCCATCTAGGGACAGATATATAAGTTGACATATGTATGTGCTACTTACTGCTCGTGGTCTAAGGCAGTGGTTCTCCGTGTCAATGGTGAAGTTACCCCTTTTGGCGACCAGAATGGCGCATTACCCCGTACCCCGACTGATTTCAATGTATATTCCGCAAAGAAGGTGTCATACCAATATCCTCCAATACGTTAACCCTATTTGTAACAGGCTCCTGGCTACTGGCTACCTCCTGGCTATTTGTAACAGGGGGGGGGGGGGGGGGTGGGGGGCGGATTCCGCCCCCCCCCCCCCCCCGGAGATCTCGAGATCTACCCGTCCGATTTTCGAAAATGAAACGGTGTTTGGTTCCTCTCAACACAATCTACATTTATAAATAATAAAAAAAATCTAAATTTTGGATAGGGGGGCAACAGGGGGGCAAAAACGACAAATTTTAGTGGTATTTTTGATTCAACATAGCTTTCATGTTTATCGACCGATTTTAACACAACTAATAGGAATCGATAGAGATTGAATCGGAAATTGATATATGACGGTGACGTTTGAAAATTCAAAAATCATAGGCGTGTGCAGGTCACTAAATATGGGGGTGAAGTAAATGCGTAATTAAACCATTTTTTGATGTTTTTTTTTAATAAATGAAATGGTATGTGATTGAGACATTAGAAAAAACAGTTATAAATCTCTTTTTTGCCATAGGCGGTACCAGGTTAGTGAAAAAGGGGGTAAGATTGGGGAAAATATTAACCGCAGACAAGTTGCTACCCAGCACTATAAATATGTTACTGATCATAGATAGTTCCTTTTTGCATGTTGTACTTCATCATAGGCGTATCCAGGATCCAAACTAGGGCGGCGCAAGACCTTTTGATAAGTATATTATCCGCTATCATGATACTAACTAGTCAACAGTGACTATTTCACTTACAACTTCAATTAACATTGCTTACCCCCCTTTTTACCCTACCTGGACTCGCCTATTATCTTATAATCGTTCGTAGAGTAGCCTGTGGTGCGTGTTTCATCCGAAAACTGCAGTATGTTATGTCATTGTACGCCCATGCCTCTTAGTTTCCTTGCAATAATATGACCCCCTTTCTTCCATTCCTGAGCGCGCCTCTGCAAAAAAAAATACTTCATTCCCTTTTCTGGTCTCATATGTGCATATATTATTATAAGCTAAACGTATATTGCGCCGTTATCGCTGGCATATCGTCATCACCATGCCAGTCACCCCCCTTTTCATGTTCCTGAACACGCCCCTGAAACTCTATATGTAATAAATTATGCAAATAATGGAAGCAGAAGCTATCTTTTACATCTTGATAGCTATAAATGCCCCTTACATTGCTCTATTGGCTTCCCGCCAAGCATTGAATACTTCCTGGAACCCCCCCCCCCCTTTTCAAGCCCCTGAAACCGCCTCTGCCATGCAATTTTGTATGATATTTCATTAATATCATCTAATTTGCACTTTTTGCAATCACGGTAAGCCGATGTAACTCCTTCATACTTGATGCAGTTAGGAAGAAACCGTGAAGATCGCATTTCCGTATTTTCGCCAAATGTCGCCTCCGAACCCACCCAAAACTGTGCCCTGGAACCGCCTCTGTTCAAGTTAAGAACTCAAAATTTTGACTCCAAATGCGAAGTTCAATTCTATGAAAAGTCCCAAAATTTCATGGGCCTGCTCCCAGCCGTTCTGGAGATATCTGTGAAAAACATGAGGGGGGGGGGGGCGGAATCCGCCCCCCCCTGTTACAAATAGGGTTTACCCGCGCCATTCCGGGGGGGGGGGGCGTTTAGACGCCCCCCTCTCTAAGGTTTTTCGAGGATAGCGAAAAACGGCTGCTCTGGCATCATTTGCCCACATTGCACTATGGGGCATTTTCAATTCTAGCACGAATTAATTGCTACTTGACTTTTGCGGCTTCCACTTGGGACATATGTGTAAGAAACCCCACTAACACCCCTCGCTGACAATGAATAAACACGAAAACGAAGGATTTTACTTCAAAATGGCATGCAGTTTTCCGAAATAATATATTTGATAGGGAAGCGTTTATGCTTCTCAGAGGCTATGTATGGTAGTCCCTGGCTGATTGGTTGCGATCCATTATCCAGCAACTTAAAGGAAATAGTTCACCTTCGTCCTTCTACATGGGTTTTTAACTGAGATAGCAGTTTTGTAGCCCGTGTTGGGAAACCCATATCTGCAAATTTGTTTTGCCTAAAAATAATATATTTGATTTTTTGGCGAAGGAATGCGGTGCTGACGAAAGAATGCGGTGCTGACGATGACCTGGGCAGAGGCTATACAATCAGCCAATCAGCTTGCAGCTGGTGTAGCAAGCGAACCGCCGGCCGCCGGTTGGCACTTCTCTAATGCGAGTCTATTCTTACGCGACTACTTTCGAATCTGATTGGCTGAACCATTTATTTCATTGCGTGTGACGTCATAACTCTGACTCAGAGAGTATGCATATAGTTTTGATAACATTAATAATGTACTACCTTCTGTCCTGAATCGGCGCGATGTATGGCCATTTTTGACAATCTAAAAATAGTTTGTATTTCAAAATATAATCATAGTGTTTGGAAGAAGACAAAAATGTTGCAAGGTGAACTATTTCCTTTAACAACAACATAAATGGGTGTAATGGTTTTATTAGTAATACAAGACCACGACACATTTGTTATTCATCTACGCAGTTCCCTCGCCCTGGTGGGGGTCATTTGCCCCACCCCCTCCTGAGGTTTTTCGGGAATAGCAGAAAAACGGCGGAGCGCAGCGCCGCCAAATTTGGCACAGCTTTTTCGGAAATAATTACCAACATTAAGTGCAAATTTTGATCTCAGGTCATCTCAGGTCAGGTCACCAGAACACGTCAAGTGACCTTACCTCCAAAAATGTTTGTGATCGTGCCAAAGCCCCAGTGTTTGTTCGAGATATTTGAGACTTACAGGATTTCATGAGGGCCACAAGTACCTACAATACCTTTATCTCGGATTTGGCATATTGGTGACCTAAGGGCAGGTCAATTTCGTTACCTCCCCATTATAAGTAAATGGGAAAATATACAAATGATTCATATTCAGAGAATATGCATTAGATCAGTCCAATTCTTTCAGAATCATGTCATTTTAGCTCATTCTTGTTGACCCAGGTGCAATTGTTGCTCGGTGTCCTCTGCAAGGGAAGTTGAGGTCATCTGAGGTCACAAACACTTTTTTGTCCATAACTCTTGATAGAATAAATACGTGCAAATGATACCACTGTGCTTTCCTCGTCAAGACACATCGCCCCATATGCAATGTGGCCTACCTGGGTCTCACCAAATGACCTTGACCTGAGCTGCCATTTTTGAGGTGTCATTGAGGTGCCACCTGTGCCATTTTTAAAGTTAACCTAATCAGGCTACCATTAAGATATATTTAAGCGAATTGACGGGACAAACACGATGCTGGTAAAATTATTGCTCTATGTTTAACCGATACAAAGTTATTCACGAAACACTTTTTGGAAGAAAATGCCATCGTGACCTTTGGTGACCTCTGAACAATTGACCTTAGTTAAATTGTAGGACATCTATGGCGATTGCATTTTGCATGCGCTTTCGATTGTTGTTTTCTGTTTGTTCCTAGCATAGTTCCCGAGATATTTGGTGATTTCTGGAGAAAAGTCCTAAACTTGGAAAATTTGACCTTTGATGACCTCTGGTGACCTTAATATTGACCTGAGCTAAGCACAATGCTCGAAGAAGCTTCGGATGTCCTCGAGAGTTTTCGAACACCTTTTCCGCGTCTTTCTAACCATTTTAGTTTTTGAGTTAGTCATTTTGAACCCCCTCCCCCTCCCCCACCCGAATACCTTTTAGGACCTTTTAGGTTTTAATTGCCTCATTATATCAATTACAACAATTCTGTTCAATATGAGTTAAATATAACATGAATATGACGATGAGCTTAAACACTGTTGAATTTTGCACCTCTAATCGATGAATGAGAGAAGTATATGCATATGTTTGAGCTCGCGTAGTTCTAAAAGGGGAAACAAGGGGCAACCAATTTTGCTTGAGCATTATGCAACATGAACCAGAGTTTCGAATGGTCCCAATTAAACACGCAATTCGACGAAATTTGAGGTTAAAAGCTTACATGTTTGTAAAATGCATTTGGGAAAACGCCACTATTTGAACCTGATGGAAAATATTGGTGTTAGCCTACGAGCGAATCTTAGGTTTCGTCCCAATCGAACTTAATTGCTACGAGCGAATCTTAGGTTTCGTCCCGATCGGACTTAATGTCTTCGAGCGAATCTTAGGTTTCGTCCCAATCGGACTTAATGGCTACGCGCGAATCTTAGGTTTCGTCCTGACTGGACTTAATGGCAATGAGCGAATCTTAGGTTCCGTCCCGATCGGACTTAAAGGGAAATAATGACCTTTTGATTTTGTTAGCAACAATTTCTTAGGCTACCGTTATGGTTTTAAAATTACTTTATTTAAATTTAAGAATTAAATACAATTATTCCCAAATTCAAAGTTGTAAGTTTGGAAAAAAATACAAAACAAGTACCTTGTGTACTTCATGAAGGTCATTGACAAATTCGTCCTTCCCTACCAGTATTTGCAAAGCACTCGGCACTGCGCCACGATAGCAAAAGGCGAGGGAAATACATATTGATACAATATTATTACGTCATAAGTTTCTGAAGTGTCAACTACTATGAAATACAGTGATACAATACCTTTAATAATGATTAACAAGAAAATTCAAACTATTTGAATAAGTTTTTAATTAGCTTTCAACTCAAAATCAGATATATTTTGCAATGCTACACAAGAATGGCACCAGTGACGTCATTAACAAAGCCTGCTGCGGGACTTGGGTATACTAATCAGGAACAACTCGCCACAATGGTAAAGTGCGCCGAGAAGCATGACAATGACTTTGTAAACAAATCGCCGACGCTAAATAGGTCGCCGTCGATGTGCATCGATGAGCTTCCGAATTAATTGCCAGTTTTGTGTTATTGTTTGTTAGTTTTTTTGGGAAAAATTATTATTTTTCATGATAATATAAAGCATAGTGTTATATACAGCCACATAAAAATTATACAATACTCCTAATGTTGAAAACAAATGAATCGATTTTCACAAATTGAGGGTCGCAACCACTAACTATGCCGCCGTTGATGTGCATCGATGAGCTTCCGATTTTATTGCCACTTTTTCCAATCGCTGTTAGTTTTAGAAGATCGCCGGGCATATAATCACAACAAGCAGAACGCACAATATATTCTCCACTCATTGCGTAAACAAACAATACGGGAAAAGCCCGCAGTTTGATGAGGACCAAAAGTACTTGCAAGTACCGGTCGTTAAAAGTGTGGAACGCTTATCAACTTTAACTTGAAATATCTTTCGGTAGGAAAGTTTTCATGCAAAATGTGATGAATTTACAATATATTTTGGTCTCGTCTGGCGATTTCAAGTGCTAACTCCATTTTTGTGGGAAAAGGTCATTATTTCCCTTTAAAGGAAATAGTTCACCTTCAACATGGATTTTGAAATGAAATAGCAGTTTTGTAGCCCGTGTTGAGAAATCCTTATCTGGAACTTTTCTTGGCTGAAAAGACTCCCCAGTCGAAGATATTTGACTTTTTGGCGAAGGAATACGGCGCATATATGATGTACCGTACCGTCTGAAAGTGCCAGCACTGCCATGGAGCATGCGCAGACCAATAACGCACACCATAAAATCAATAATTTACAACCTTTTGTCCTGAATTGGCGCGATGTAGGACCATTTAAAAAAAAGAAAAAAAGAAACTATTAAAAATATAATAAAATCGTGTTCTGAAAAAAAAATTCCGAAGGTGAACTATTCCCTTTAATGGCGGGGTTAGGTTAGGTTGGGTTAGGTTGCGCCAGCCATAATCCCATAATATAGTGACGTCATCATCGTCATCTAGGGCTTCCATATGTATCCAGATAAACCTTGTTTTATAGTAACCTTGAACCTTGATTTTCGTGAGACGCCAGCCGTCCCAGACTGACATGCACGACCCATCCATTACCCATCCCAGACTGGCATGCACGACCCATCCATTACCCATCCCAGACTGGCATGCACGACTTTTTACTTTTGACGAATCACGAAACCAACTTTGGTTCGCTCAAAAGTTATCGCCTAAAATTAGGGTCCCAAGCGGTCTGCCGTTCACAGTAGTTGTTAACTCTTTAGAGCGGCATTCTTGACAGAGGGGGGGGGGGGTAGTTGATCCATCTGCACTTTTACCAGGGGGTGTCATCCCTATCTCCGTAACGTGTCCACTTCTACTTAGGACGTCACCCCAGTAGTCAATTCTGGCGCATGTCGTCTGCGGTCGGTTAAAACTGTTTTTCGCAAATAACCTTTTAACAAGTATAGATACATCAATTATTTTGATGTCATCGTGTTCGCCTCGTCAGAACGCGTCGATTCATACCAATTGCACGTGGTTTAGGTCAAATCAAAAGTTAATAGAAGGGGCGGGGCTTAGAGCCTCAGCTGGTGACCGCCGAACGGCAGGGGGACCGTGAACAAGGCCCTGCCCTTTGATGACCTCTAATGACCTCAATATTGATCTGAGCCTAAAATTATCCAAAATGTTTCGATTCGCCTTGCTTTGGGCTTTCCAACGCTGTCTTTTTCTTTTTCGTTACTTTTTGACTTTTTGAGTTAGGGGTATTTATTTCTCCCGAAATATCATTAACTGCAATGGCGGAGGAGGCCGATGGATACACATGATGTCACGCTCTGACGTCATGATCACGTAGAATCGCCGGATGACTACCTCTTATATATGGCCTTGCCTTTTCCTATATTCTTACTCTGATGTCGACTGAAGCACAACCCTACTATATGTAGTTCTGGTCACATTTGATAGAAAGGAGCGTGAAAAGCTGACACGCTGCCATCGCCAGTGCTCGTCGTTTGAATCGTTTTGGCCGTGTCCATCCTTGCAAGTTGCAGGCGACAGTTTTATATGACGATGACCTTATGCAATATGTAGTTGGTACGTCGTTTTGAGGTGGCATGTAATCGTTTACACCGCATAGAGTCAGGATGGGCGAGCGGTCTAAGGCGCTGCGTTCAGGTCGCAGTCTGTTTCTCCAGGCGTGGGTTCGAATCCCACTTCTGACAAATGTTTAGAGGATGACGGTGATGAGGCACCTCAGTCCGGCCTCGGTCCGTGTGATGATCCGTGTGGAGGTTATTTCACGTCAGCACGTCACGCGACACGTCTGCTCGCTTTGAGGCTTATCTCAATCTTGACGCTAAAATGGACTGTTAGTCTGTAAAATAGGTAATTCAAATGCAGGTATCATGCTGGTGTTGAAGCCTCGTCTTTGGTCCGGTGTGCAAGAAGAGTGATATGTTTCAGTGATACCCAATTCAAATAATGGCAAAAGGGCTCAGTTAGGTACAACAATGCCTTTCCGAATTCATGATTACCTATTATTAAGCACAGTTATCGTTGGTCTACAGTAAACTTGGGTTTTATTCTAAAGGTTCCCTGCGGCTATTGTCTCACACATCGGCTATGCCTCTGTTTACAGGTTAGCTATTCCCGCTATGGACATTCTGCATATAACCGCGGAGCCCCTGTCGCTGGAGGCCATCAGTAGGGAGGTGGGCAGCGACGACTGTGGCGCCATCTCTACGTTCAGCGGTACAACTCGTAATTCGTTCGAGGACCGCCAGGTGGTGCGCCTCGAGTACGAAGCGTACGAGGAGATGGCTCTCAGCGAGATGAAGAAGATTTGCGCGGCGTTGCGAGAGAAGTGGAGTATAAAACACGTCGCTATTTATCACAGGTGAGATGGTGGGACTCGGAGCTGCAGGGGCGCAGTTGGTGAGTGCGTACATTTGTTGTAAATTTGTGAGCGATAACATTTACCGTCTGTACGTTTGGCTAGCGATAACATTTACCGTCTGTACGTTTGGCTCCTCTAAGGCCGTGGAAATGTAGATTGAGTCCGATATAGACTTACGAAGAAGGGCTTATCTGTTAATTTAAGCCTTTTACTCATCTATCTAATATAGTAATATAAGTTGAGCTAATTAAAGGCACCTAAACATGTGCATGTCTTGTCACGTGTCTCTTTTAGTCTGCTTTGTTTCTGCTTCATTCGTACACGTCCATGTTCTATGTAGTCAGCGGCTGTTAACATGCTAGCATCTCCCTCTGTCCGCGCGTCAGGCTGGGTGCCTGTCAGAATGTCACCACCTGTCTGCATACGTGGCTAACATCTCCTTTCCCCGTGCCTTCCTCTATATGCGCCAGGCTGGGTGTGGTACTTGTCAGAATGTCACCATCTGTCTGCATACGTGGCTAACATCCCCTTCCCCGTGCCTTCCTCTATATGCGCCAGGCTGGGTGTGGTACTTGTCAGAATGCCACCATCTGTCTGCATACGTGGCTAACATCTCCCTTCCCCGTGCCTTCCTCTATATGCGTCAGGCTGGGTGTGGTACTTGTCAGAATGTCACCACCTGTCTGCATACGTGGCAAACATCCCCTTCCCCCGTGCTTTCCTCTATATGCGCCAGGCTGGGTGTGGTACTTGTCAGAATGCCACCATCTGTCTGCATACGTGGCTAACATCCCCTTCCCCCGTGCCTTCCTCTATATGCGTCAGGCTGGGTGTGGTACTTGTCAGAATGTCACCACCTGTCTGCATACGTGGCTAACATCTCCCTTCCCCGTGCCTTCCTCTATATGCGCCAGGCTGGGTGTGGTACTTGTCAGAATGTCACCATCTGTCTGCATACGTGACTAACATCCCCTTCCCCCGTGCCTTCCTCTATATGCGTCAGGCTGGGTGTGGTACTTGTCAGAATGCCACCATCTGTCTGCATACGTGGCTAACATCTCCCTTCCCCCGTGCCTTCCTCTATATGCGCCAGGCTGGGTGTGGTACTTGTCAGAATGTCACCATCTGTCTGCATACGTGGCTAACATCCCCTTCCCCCGTGCCTTCCTCTATATGCGCCAGGCTGGGTGTGGTACTTGTCAGAATGTCACCACCTGTCTGCATACGTGGATAACGTCTCCCTTCCCCCGTGCCTTCCTCTATATGCGCCAGGCTGGGTGTGGTACTTGTCAGAATGCCACCATCTGTCTGCATACGTGGCTAACGTCTCCCTTCCCCGTGCCTTCCTCTATATGCGTCAGGCTGGGTGTGGTACTTGTCAGAATGTCACCATCTGTCTGCATACGTGGCTAACATCCCCTTCCCCCGTGCCTTCCTCTATATGCGTCAGGCTGGGTGTGGTACTTGTCAGAATGCCACCATCTGTCTGCATACGTGGCTAACATCCCCTTCCCCCGTGCCTTCCTCTATATGCGTCAGGCTGGGTGTGGTACTTGTCAGAATGTCACCATCTGTCTGCATACGTGGCTAACATCCCCTTCCCCCGTGCCTTCCTCTATATGCGTCAGGCTGGGTGTGGTGCCGGTCGGAGAGTCCTCTGTCGTGATCGCCATCAGCTCCTGCCACCGGCGCGACTCACTGGAGGCCGTCTCCCACGCCATCGACGCCCTGAAGGCGCGCGTGCCCATCTGGAAGCGCGAGGTGTACGGAGAGGGAGAGGGCGACGCTCAGTGGAAACAGAACGCCGAGTGTCACTGGGTACAGCGGACCCGGGGCAGCTGAGGCGGCGACCGGTGGCGGCCGGTTATCAGAGGACGGGTTATCAGCTGCCCCAGCGGACCCGGGGCAGCTGAGGCGGCGGCCGGCGGCGGCCGGCGGCGGCCGGCGGCGCACCGGTTAGCAGAGGAAAACTTGAAACACAATACCGAACCAGAAGGATGACAGGGAAAGGTTGTGAACTCATGCTGCGAGAACAACGTATGCAAAACATTTGTTTATCGAAAAGCATGAAATTAGCGGTCCTCAAAAGTCTACATGTGCTGTTTTGTGGCATGAATTTAAAATTGACCGTAATTGTGCGACGAGTTTATGTGGTCGATGTATACTCCGGTAGGATGTCAGGCGGCTAAGACAGCGGGGTATTGGGGTACGGTCACGGGTTTGTGTAAAAAGCACAGGGACAGTGGCCTGTGAGCGGCAAATCGGCTGGAGTTGTTATTCCCCAGCTTGCTAAATGATGCAGATTGCAGAGGTGTTGCAGAAAAGGAACCAATGATGGAATTCGTACATCATTTGCCGTTGCTGCGTTGTTAATTTTCGACATATGATCGAAACAGTCGCGACGATGCATGTCTTCCCTTTGTACCAGGAAGTCGTGCATATTGCTGGAATCGTGAGCAAGAAAACAATGTTTATCATTTATGGTCATGATTTTGGCTATGAATCGTGTCCAGTTTCTTGTAAAGTACCTATTGTTCTTCTTCTTCTTAGGAACCAAACATGTTTTAATGTAAAACAATGTGTCAGGCAGGCTACAAACATGTCGTGAAGTGTGTGTTCTTGGTATCCTTATCCGTCGTTCACTGCATGTAGAATAGTGCTAATTGTCGAAACGCAATACACTTGCCTATTATTACACTCGTCTGATCCTGTACTGGAAATGTTGAGGACTATTTGTCTATTGCACGTGCGCACGTGCAGAGGCACTCACTCCTGACTTGTGGGAAAGTGGCGGCTGAGGGTCCCTAACCACACACCAAATTTGCACACAATCTGCCCAAGGGCGGATCCAGCCGGCGGTTTTTTTTTTTTTGGGGGGGGGGGGGCAACCAGTTTGAGCGGATCTTACCTAGGTACCCTCAATTTCGAAAATCTCCCCGGATTTGGGCCACTTTATTTTGCAACCACACAATTTCTAATGATTTTTTTGTTTAGCTTTTCGACCTTTTGGGATATCTAAAAAGGTGTACCTATGTTTTCGTTCCCGACTGCAAGGGAAAAAAAACATGAAAAATGTGTGCTGAATCAAGCCGGCTTTGCCCTTAAGAGCAAGAACGGATCCATCCGTTCGTCTTCGGGGCCAACTACTTTTTGCTACAGGGTTCGACGACCCTTGCAAAACAAAACAAGAGTATCTTATATTTTGTTTTTGCGGTCAAGGAAAAAAATGTAAGTGGAAAGAAGCTACCATAGAAATTTAAAACAGAACTTGGAGCATCAAATAAATGGTAGTTTTCTTCAGGATTTCCAGCTCCGAATCTCTGATCGTAAACCGAGGGGAGGGTCCGCCCGGAAAGATAAATACGCATTTCGCTGCACAAATGTTTGTCATCTGTTGCGCTCCGATTAAAAAGAACTAAAGGCGAGGGGTCAAACATGATCGACCCAGTCGCACTTCCGCCATTCAAAACAATAATACAGATGATCCGATCATGGCAAGAAGCTTTAGTTACCCATGTATGCACCGCATACGGATAGGATGATCAACTTCCGTTGCCAGGTTCTTGAAAAAAATATGTCCCTGCTCCCGGAACTCGAGGCCATTTGCGCATCTCGGCGGACGCATAGATACGACACACGCAGACGAAGTAACCGATACCTACTACGGTGAAGGCTGCATTTCTCATATTACTGCCGTACAGTCTATGGCAGAAACCTGCGGCAGCCAGCCAGGCAGCGGCAGCCTGAAATAATATAGCTGGCGACTTCCCGATCGCGCCAAGAAGTCAACGACTTCGCTGACGGATGACATTATACTGTCATCCGTATAGGTCAGACCTATAGGTCTCGCGGTGGGCTTCGCACATGATCAGCGCCTCCATCCGGAGCTCGGTCACTGTCGCTCGGAGAGAGGATAGAGTCTTCTCCACCTTACTGAACAATGAACACCCTCTCCGCCTCCGCCGTTGTAACCGGAAGGATGGGAAGGACCTACAGGAAAAAGGATGGATTTGGACCGATTGGTTCTATTGTAGACTTGCTTGACCGAAATGGTGCTGGATAGAAATAATTAAATAAAGACACCTGTAAACGTGATAATTATAAAACTTATAAATTACCCCCGCCCTGGTGGGGGTCATTTGTCATTTGCCCCCCCCCCCCCCCCCCCCCTGATATTTTTCGAGAATAGCGGAAAACAGCGGCGCGCAGCGCCGCCAAATTTGGCAAAGATTTCCAAAATTTTCCAAATTTGCCCAGTAGGTACCGTTCTAAAAGCGCAAATATAGCATGTATTCGACTTCACGTCTGGGGGGGGGCAAAACATAGTTTGGCCCCCCTTGAACGGTCTTGGGGGGGGGGGGGCATGTCCCGTTCTCCCCCTGGATCCGCCCCTGAATCTTCCCAGCCGGTGCAGAGTTTTGCGAGAAAACACTTTTCAACACCCCTCACGCGGCACGCGGCACGCGCATGGTAGTCACCCACGTGAGTCGGCTGGGGCTGCTCAGCAAAGAAGTCAGCTTGTCAATCGGACGTGCGGATTGCGGTTGCAGAGATATGAGCTTCTCAAAAGCGTCGCCACGGACCGGGCCGGGCCGGGCCACTAATATTCAGATTTTTCCCTTACACCACGGAGGGACGAGCGAGCGCTTCGCGCTCGCTCGTAATAATACATCGTATATCGTATATCGTATACTATTTGCACTGGTATATGTAACACTATGCAGCTAGCTACAGTGCAACTAAGCCCCACAGCACCATAGGCGTACACAAGGATGGGGGGGGGGGTGGCAAACGGGGCAATTGCCCCCCCCCCCCCTTCCCTGAAGGTCTGTACGTGCCTCCTTTGGTCGAAAAAATGCATGATTTTTTTTATTTTTTTTAAAGAGAAAAATGGTGAAAATATGCCCTTTTAAAAATATAGTGGGCCAAATCCGGTGAGTTTTTTTTTTGGTGGGGGTACTTTATGCGCCCCTGAGCAAAAACTCCCCCCTCCTGGAGTAAATCCTGGGTACGCCACTGCACATCACTGCACACTATCCAGCCCATCCTATCACATTCGGATCCCGATCATCCTCACACCACGGCAGTAATCCGGTTAGCGGCCGCTGCGGCCCTGATCGCCGCTGTTTGATGGTTAGTTAGCGCCATCGGACGGGCCGGAGGGTGCGGCCCTCCCCTCCTGTCTATCAGAGATCAGAGGGTGCGGCCCTCCCCTCCTGTCTATCAGAGATCAGAGGATGCGGCCTTCCCCTCCTGTCTATCAGAGATCAGAGGGTGCGGCCCTCCCCTCCTGTCTATCAGAGATCAGAGGGTGCGGCCCTCCCCTCCTGTCTATCGGAGATCAGAGGGTGCGGCCCTCCCCTCCTGTATATCAGAGATCACATGCCGCCAATGCCGGAGGGTGCGGCCCTCCCCTCCTGTCTATCGGAGATCAGAGGGTGCGGCCCTCCCCTCCTGTCTATCAGAGATCAGAGGGTGCGGCCTTCCCCTCCTGTCTATCAGAGATCAGAGGGTGCGGCCCTCCCCTCCTGTCTATCAGAGATCAGAGGGTGCGGCCCTCCCCTCCTGTCTATCGGAGATCAGAGGGTGCGGCCCTCCCCTCCTGTATATCAGAGATCACATGCCGTCAATGCCGGAGGGTGCGGCCCTCCCCTCCTGTCTATCGGAGATCAGAGGGTGCGGCCCTCCCCTCCTGTCTATCAGAGATCAGAGGATGCGGCCTTCCCCTCCTGTCTATCAGAGATCAGAGGGTGCGGCCCTCCCCTCCTGTCTATCAGAGATCAGAGGGTGCGGCCCCTCCCCTCCTGTCTATCGGAGATCAGAGGGTGCGGCCCTCCCCTCCTGTATATCAGAGATCACATGCCGCCAATGCCGGAGGGTGCGGCCCTCCCCTCCTGTCTATCAGAGATCAGAGGGTGCGGCCCTCCCCTCCTGTCTATCAGAGATCAGAGGGTGCGGCCCTCCCCTCCTGTCTATCAGAGATCAGAGGGTGCGGCCCTCCCCTCCTGTCTATCAGAGATCAGAGGGTGCGGCCCTCCCCCTCCTGTCTATCAGAGATCAGAGGGTGCTGCCCTCCCCTCCTGTCTATCAGAGATCAGAGGGTGCGGCCCTCCCCTCCTGTCTATCAGAGATCAGAGGGTGCGGCCCTCCCCTCCTGTCTATCAGAGATCAGAGGGTGCGGCCCTCCCCTGCTGTCTATCAGAGATCAGAGGGTGCGGCCCTCCCCTCCTGTCTATCAGAGATCAGAGGGTGCTGCCCTCCCCTCCTGTCTATCAGAGATCAGAGGGTGCGGCCCTCCCCTCCTGTCTATCAGAGATCAGAGGGTGCGGCCCTCCCCTCCTGTCTATCAGAGATCAGAGGGTGCGGCCCTCCCCTCCTGTCTATCAGAGATCAGAGGGTGCGGCCCTCCCCTCCTGTCTATCAGAGATCAGAGGGTGCGGCCCTCCCTCCTGTCTATCAGAGATCAGAGGGTGCGGCCCTCCCCTCCTGTCTATCAGAGATCAGAGGGTGCGGCCCTCCCCTCCTGTCTATCGGAGATCAGAGGGTGCGGCCCTCCCCTCCTGTCTATCAGAGATCAGAGGGTGCGGCCCTCCCCTCCTGTCTATCAGAGATCAGAGGGTGCTGCCCTCCCCTCCTGTCTATCAGAGATCAGAGGGTGCGGCCCTCCCCTCCTGTCTATCAGAGATCAGAGGGTGCGGCCCTCCCCTCCTGTCTATCAGAGATCAGAGGGTGCTGCCCTCCCCTCCTGTCTATCAGAGATCAGAGGGTGCGGCCCTCCCCTCCTGTCTATCAGAGATCAGAGGGTGCGGCCCTCCCCTCCTGTCTATCAGAGATCAGAGGGTGCGGCCCTCCCCTCCTGTCTATCGGAGATCAGAGGGTGCGGCCCTCCCCTCCTGTCTATCAGAGATCAGAGGGTGCGGCCCTCCCCTCCTGTCTATCAGAGATCAGAGGGTGCTGCCCTCCCCTCCTGTCTATCAGAGATCAGAGGGTGCGGCCCTCCCCTCCTGTCTATCAGAGATCAGAGGGTGCGGCCCTCCCCTCCTGTCTATCAGAGATCAGAGGGTGCGGCCCTCCCCTCCTGTCTATCAGAGATCAGAGGGTGCGGCCCTCCCCTCCTGTCTATCAGAGATCAGAGGGTGCGGCCCTCCCCTCCTGTCTATCAGAGATCAGAGGGTGCGGCCCTCCCCTCCTGTCTATCAGAGATCAGAGGGTGCGGCCCCTCCCCTCCTGTCTATCAGAGATCAGAGGGTGCGGCCCTCCCCTCCTGTCTATCAGAGATCAGAGGGTGCTGCCCTCCCCTCCTGTCTATCAGAGATCAGAGGGTGCGGCCCTCCCCTCCTGTCTATCAGAGATCAGAGGGTGCTGCCCTCCCCTCCTGTCTATCAGAGATCAGAGGGTGCGGCCCCTCCCCTCCTGTCTATCAGAGATCAGAGGGTGCGGCCCTCCCCTCCTGTCTATCAGAGATCAGAGGGTGCGGCCCTCCCCTCCTGTCTATCAGAGATCAGAGGGTGCGGCCCTCCCCTCCTGTCTATCGGAGATCAGAGGGTGCGGCCCTCCCCTCCTGTCTATCAGAGATCAGAGGTGCGGCCCTCCCCTCCTGTCTATCAGAGATCAGAGGGTGCGGCCTTCCCCTCCTGTCTATCGGAGATCAGAGGGTGCGGCCCTCCCCTCCTGTCTATCAGAGATCAGAGGGTGCGGCCCTCCCCTCCTGTCTATCGGAGATCACATGCCGCCAATGCCGGAGGGTGCGGCCCCTCCCCTCCTGTCTATCAGAGATCAGAGGGTGCGGCCCTCCCCTCCTGTCTATCAGAGATCAGAGGGTGCTGCCCTCCCCTCCTGTCTATCAGAGATCAGAGGGTGCGGCCCTCCCCTCCTGTCTATCAGAGATCACATGCCGCCAATGCCGGAGGGTGCGGCCCTCCCCTCCTGTCTATCAGAGATCAGAGGGTGCGGCCCTCCCCTCCTGTCTATCAGAGATCAGAGGGTGCTGCCCTCCCCTCCTGTCTATCAGAGATCAGAGGGTGCGGCCCTCCCCTCCTGTCTATCAGAGATCAGAGGGTGCGGCCCCTCCCCTCCTGTCTATCAGAGATCAGAGGGTGCGGCCTTCCCCTCCTGTCTATCAGAGATCAGAGGGTGCGGCCCTCCCCTCCCTGTCTATCAGAGATCAGAGGGTGCGGCCTTCCCCTCCTGTCTATCGGAGATCAGAGGGTGCGGCCTTCCCCTCCTGTCTATCGGAGATCAGAGGGTGCGGCCCTCCCCTCCTGTCTATCAGAGATCACATGCCACCAATGCCGGAGGGTGCGGCCCTCCCCTCCTGTCTATCAGAGATCAGAGGGTGCGGCCCTCCCCTCCTGTCTATCAGAGATCAGAGGGTGCTGCCCTCCCCTCCTGTCTATCAGAGATCAGAGGGTGCGGCCCTCCCCTCCTGTCTATCAGAGATCAGAGGGTGCGGCCCTCCCCTCCTGTCTATCAGAGATCAGAGGGTGCGGCCCTCCCCCTCCTGTCTATCGGAGATCACATGCCGCCAATGCCGGAGGGTGCGGCCCTCCCCTCCTGTCTATCGGAGATCACATGCCGCCAATGCCGGAGGGTGCGGCCCTCCCCTCCTGTCTATCGGAGATCACATGCCGCCAATGCCGGAGGGTGCGGGCCCTCCCCTCCTGTCTATCAGAGATCACATGCCGCCAATGCCGGAGGGTGCGGCCCTCTCCTCCTGTCTATCAGAGATCACATGCCGCCAATGCCGGAGGGTGCGGCCCTCCCCTCCTGTCTATCAGAGATCAGAGGGTGCGGCCCTCCCCTCCTGTCTATCGGAGATCACATGCCGCCAATGCCGGAGGGTGCGGCCCTCCCCTCCAGTCTATCGGAGATCACATGCCGCCAATGCCGGAGGGTGTGGCCCTCCCCTCCTGTCTATCGGAGATCACATGCCGCCAATTACATGTACCCGAGCCTGCGGCTGGGTCGAGTCCAGGTCCAGTGGTGAGAGAGGATTGCTGGAGACGTGGCATCATCAGATGGTCCCAACAGTTCGGCCAGCAACAATCATCTGTCGATCAGCCTGGGGCAGAGCATAGGCGGAAGTAAGTGGGCGGTCAACATAGGATTGGCTGTACTCCATTTATGATCTTGGTAAGGGATGGGTGGCTGAAGATAATGTCGCTTCAATGGCTTTTTGTTGAGTTCCAATACGGACTGGGATTGGGCTAAGCTGCACAGATTTCAAGAAACGCAAGGCTAACTTTAAAAGGTTTGACACAGACATGCCACTTTTCACCCGGCTGGCACCTATCCCCTGCATGTGCGTGCGGATACTGTGCGTTCCTGTAATTCCTGAAGCCATGAGCCCTCTGTCGATCCATCATCTCTTGGCCCGTGCTGCCCAGCTCCCGCTGCCCGGCCCCTCGCTACCCCGTGCCGCTGCCGTGGGGTAATCTATGCCGGCATCTCGCCGTGACGATAGATGGAGTAATCTGTCACGTGACCGCCGTGACGATAGATGGGGCAATCTGTCACGTGACCGCCGCCGGAAGGCAGCTGGAGGTGAAAAAAACGGGTCAATGCCGCCCGGCGTCGTTATATTCTCGTCTGCTGCGCGGCCCGGCCCTAGGTTGGAGTGTGTCTCGTATATTTTCATTGAAGTGATGCTGACTTCGGGTGTCGTAAGATCGGTAGATCATATACGATCATAAGAATTAAGATCATACATCATGGCATGATTCAGCAATGTCACCATAAACGTTTAGTCAGCCGCGCAACTTCCTCACATTGGTTACTTCCTTACAATTTGACCAGTTTAACGGTTAACAAGTATTAAGTTTTAATATCATCGACCTGCGATATGACTGCTCCGTTGCTTCACACAAGCAGTATCTTTTTCTGAAATGTCTCCGACCACCTATCACCAGCAGTGATCTCACCATTTAATCATCATTTGGGAACTCACTTCCTAGCTCAGTATCACAACAGCCCAGACCGTCGATTGTGCCACTTTGACCTGTAAAACTCACATTTCTACGTACCCGAATCAATCTCGCTGTCGATTTAATACCGTAACGGCGTAACTTTACGAGGTCTCGTCACCAGAGAACGATAAACGCCGCTGTTCATTTCGAATCGTCCTGCTGGATGCTGCTCCTGACCGATTGGTAATAAATGGTTTCGATTAATTCGCCGGTAATCGATATACATTTATCTAAACGCTCGAAAAAGATGGGGCAACCAAATAGTCGTTGCAGCTGAAATGTATTGTCAGTGAACCATACTTCTCTAAGTACTATCTTTAGTTTAATGCCGCTAGTTGTATTGACTTGTAATTTCAAACTGGAGTGCTAAAAAGAAACACATCTTCGTGTTTTGGCATCCGTACATTGAACGCCTCTACTTAAACAGGACTCTAAGACGAGCGGGACAAGCGATATAGCTTCGAGACCACGTTGACTGGATTGTCAAACAGGTGGTTGATGGTTTGATGTTTTGCCACGAGAGATGTATCCGGTAATTGATCAGATTTCCCGTTACCTCGAAACACCATGTATTGACTCAGCTATTGAAGCTATCTTTTTATGATGAAATGCGCAGCATGCAAGTGTGGCGATCGGGAAACGATAAACAGCCAAAGCACTGAAGGCACTGTCATACACTGAGACATTAAATCCGCGCTTTTCTCAAGTTTTCCTCTGAAAATACACTATCCACTTTGAATCTCGTAGCCTCAATTCAACTCGAAGCCTTCCTTCCATGGACACAATATCGATCACGCCTCCCACTCGATCACATGGGCCCTCCCTTCCAAATCACAAGTGGCCCTCCCTTCCAAATCACAAGTGGCCCTCCCTTCCAAATCACAAGTGGCCCTCCCTTCCAAATCACAAGTGGCCCTCCCTTCCAAATCACAAGTGGCCCTCCCTTCCAAATCACAAGTGGCCCTCCCTTCCAAATCACAAGTGGCCCTCCCTTCCAAATCACAAGTGGCCCTCCCTTCCAAATCACAAGTGGCCCTTCCTTCCAAATCACAAGTGGCCCTCCCTTCCAAATCACAAGTGGCCCTCCCTTCCAAATCACAGGTGAGCCTTCCTCAAATCACAGGTGTCTCCCTCCAAATCACAGGCGAGTCTCACTCCCAAATCACAGGTGAGCCTCCCTCCAATCACAGGTGACCTCCCACCAAATCACAGGTGAGCCTCCCTCCAAATACAGGAGTCTCCTCCAAATCACAGGTGAGTCTCCCTCCAAATCACAGGCGAGTCTCCCTCCAAATCACAGGTGAGTCTCCTCCAAATCACAGGCGAGTCTCCCTCCAAATCACAGGCGAGTCTCCCTCCAAATCACAGTGATCTTCCCTCCAATCACAGGTTATCCTCTCTCCAAATCACAGGTGAGCCTTCCTCCAAATCACAGGTGAGTCTCCATCAAAATCACATGCGATTCTCCCTCCAAATCACAGGTGAGTTTTCCCTCCAAATCACAGGTGAGTCTCCCTACAAATCTACAGGTTGAGTCTCCTTCCAAATCACAGGCGAGTCTCCCTCCAAATCACAGGTGAGCCTCCCTCCAAATCACAGGCGAGTCTCCCTCCAAATCAAGGTGAGTCTCCTCCAAATCACGGTGAGCCTCCCTCCAAATCACAGGTGAGCCTCCCTCCAAATCACAGGTGAGCCTCCTCCAAAAACACATGTGAGTCTCCCTCCCAATCACAGGCGAGTCTCACCTCCAAATCACAGGCGATTTTCCCTCCAAATCACAAGTGAGTATCCCTCCAAATCACAAGCGAGTCTCCTCCAAATCACATGTGAGTCTCCCTCCAAATCACAGGTGAGTCTCCCTCTAAATCACGGTGAGTCTCCCTCCAATATACAGGTGAATCTCCTTCCAAATCACAGTTGAGTCTCCCTCCAAATCACAGGCGAGTCTCCCTCTAAATCACAGGTGTGTCTCCCTCTAAATCACAGGTGAGCCTCCTTCCAAATCACAGGTGAGCCTCCCTCCAAATCACAGCACCTCCCTCCAAATCACAGGTGAGCCTCCCTCCAAATTACAGGTGAATCTCCCTTCCAAATCACAGTTGAGTCTCCCTCCAAATCACAGTGAGCCTCCCTCCAACAT
>JAXIVJ010000577.1:0-210229 GCA_036785665.1 Chirona hameri
AATGAATGCTCGGTATTTTCCCTCCACTATTGGAAAACGCAACAACGAAACAGCAAACGCAACAACAACGCCTTTGCATCAATCTGTTCAACGTTGTTGAATGGGCACTTGTAAACAAATCGCCGACACTAAATAGGTCGCCGTAGTTTAGCTTGGCACCGGCCGGCCGGTGCCAAGCTAAACTGCCGATTTCAATGCACCTTTTCAAATTATTGTTGAT
Organism: Chirona hameri; assembly: GCA_036785665.1. Classification (NCBI taxonomy): domain Eukaryota; kingdom Metazoa; phylum Arthropoda; class Thecostraca; order Balanomorpha; family Balanidae; genus Chirona; species Chirona hameri. The sequence continues at coordinate 221 of JAXIVJ010000577.1, forward strand.
TGTTCATAACATTTTGGCACATATTCGCAAAAGATAGAGTGGAGGAAACATATTACATACCTTCATGATAAATAATGCGTAGGGAGACTAATTTACTGAATTCGTTATCGAGAAGTTGCTGAATACCGACCGTTATAAGCGTGGATCGCTATCAGTAGGAAACTGCCAATATCTTTCGGTAGGAATGTTCATATACAAAATGTGATGAATTTACATCATATTTTGGCCTCGTCTATTGATTTCAGGTGCTAACTCCATGTTGTGGAAAAAGGTGATTTTTTTTTAAGTTCGAAAATTTAAGATATGAACATTTTAATTTTTGACAGTTTTTATGTCGGTTCCTATTTCATCATCTCGATACTTGGCCAGTTTAGCACGTCACCATTGCAGCTGCTGGCAACATAGCGTCATGCGTATCAGGGGCGTCACCACCGGCGGTCTGCAGGGGGTCGGCCCCGCACGATCGCTCCGGCCACCGGATTAGCACTGTTTAACATCAGCTGTATGAGCGTGGGGGACCCGACTGCCCCCCCCCCCCCCCCACTCCAAATTTGGTGGCGACGCTCCTGATGCCTAGTGTACGATTTGTACGTAAAATTGCATCGATACGAACTTAAAACACTTAATATGTGTATACCCGATACATTGACACCTATAAGCAAACTTAATTCCATGCCGAAGTTCCCATCTTCCTCACTGTACGCGATCCCTTCCTAGAAATAATCGTCACACTTCTGTTTTTCAGCGTCTCGCCCAGTGACTAGCCTAGCTACACCGTCACCTTTCCTACGTCGGGGAGCGGCCCGCCTCTCAGCCTCCCCGGTCTCCAGAAGACATGCGGCGTGATGATCTGTCAGCCGCCCCCCAGGGACATCTGTCGGCCGAACATCCAACTAGCGCCGGCCCCGGGCCGGGATGTGATTATCAATCCGACCGAGCGCGCCGGCCGCTAACAGCTCTCATGTTTAGTTGATGCGAGAATTTCTCCGGGGAGGAGATTTCAATTACATGGCGGCATCAAGTTTTCAGAGGCCGGCGATTGATTCGTCCAATTTGCCGTGAGCCGCGCGGCGGAGAGGCCCCGCGCGGCGACCGGCGCCCCTGCGAGGCACGCCCCCCGCACATTGTCATTCTAATATATTCCGGAAACAAATTGAGTAGAAGAAAAGCACTCGTGGGGGCAGCGCACGATTGAACCGGCCGGAATAAAGTTAACTTTGAGACGTAAACGGCGGTCGTAAAGTGCGGCAGTGGCGGCGCGGCTGCGGCACGGAGCGGCGCAGCGCCGGGAGATTTGCCGCTGCCGCGACACGCTGTCGGTGTTAAACGACACCGGCGCGACCACGCCGGGCGGCGGGCCGCATCTCAACGAGCCGCCGCCGCCGCCGCCGCCGCCGCCGCCGCCGCCGCCGTCGCTCGGTGGTCCCGGTGAGGCGGGCATTGATTGGTCGCCGGGTGACAGGGCAGGTGCGGCTCCGCTGCCACTCGGAGGGTCGATGCATGTCTGCGCGTGTCCCCGGAACTGCTCGTCAGCACACCCCGCTGATTACCGTGCTGGGAGGCGTGGGTGTGTGTATTGAGACTGACGTCATCAGCGGACGGGCGCTGGTAGGCGCAGGTGGGTAGGCACGGCTTGGGACACAGCATCACAGAAGAGTCAGCGGCACTGAAACACACGGTTACATCTGTTCCATATTCCACACATAAACACGCTCTTGATGCTTCTGCTGTTCTGAAATCCCAACATGAACACGGCACGGTACTATGGTGGCACATGATTGGAGCCAGTGGTGAGTAACCCCACGGTCAACCAATGACGCCGCACAGCATAGCACTGTCCCCCCTCCTCCCTCCTCCTCCCCCCCCCCCCCCCCCACACTCCCCCCACACACCGGCGACCCAGCTGGTATGGCCGCCGAGCCACGTCAGAGCGACCGCTCTCGGCCACCGGCCCTCGTCGAGGATGATACATGGATGAGATGAGATCGGGCTGCCGCCCGGACTTGGCTACTCGATCTCGCCCAGGTAGATCTGCTTGTCACTGGACCCGGAGACCACTGAAAACGCAGCGGGGAGGTATGTCGTCACCGACCCAAATCATGCAGTGGTCGCAGTCAATCGGCTCACTTTGAGACGTAAACGGCGGTCGTAAAGTGCGGCAGTGGCGGCGCGGCTGCGGCACCGAGCAGCGCAGCGCCGGGAGATTTGCCGCTGCCGCGACACGCTGTCGGTGTTAAACGACACCGGCGCGATTGTAATTTCTGCATTATTATGTGTATTATGAATAAAATCTCACAAACAAAACAAAACAAAACAAAACAAACGGTCATAAGATGATTAGTACCCGAAAACGCACCATTAACTTGTTTGGAATCACGGGGCATGAGAAGAAACATTATTTACAGAAACGTGTATAAGGTTCTGACAAGTAAATGGCATTGTTACTAGTCGACAATTGGCATTTACTAATTAGATTCGACGGAAATTAATGAATAGGTTAGTCTGTAAGGAAGCGAGACGGTGTGGTACAGCAACGACGCCTAGACCTTGGAATAGTTGTTCATTACTTACGACCGCGCTTGGAACAACATTTCAACAATACACAACCTGATTTTAACCCCGACGAAATCGGTACAAAATCATATGACTCCGAGCTTAAGGCGCATGTGAGCTAAATGTCCTTATACATTAAAACACCATAATTAGAAACACCAGTCCACGACTTATATAACGTACCAGCGCAGCAACAGGGGACGGCCATTTCATTCTCGTCATACTGGCGTTGTCCACACACTTATAAACGTCATACTGGCATTGTCGTTTCAGTTCAGGAACATTATATTCATGAGACAAGGTAGAAACATTTGGGGGCCAGTTGTAGACCTAAATCGGCATCAAGTGTCACATATTTCATGTTGAAACCCTGCAACATGGCTCATTCGTGCATGTGCGACGCAATAACAAAACTATTGTCAGTACGGCGCACCCGACCCCGAAATATGTCCGCTAATAACGCCGCCATCACTAAGTGCGAGGGGCAATCAGCTTCAACATGCAAGCCGCATCATATAAACCCCACAAATCCAGCACAGCATTTACCGAGTCAGGCGAATCGAGTGACACCGAAGAACACTGTAAACGGGGCCATTAAAACACGGACCAAGGCTTGGCTTCGACACGTGCAATGGAGGGAGGGTTAAATTGACCCACCACTCCTGTTTGGCTCGATTAACTACTTCGCTTATCGACTGGTTTTAGATGTTGAAATGCTTACTTATCCAAAACTGAACAAGCCGAATGCTCACAATTCAAACAAATGCCAACAACAGCATACAAACTTATGCGAGCTTTTGGCCGGCGAAGTCGACCGACCGCTCGGTGCACACGGCCGCGTACCGGCCTACGCGCAGACCAGCGGTAAAATATCAGGCAAGGAGTTGTAGTTTATTTTAATCATATGAGGTATAAACAAGAAACCTGAAGATGGAATTTAGCTTGTAAGAGACAAAGACGAGGCTATACCAAGCTTCACTGAACCAAGCTAGTTAGCTCATGAGCTAGTTACAAGTCAAAACTTGCAAAACCTTATCTCTTACAAGCTAAATGCCGGTCTCTAGTTTCTTATTTATATTTCATATAATTGCTATTGTAGAATCTATTCAATTGGAAATAATTGCTCTATCATTTAATGATATGCATACAATCACGGGAATCTGCAGGCTTAAAGTTCTTGCTTATCCGGACTTTGATTCTCGCCACATTTACACTTATTTCGGAAAGGTATTTATCCTAACTTTATCAAACGTGTACTGAGTACACATGACCATTCTTTGGCTATATTTTCCACATCAAAAAGCAAAATTCCTTATTTGGGCTTTGCTACGAACTTCACAAATTGCTGAACAAATCGTTTATTTTTGCTTGTCTTCGAGTTTCGATCGCTCCATCTTCAGAAATAGGAATTTCTGTCACTTGTTTTCACACCGTTGGCAAGATTTCGGACTTCAACCCAGGCTGTGGTTGAAGTTACACTATGATTCCACCTTCAGTTTTGAAGAGAAAACAAATTGTTCCGTCTCAATGTCGGCTGCAAGGGTCGGGTTCTGGTACCCGTAAAATCCCGGCACTGACACTGAGGTGTCGTACGGGAATTGTGACTGGTAAAGCACGCGTACTAGTAAGGGCTGAAGTACGGCAACTGGTGCTGGCGTAAAGTGCGAGTACTCACATATAGGTTCGTTGGGATGGAAGCGGCAGTCGTTAACGCTACCAGCGTGCCCAGGCAGTTTGTACACGATCCGCCGGCTGGTCGTATCCCAGATATACACATAGCGGTCGGAGCTGCCAGCGGTCACTCTCCTGCCATCTGGCGACCAGTCGCAGCGTAACAAGTTCTGAAAACCACCGATAGATGTCAGCTTCAGATAAATGCAGCTGTTCCCAATCACGAACTGGGCTCAGTTTCTGCGAGTATGTATCTGGTTGATCTAGCTATACAATTGCAAGGGATGAGGACATTGCGACGCAAGCTCAACAAACGTTCCCGACTTGTTACAGCGAAGTCGGGGCCGCCGCCGCCGCAGCGTACCTTCTCAAAGTTGTGCTGGTGGCCGGTCAGTATTTTCAGGCATCTCTCGCTGGGCGCGAACGGCCGTACGTCCCAGATCCGGAGCGAGTTGTCCATGGCGTTTGTGAGCAGGTAGGAGCCGTCCGGGGAGACGGTCATTCCCGTCACAGTGTCCGAGTGGCCTTTCATCCGATACAGCACGGCGTTCTTACGCAGGTCCCACACCTGATGAGACACACACACACACACACGGTCAGACGGAAAACAGGCGGTGAACATAGCTGATGACACACACACACACACGGTCAGACGGAAAACAGGCGGTGAACATAGCTGATGACACACACACACACACACACAGTCAGGCGGCAAACAGGCGGTGAACATAGCTGATGACACACACACACGGTCAGACGTAAAACAGGCGGTGAACATAGCTGATGACACACACACACACACACGGTCAGACGGAAAACAGGCGGTGAACATAGCTGATGACACACACACACGGTCAGACGGAAAACAGGCGGTGAACATAGCTGATGACACACACACACACAGTCAGACGGCAAACAGGCGGTGAACATAGCTGATGACACACACACACACACACACACACACACGGTCAGACGGAAAACAGGCGGTGAACATAGCTGATGACACACACACACACACGGTCAGACGGAAAACAGGCGGTGAACATAACTGATGACACACACACACACAGTCAGGCGGCAAACAGGCGGTGAACATAACTGATGACACACACACACAGACACAGACACAGACACAGACACAGACACAGACACAGACACAGACACAGACACAGATACAGACACAGACACAGACACAGACACAGACACAGACACAGACACAGACACAGACACAGACACAGACACAGACACAGACACAGACACAGACACAGACACAGACACAGACACAGACACAGACACAGACACAGACACAGACACAGACACAGACACAGACACACACACACACACACACACACACACACACACACACACACACACACACACACACAACACACACACACACACACAGTCAGACGGCAAACAGGCGGTGAACATAGCTGATGACACACACACACACAGTCAGACGGCAAACAGGCGGTGAACATAGCTGATGACACACACACACACAGTCAGACGGCAAACAGGCGGTGAACATAGCTGATGACACACACACACACAGTCAGACGGCAAACAGGCGGTGAACATAGCTGATGACACACACACACACGGTCAGACGGAAAACAGGCGGTGAACATAGCTGATGACACACACACACACGGTCAGACGGAAAACAGGCGGTGAACATAGCTGATGACACACACACACACGGTCAGACGGAAAACAGGCGGTGAACATAGCTGATGACACACACACACACAGTCAGGCGGCAAACAGGCGGTGAACATAGCTGATGACACACACACACAGTCAGACGTAAAACAGGCGGTGAACATAGCTGATGACACACACACACACAGTCAGGCGGCAAACAGGCGGTGAACATAGCTGATGACACACACACACACAGTCAGACGTAAAACAGGCGGTGAACATAGCTGATGACACACACACACACAGTCAGGCGGCAAACAGGCGGTGAACATAGCTGATGACACACACACACAGTCAGACGTAAAACAGGCGGTGAACATAGCTGATGACACACACACACGGTCAGACGGAAAACAGGCGGTGAACATAGCTGATGACACACACACACACACACACACAGTCAGGCGGAAAACAGGCGGTGAACATAGCTGATGACACACACACACACACGGTCAGACGGAAAACAGGCGGTGAACATACTGATGCAGATCCCACACCTGACGGCACACCCACGGACGGAACATGGAAGGGGGAAGACAGTAACGACATCTACAAACATTAACGGTATAAACATAGGCAGTAAAGACATATAATTATGGACAAAGACATTGACATAGACATATATACATCTCAATAGAGGGTAGACATCGACAGCAGACATGTGTCAGACTCGTGCCTGGATCCCGGGATCCAGCTGATACCCGAGTATCTGTGTCCTGTGTCCCGGGATCCACATGGGACACCAGATCCAGGTACACAATAAGCCCAAGGATCCACAAAGATTCTAGATCCTGATATATTTTATGCCGTGGGATCTACAATTTACGCCGAGGGATCCAGGAGGATCCCAGATCTTCATGCATTTTATGCCGAGGGATCCACTGGGATCCCAGATCTTCATGCATTTTATGCCGAGGGATCCACTGGGATCCCAGATCCAACTTCGACTTCCAGGCACAAGTCTGGACTACATACCAAGATTCCTTTACTAATAAGGTTTACCCACGAGGGAGAAGCGACCCCCGGGGTGACGTCAGAGCATTTGGCATAACTATTTTGCAATATGGTAGGCCCAGACATGTGCCTGGATCCCGGGATCCATATGAGATCCGGATGTGTCCTGTGTCCCAGGATCCCCATGGGACACCAGATCCAGGTACACAATAAGCCGTAGGATCCACAAAGATCCCAGATCCTGACATGTTATGCCGTGGGATCTACAATTTACGCCGAGGATCCAGAAGGCTCCCAGATCGTCATGCATTTTACGCACAGAGATCCACTGGGATCCAAGATCTTCATGCATTTTATGGCAAGGGATCCACTGGCATCCCAGATCCAACTTCGGGATCCAAGGCACAAGTATGATCGGCAGTGTATACATTTCAGACACCCTCCGAGATACTACAATCCCAGTGACAATAGCTAGCATAGTGCACAGTTTACACTATACAACCCTCAACGAGACTACACTATACAAACCTCCACCCAGTACTGGCCAAAATCCCCCCCCCCTCACTGTCACCCCTCCTCTTCCGCCAGGGAACATGACCCCTACGTCTCCCACCACTGACCCTTCTCCCCCGCCCTGCCAGTCCGACCCTGGCCCCGGCTGTACTGACCTTGACCTCGTTGTCGAGCCCGCTGGAGAGCACCTGTTCCGAGGTGTCGTTGAAGGTGACGGCCGTGACCTGGTAGGTGGCCTGCAGGGTGGAGGACGGCGTCTTCTTCCTGCCGTCCCAGATCCGCACCGTCGAGTCGTCACCGCCCGAGCACAGTAGGGTCGGACCGCGCCGGGCCGACGAGACAGAGTTGACGAATGTTGTGTGGCCTGAGGGCGGCGGCGGGCGGCAGGCCAGGGGAGGGAGCGGTCACATACTACACACCGGCGAACCACAATCGAGATACGACACGCAGCAGGCCAGTGCAGAGAGGCGGGCAGGTCAGCAACCCTTTGTGCCATCCTCCGTGAAAATGCCCGGGACATTGTCAGGGAGGCTGGCACACAAATAGCAGGGGCCCGATGCCCAGGAGTCGTCTGCTGACACAGTGAGACAGGGTGGCACGTGTAGCCTGCAAGTCTTCCAGGACCGGAGCCTGCCCTAACGCTCCTCACCTCGCCCGATGCCCAGGAGTCGTCTGCTGGCACAGTGAGACAGGGTGGCACGTGTAGCCTGCAAGTCTTCCAGGACCGGAGCCTGCCCTAACGCTCCTCACCTCGCAGTTTCCGGACGCGCAGTCCGCTGGCCACGTCCCAGATGGCCACCGTCTTGTCGGTACTGGCTGTGTATAGCCGGTCGCCATCGGTGGAGAAGGCCATGTCCATCACGGCGCCGGTGTGGCCCGTCATCAGCGCAAAGTTCTCACACTCGCCGTACGTGTTCCACAGCACTGCAGAGAACAGTTAACACGTCAGCGCAAAGTTCTCACACTCGCCGTACGTGTTCCACAGCACTGCAGAGAACAGTTAACACGTCAGCGCAAAGTTCTCACACTCGCCGTACGTGTTCCACAACGTTGCCGGACACAGTAGCCAAATACAACACACAGCAGCATATTACATTTTAAGCAGAACAAAGGCATTTTGACACTCACCAAGGTGCTGATAATTTCGCCTTCACAACGCTACAAATCGATTCCCATCCCTTTAAAAGTTCGCTTAATGTATCTAGTCCCAAACCATATGAAACCAAATGGGGTTGAGAATGCTCAAACTTAAGACAAATGATTTCAAGTACATAGAAAAAACTTCAAAAAACATCGACCGAGACGGAAAACACCACTCCCTAAAATACGAGCAATTCCAATACCATACAAGTGTAGTGGGCAAAAAAAAATAGTGGGTTTGGCATCTAACGGTATGCAATTTTTAGGTTTCGGGTCAACGAGTGACCTTCCAGGTCAAGTGAATGACCTCGATTGACGGCGTCCAGAACAGCGATTTTGCTGTCAGAAAACCTCAAAATGAGAAATTGATAAATGTAAATAAAAAGACATGTTCCTAGACCAGTTTTGTCTCCGAAATACAAAAAGGTCTCCGAATACAGGATATACGAAAATTATTTTTCCGTATCTGGTCAAAACAAGTCCAAAAAGTTATTAAAAAAATGACGTCATGAATTTCTTACACTTAGGGAGCCATCACTCAGTCAAAAATAGAGATATTTCTTTGAAATTTGGTTTCAGTATTGTCCATGCTCAGTTCTCTCACATATGTTCCGTTTTTTTTTACATCTTCGAAAATTTTGATTTTGTGGTGATTTTTCACACACAAAAAAAAAGTTTTTGTTCATTTTGGGGGTCAAAAACCCAAAAAATCAAAATTCGAGATTGCCATGTTAAAGAAAATGGCGTTTTATATCTTTGCTTAATTGCGTTTGCAATTTGCTTCAAAACTCCGTTTTCTACCATTTTTCAAACATTTATCGTTTTTCCACCAACATGACGTCATCAAAAATCATTATTTCCCAAATTTGTCAACCAATTTCAAAGACATTTTTACAGCATACGTATAATTGTTGTATACTTAGGTACTAAAAATTTCAGCAAGATGCGGCGCATGTATACAAAGTTATGCAAGACAACCCTCTGGGGGGGGGGGGGGGGGGGGGGTAGGGTTAGGACCAACCCCGTAGGGCGAGGGTTAAGGGAATAGTTCACCTTTAACATGGGGTTTTAGACGGAGATAGCATATTTGTAGAGCAGATCTAAAAATGGGTTGTGGTGAAAGAATTACCTCCCTACGTTAAGTAATTTCGACACATGACTAGTGGGCCCGGTTTCATGTCAGCTGTTCCGGGCCACGATCGAGACATGAACGCTAACCGCCGGAGGCAGGTACACTCTCTGGCACGTAGTCTCTGATCACGACGCCTCGTTAATATCCGCTCAGCCGCCCGGGCAGCGCGGCGACCCCTTGTCAGACTGTACTTGGCGTCAGGCGGAGCCAGAACGCCAGCTGCTGTCGTACGATTTCTCGTGAAATGCAAAGAGAAACTTACTTTTTTCTCCACATATATCCATCAGTTGTCCAAACGAAACTCATATTCGTAGGTTTGAGCTCAAGATGCACCGTATGGTTGAATTTCAAGACAACTTTCAAGGTGACCTATTCCCTTTAATGTCCCTAGCAGAGCAGAGAGTGTTCTCTCACGTATTTGTCGTTCGAATCCGGTGGAGGCGAGAAACTGTCCTTCAGGGTGGAAACGGACGGCGAAAATGTCCCCGCTGTGGCCCGTCAGTAGCATGATGGGAGACAGCAGACTGGAAGTCCGCGCCGGACCCTGAGCCTGAAACAAACATACTCCGTCAGTAGCATGATGGGAGACAGCAGACTGGAGGTCCGCGCCGGACCCTGAGCCTGAAACAAACATACTCCGTCAGCAGCCTGAAACAAACATACTCCGTCAGTAGCATGATGGGAGACAGCAGACTGGAGGTCCGCGCCGGACCCTGAGCCTGAAACAAACATACTCCGTCAGCAGCCTGAAACAAACATACTCCGTCAGTAGCATGATGGGAGACAGCAGACTGGAGGTCTGCGCCGGACCCTGAGCATGAAACAAACATACTCCGTCAGTAGCATGATGGGAGACAGCAGACTGGAGGTCCGCGCCGGACCCTGAGCCTGAAACAAACATACTCCGTCAGCAGCCTGAAACAAACATACTCCGTCAGTAGCATGAAACAAACATACTCCGTCAGCAGCCTGAAACAAACATACTCCGTCAGTAGCATGATGGGAGACAGCAGACTGGAGGTCCGCGCCGGACCCTGAGCCTGAAACAAACATACTCCGTCAGCAGCCTGAAACAAACATACTCCGTCAGTAGCATGATGGGAGACAGCAGACTGGAGGTCCGCGCCGGACCCTGAGCCTGAAACGAACATACAAATGACTTCTGTGATTGTGACATTATTTTCATGTTTCCCAGGAACTATATAACTCACAATACAGCAGTTAAATATCTGTCAATAATGGAGCTCTTGGCTTTGTGCTAGAGCTGGACTGACAGGCTAACTGGCTTGATGCATTTATTGCTTGCTTTATCATTGAAACATTAAGCATTGAACCAGTATTATGTGGATAGTTCATATACCATTCCAGACAGTGTCACCCTGGTTAGGTGAACCTGATGTCACACTTAATATACATGCTTAAATTTGGCTTGGAATTGAGGAAGATCCCTACTTACATATCCTGCCACTTGTCCAGCATTGCCAGAGGCAGCCAGTATGCCAGTCTTCTGTTTCTTCGCTGGCACCATTTCCAGCTCATTAGCTCTCCTCTTCTCTGCAGTGGCCATTTTGCAGCTGGAGTGAGTAGGCGTCTATCCTGTGATAAGAAATCGGTGATATTTGCAATACAAAATTGCATTGCATTGCATTGCGTTGCATTGCATGGTATTGTATTGCATTGGATTGCATTGCATTGCATTAGATGGACTGAACACTCAGCAGTGGCACCACAACTCAATTTAATAGAAGTCACACATCTAATGAGACAAATGCTGATCCTATTCTCATTCCTGCTCAAACATTACAACGGGACGGGATCTGTGGAAGAATGGACCGAGTCAGTCAAACGGTGAGGGAAGGTCAGTATTCAACATTGTATGCGAATTTCTTAAAAATATAATGTGCCCAGAAAGAACATACCTAGTGTATTTAGCAAACTTGCAAGTTGGGTCCTTTGATTCAACAAACCCCAAGTCTGGGTACTTAAAGACAATACACATATGTTGTGGAAAAGGCAGATCTGTAATAAGATGGATCAATGGATTCGACTTATTTGTGTCATGTTGCCAGCACTTCAGGTCCCACAAACAGGTCCCACCAACAGGTCCCACTAATAGGTCCCACTAACAGGTCCCACAAACAGGTCCCACAAACAGGTCCCACAAACAGGTCCCACAAACAGGTCCCACTAACAAGTCCCACTAACAGGTCCCACTAACAGGTCCCACTAACAGGTCCCACAAACAGGTCCCACAAACAGGTCCCACTAACAGGTCCCACAAACAGGTCCCACTAACAGTCCAGATTTGATGCTGTCACATACTTCAGGTCCCAATAACAGTCCAGATGTGATGCTGCCACATACTTCAGGTCCCACTAACAGTCCAGATGTGATGCTGCCACATACTTCAGGTCCCACTAACAGTCCAGATTTGATGCTGTCACACACTTCAGGAAAGATGTCAGTTTTTTTTTTCTCGATTATTGTATTGCAAGTTTAATACACATTTGCTAAACAAACTCATAAAATCCAACAAACATTGCACACATACAAACGTCACATGTACCATGACGCCAGCGCAGCAGTAATGCGGATGAAAACGTTCGGTTAAAGAGCGTGTAAGCAAGACACATGACCGCAACACAATATATATAGGTATATGATGACAATCATCAAATAATTTAATTGTTTACAAAAACAAATAACCATAAGAAAGATGCTTTCGATCGACACCTCAGGACTACACAGATACCCTCCATACCTATAAGTAAACAAGAAATGCATATATGCTGAAATCAAAATAATAAACACGCAGAGCGGCTATACACACGTGAATCAAATCAACGTTGTCACTAGACCTCATGAGTAATACACACAATTGTACGACACAGTTTACTGCGAGGCAGCCGCCGGTGCAGCTATTTACGCGCTCGCAGCCAGGCCGAGTCAAGTCCCGGCCGGAGCTCCTTCATCAGCTGCTGCGCCTCGATCTGAACCAGTCTGGCAGCGTCGGCGATCTTCTGGATGTTTCTTCCTTCAGTTTCCGCCTTGTCTATCAGACGAAGAACACGCAGGTTGTACTCAAAGTTAAAGCTGGTGACATCCTTGTAGTACTTGAGCGGTTCTTGTTTCCCTGCATCAACCAGGTCCCGAATTGTCTGGATGACGTCATCTTTATTGCTCACAGTTATGACTCTGGATCGGCCAGATCCTGCTCAGACTCCCTCCCTGCTCAGACTCCCTCCTAATTTGGTCACCACTTGACCTTGACCTGAGGTCAATTTTTGTTAAGTTGACCTAACCTGGATAACACCAATATGATTCAAAGCGCCTTGACAATACAAACACGATGGCGTCAAAGTTATTGCCGTATCTGTATTAGGTAAAACGATATTTGTGAAAACTGTTTTGCTTAAAAAACATTTGATGAGCTCTGTAGCCTTAACTATTCACCCTAGCTCAAATCTGAGGACACCACCGATTGCATGTTTCAATAGCTTCCAATTGCTGTTTTCAGTTTGTTCCTATCATCATAGTTCTTGTGATAGCTGGGATTGTCTGGAGCGAAGTCCTAAAACTGGAAAATTTGACCCTTGATGACCTCTGGTGACCTCAATATTAACCTGAAGAAAACAAAATCACTGAAATAGTTTCAAAATGCAGTTTAACGAGCTTTCGAACGGTGTTTCCGGTTTTTGCCTACGTTGCATAGGAGCCGAGTTAGAGGGGGGACGTCGAAACGCCCCCCCCCCCCCCCGACACAGAGAAGGTGGCGCCGAGCACCGGCACGGCACAGGTTAAGCAGCACTTACTTCATATTTTTCACTACAACCGGCGTATATTTGACAATTGCCAGAAAGGTGGCAATGTCCCTTTAACTAGGTACTAATCTACAACTAGCTACTACATATCCAGTATCCAGTACACAATCTATAAATGTTCTGAGTTTTCAGCATAGCGGGAGTCCCCCAAACACATTCATCTGAGTGTTAGGGGCATTGATTTTCATGCCATTGTAGCAAGACCATTGGAAGACATATTCGAGCGCTTCCTCCATGAGAGAATGATGGTCGGCAAATTTTGTTTTTCCCCGTGATAAGAATCTGTGAGTCGTCCGCGAACTGCATAGTCGTGACGCCGTCCGGAACATGCAAACTCAGGTCATTTGCAAAGAGCATAAACAGCACGCAGCTCAGACTCCCTCCCTGGAACACGCCCAAGTTGTTCTCCCGAGACCGGGACAGGATCGAGTTGCCGTCGGTTCCTCGCACTCGCACCTGCTGTCGGTGGTTCGCCAGGTAGTCGGCAAACCAACCCGTGTCTAGTTCAGGTAACCAAAATATGCTTAGCTTATGCACCCAGCTTGTGTCCCAGCTGCAGTAGAGTGGCAGCAAGCCCCAATCATTATCAGGATCCGAAGGGTTGATTTGGCAAACAACTGCAATTGTGGACATATCATAACACCAGACTTTTCATGCTATTCACAATGTAGAAGATACCAATGCACTAAAGAAAGCCAATAGCATGCAAATTCCAGTGTTCAGACATGTTCATGGTACACAAATTTACCATAAATAGACAGGGATACATAGGTAGGTGCCTAATTTGAGCCCAATGATTGAATTGTTTTATAAGACCTGGAAAATATTTCCTTATGGGTCTTTCTTAATCCAAGATTATTTTGCTTTCTTCAAAACATCCCAAAACATCAAAACAAAATATTAAAGGCATTTAGACACATCAAAAGAAACATTCACAACATCATAGGTGGTGCAGCCAGCACTGCCTCAGGTTCATACCCTACCTCCCCCTCAATGCAGTGTTCGCTGTCACCACTGGCTGGGCGAAAGCCTTCAGCCAGCTGGGCTAGCACCACACACCCGCAGCCCTGAAGCATGCTGAGGGCCAGTTCAGTAGTGTACCCAGGATTCACTCCAGGAGGGGTAATTTTTGCTCAAGGGGGCATAAAGTACCCCTACCAAAAAAAAACTTGCCGGATTTGGCCCACTATATTTTAAAAAGGGCATATTTTCACCATTTTCTCTGAAAAAAAAAATCGGAAAATAATTTATTTTTTTCGACCAACGGGGGCACATACCGACCTTCAGGGGGGGGGGCAATTGCTCTGTTTGTCCCCCCCCCCCTTGTGTATGCCTATGGGCCAGTTTGGGTTAGCCTGGGCAGCAGATGGGTGGGGCCTTAAAAACCATGTGGCTGATATGTAAGTTTTCACATGCAGTAGGTATTTATTCAGACATGTACCAATCCAGATAACTTATTGTGATGAGTGACCCACACCACATGTATTAATGCATTAGAATCTTAAGGATCTTTTTTATAATCCAATTTAATCTGTGCCCTTTATGACTATCGGTCTTAAAACCATGCAACAATAATATATAACATTAGGTCATCAATGATTGCTTTCTTTTTCAACATGTCTTGCTACCAACCAGGTATAGGCCAGGGGAAACTTCCAACATACTGGACTTGATCCTTACTAATGAAGATGGAATGGTCAATAACTTGAACTGCTTACCAGGGCTTGGAAGCAGTGACCATGTGATCTTGAAGTTTGAGCTGGCTTGCTATTCCTCACTGAGGGAACCAGATAACCCCAGGTCAGACTTCAGACGAGCTAACTTCGAGTTGCTGAACAATATGATTCAAGAAGTGAACTGGGATGTCTTGAGGGATTTGGAACTTCCTGAGAGTTACAACTTTTTCAAGAACACAGTCTCCTCTGCTGTTGACAAATGTATTCGCAAAGCGAGACTGCGCACAAAGAAAAAGAACCTGTACATTAATGGAAGAGCCAACCAACTCAAAAAGAGAAAAGAGACCTTGTGGCATCAATTCACCTGGTCCAGAGACCCACTTGATTATGCCAGATTCACACGTTGCCGCAACAAACTTAGATATCTAACTAGAAATATGTGTAGAGACTTTGAGCAACAAATTGCAGCCGACATCAAAATCAATCCAAAGACGTTCTGGCAATACACCAACTCACGTATGAAGACTAAGTCAGGTATTGAAGACCTACTGGATCAAGACGGAATCCTCCAAAATCAGGACCAGGTGAAAGCTGATATTCTGAATGCCTTTTTCAGTAGTGTTTTCACCGAAGAGGAACCACATGTCCCGGAGCCCCCCTGGCGTCCTCTCGTCCCTGGTATTGATGTCGTACAGATCACCACCGAAGCAGTCCGACAGAAGCTGAAAGCGGTGAAGACGACCAGCTCCCCCAGCCCCGACGGTCTCCACCCCAGAGTACTGTGTGAGACAGCTGAGACCTTAAGTGTCCCTCTAGCCACCATCTTTCGCAAGTCCCTTGTAAGCAGCTCCATACCCCATTATTGGAAACTCGCCACTGTCGTTCCCATCCTCAGGAAGTGGAAAAGCGGCTTCCAGGGAACTATCGGCCAATCAGCCTTACTGTGTTGCCCTGCAAGATTATGGAGTCGCTGATCAAGGATCAACTCATGAGATATTTCACCTCAGGTGGGTATCTGTCACGGCACCAGCATGGATTCCACGCCAACCATTCCTGCACCACCCAACTTCTGGAGGTCCTTGAGGACTGGAGCAGATCGATCGAAGAGGGAACACCCGTAGACGCAATCTACTTGGATTTTCGTAAGGCCTTTGATTCTGTGCCCCATGAGTGCCTGCTGAAGAAGCTGGAAGCCTATGGCGTGACCGGCCAGTTGCTCCAGTGGAGCAGGGCCTTCCTGTCGGATCGTAGGCAACGGGTGGTAGTTCGGGGGTGCCACTCACAGTGGGCCCCCGTCACCAGTGGGGTCCCCCAAGGTTCAGTACTCGGGCCGCTCCTCTTCCTAATATACATTAACGACATACCTGATGTAGTTAACTCTCAAATCAAGATCTTTGCAGATGACACGAAGGTGTATCGCAGCATTGCTTCTCCGGACGACGTAATAGAGTTGCAACGTGACATCGACGTAATCGCCAGATGGTCCGACCGGTGGCAGCTCGCATTCAACGAGGCAAAGTGTGCAACTCTGCACGTCGGTCCCAGGAACCCGGAGCATTCATATGCAATGAGAGACACCCTTCTTGCTTCCTCTTCTGCCGGGAGGGATTTGGGCGTGTTCGTTGACCCAGAACTGAAGTTCAGAAAGCAAACATCGTCGGCTGTGTCAAAAGCCATCCAGATTCTGTACCTGATCCGTAGGTCATTCTTGAACATCAACGAGCACACCCTACCCCTGCTGTTCAAGACACTTGTCAGACCGCATCTTGAGTACGGGAACTTGATCTGGGGCCGTGCAACCGCGCAGATCAGAAACTGGTGGAGCGGGTGCAACGGCGCGCAACTAGAATGGTGGAGGGCATCAGGGACAAGCCATACTCAGATAGACTGAAGTACCTGAGGCCCGATTGGAAAAAATACATTCACTACGCTGGACGCCTCGGCGGAGCCGTTGCGCCGAAATTTTGGCGCAATGGCCGTTGCGACGAAATTTATTGAGTGCTACACCGCATGCACAACAAACAAAAAATCGCGCCGCTTCGCGGCGTCACATCGGTGGCCATCGGCATAACGAAGCCATCGTCATCGCCTTTGGTTCGTTGTAACAGTGAATTGAATGAGTAACATTTTAGCTTCTTATCCTCTACGTCTACAAGGCCCATATTTCTGAGTTTTATCAGGCAAACCCGTAAAATGTCAATATTTGTTCCATATTTGTCATCATACCGAGATGTGCAACCAGGAATACGAGTTACCGAGGCTTGGCTCCTCTCTCACGGTCTGGTTCCAATATTAAAATTTCGTTTTCCACGACCTAAAATCAAAATGTGCACGCCGCTTCACGTCGTCACATCAGTGGCCATCGTCATGACGAAGCCTTCGGTTCGTTGCAACGGTGAATTGAATGAATAACATTTTTAGCTTTTTATCCTCTACAAGGCCCATATTTCTGGGGTTTATCAGACAAACGGAAACCCGTAAAATTTTGTGGCGCTAAATAACAAGTACCTACCTACTATAACATGGAAACCGCATTAAAAATGCTGCAAACGCACACACATAAAAATGGGGTACATTTTTTCCCAGTCATATTAGCCGACTCCCCACCCCCCCCCCCCAAAAAAAAAAATCGGTCACACCCCTCCTCCCCCCCCCCCCCACACACACACTCAACTCAACAACTTTTTTGAAATACGCCACTGGATTTGCCCACCCCCTAAAACCCACGGCTATCCGCCCGTCTTTCATGGCAAGGTCCATCCAGTGAGCGACATCCCAGAGCACAGAGTACCACTCTGGCTGCTCCACCCCCTCGCCCAGAACGGCGGTTGTGAACCCTTTGCTTTGGTACTGACTGTCACTGCTGACCCCCACCCAGTACCGTTTGTCCACAGCTGGCAGGTATTCAGCGATGGTGGAAGCCACCTGTTTCGCCAGCTCCCCCGACTTTCCGCCTTTTAGGATTTTTTTGTGTGAAAATTACTTCTATAAATGGGGACACACTTTCCAAAAGTGGAAGTTTCTGAAAATGTAAAATTTAACCATAGTGTCCCTGACTGAATTGTGAAGTCAATGGTGAGGCTCCTGGCAGGTGCAGCCCAGTCGTCAACCAGTGGACAGTGGACCCAGATGTGCTGCCTTGAAGGATGGAACCGGAATTTTGGGGGTCTGTGCACCACACTTTTGCTAGATGAGATTACGCTGGACGTGAGCCAAAATTTGTGGGCGCAAACGCCGAATTACGCTGGACGTGCTGCAATTTTTTTGCCGCAATCACCAAATTACGCTGGACATGTTGATGAAAGCGTGTATTTTTCCCAGTCAGGCTTCCGTCCCTGTACCATTGAAGGCGTTGTGGCGACATGCTTGGTATATACCAGATGCTTCACTCTGGGCTCGATATCGACTAAGAGGATTTTGTTACCCTAGCCTCAGCAAGGACAAACTGAGGTCATCCCTGGAAACTCTTCAAGCTGCATGCGTCGTTGAGAGCTTGAAGACATGTCCTCAGCGTCTGCGCCATCAACGACTGGAACTCGCTCCCCCGTCAGTTGTGGAGGCCTTGTCACTCAACCTCTTCAAATCCTGACTTGACTGACACTGGGCCCCCCCATCATGTACCAAATTCCTACCCAAGACTGAGCCTTGATCACCAGTAATGAGCTCGACGAGAACGAGACCTACAGGCATGTGCCTTTCAAAATTCCTGATAGTGTAAGGTAAGGTACATTGGTTGAGGATCGCCACTGGTGTCTGGTAGGCATATAACTTATCAGGCTCTTTTCCCTTTTTGGTAGAAGCATGCTGTTCCAAACAATACGATACTGATTCAATTCAATTAACAAACTTACCTTAATATATGTTTTACTGCCAAAATTCAGAGCTGCAATAGAATCGCTGGTACGACAGCAAAAATATTTCACTCAGATCGTCATTTAATTATTCTTCGACAGCCTCAAATCAACATTAAAACGCCGGCCTACGACACACACAACTTCCGCAACTTCCTAATCTCGTTCACGCCGCGTGGGCACCGACTTCCCTACCAATAATTGCTACCAGATTGACATATTGTTGAGTTCGGGAAGGGAACTTTCTTTTATTTTATGTCATGCTCTAAAGTTAAATACTATTACTACTAATACCAGCAATTCAATTGAATGAATGGATGGTTGTTTGATAAAAAAAATCAACAAATATTACACAGATATTTTCCATATAATACGGAAATCATGACTAAAAGCCTCGAACTGTAAACAAAATTGTATTACCAAGCAGTCTTTGAAGTTTTTCCTTTGTTGTTATGCGTCAGTTTGGAATCAGTCGCGCATTGGGCGTCAACCTCCAAGGCCATATATAGGAGGTAGAGTCATCCGGCGATTCTACAGAATCGTGACGTCAGAGCTTGACGTAATTCGTATCCACCGGCCTCCTTCATTGCAGCTAATGCTGTTTCTAGATAAATAAGTGCCCTCTAGCTTGAAAACTAAACAATCTTACGAAAAGGTAAAAGCAACGTTCGAAAGTTCGTAACAAGGCAAATCAAATTTGTGTCGTTCATTTTTGGCTCAGGTCAATATTAAGGTCACTAGAGGCCGAAATTCCAGAAATTTAAAGCCTCTTATAAGATATTTTGACTGGGGGGGAGGGGGGGGATTTTGTTTCCGATGATGGGCATTCACCTCTCACATCGTGCTGTATTTTGGGTTTTCATGCCGTACTTTCGGGATTCATTTCATTATTGTCGGGTTTAGATATGCTTCTGCACGTATTATGTATATAGTTCACCTTCAACATGGGGTTTTGAACTGAGATAGCAGTTTTGTAGCCCGGTTGTTGGGAAACCCCTATCGGCTATCTGCAAGTTTTCTTGACTGAAAAGACTTCAGCTCAAGATATTTGATTTTTTGGCGAAGGAATGCGATGCTTACGCGCGAAAGAATGCGGTCCTTACGAAATAATGCAATGCTTACCATAGCCTGGGCAGAGGCTATGTAATCAGCCAATCAGCTTGAATTCTGTGCTAGACTCAAGAGTCGAATCAGTTCTTCGGGTCAGGGGCTCCACCACAGGGTGGACGGGGGGACGTGTCCCCCCAACATTTTCGGAATTTAGCATTTCGCCTATGGGCGTTGCATGGAAGGAATCGACTTCAGAATGTCTCCGCCCCCTCCCCCCCCCCCACACTTTCGGAAGGTGTACCTTCCGTACGTGGCGGCGCCCTTGCTTCGGGTGTTGAGTTAGATTTGAGTCGAATAAAAGCAAAATTAGTGTTTACAATTCTGCACTAGAGTCTAGAGGTCATCAAAGGTCAGGTGTATCTGCCCTTGGAATCTGCTCCAGTCCCATAACCCGGGCGCCGTGCCGGTTTCAAACTTTTTTTCTCTCACCTTTGAATTTGACCTAGCCACGTGCAATTGGTATGAATCGACGCGTCCTGAGCAGGCGAACACGATGACATCAAAATCATTGCTGTCATCTGTATTTTTTTGTATAACTTATTTGCGAAAAACAGTTTAAACCGACCGCGGACGACACGCGCCGGAATTGACTACTGGAGTGACGTAGTTCGTATTTCTGGACACGTTACGGAGATAAGCATTGCACCCCCTGGTCAACCTCCATGCTCACATCTTTGGGCGGTACGCTGTGGGGCAGGGCGTCGGGTAGGTTTTGTGGATTTTGCTGTTGTTGTGACCATCGAACGATTTCGAATATTTTTCAAGTTACCGTGCATTGGAAGATATTTTTTTGTAGATAAAAAATTGCAATACCTGTGCAAAAAAACGTACCGGGAAGGGTCTCATTCCACCTGTACTTCTGCATTCATTAATTAGTGAGGTAAGTTTATTTCATTCTTTCACTTCAAGCTTTGAAAATTTGATTTGTCGAATACAGACATTTCAAAATTCACAGACATTCAAGTACAGGACTGAAGGTGTATTCACCCTTAATTCAACCTACCTGTTTTAATTTTGTGGATATGGTGTATTGACATTGTATCATAGTGCTCTGACAAGACAAACATGATGATACCAAAAGCCCTATTTTTATTATGTGTTCCCCATTAACCCTATTTTATGTGTTCCCCATTTACCCCATTCAGCCCTATTTTTATTTTGTTCCCCATTGACCAAAGGTATGGTCAATGGGGAACAAAATGATATTAGTTCAATAATTCACCCCTCCAGTTTATGGTGTTCTTGAGCTCCCTAATAGAAGAAGAGTAGTTAGCTGATGGTAATGTTATGACAGACGGAAATGTGGGTTATCTTTGACTGTCTACAAGATGGTTTGGGGGTCCAGAGCCTCCAGGGGGTGACAGCCTGACTGGAAAAAATACACTCACTACGCTGGACGCCTCAGCGGAGCCGTTGCAGCAAAATTTTGGTGCAATGGCTGTTGCACAAAATTTATTGCGTGCTACACTGCATGCACAACACCTGTTAACACATAGAAATGTTAAGTCAGTGTGTGGAAGGCCTCACAGCGCCGTGTCAGCCTCAGCATCAGGGTGTTGCCATCTTTCAGTGCAAAGCATCAGGGGCGGATCCAGGGGGGGGGGAGGGAGGGGCAAGGGGCCATGCCCCCAAAGATCCTGAAACTATGATTTGCCTCCCCCCATACAAAAAATAACAGTTGGATGTACAGTTGTAAACATTGCCTTTGCAGCAGTCAAAATCCAGCCATCCACATTGAAAAACCTGAAAATATTGTGCCGCTTTGCAGCTTGATGCAAAATTCGCAATTGCTTATAAAACAAATCGAAAATGGGAAAATGAATTAATTAAGTGTCTGGCAGAGGCTCTCCTTAGAAGTACCTAATTGCTAGCCCCAGGGCCCACTCCCTTCATACAATATTAACTTTCAAGCAGACTACATGTTTAGCTAGTCTGCTGAGTTCCGAAAAAGGTGATGCGAATGCAAAGATGCGGACATCGGCTCCCGGAAGCTGCTCCAGCGGTGCCCAACTTGCTGGACCGAAGAGCCTAATAGTGGGACCAGGCCAGGAACATCTCCCCAAGCCATCTTGCCCCAGCCTCCTCAAGATCCACAGGGACCATTTAAGTGTGTAAAAGTTGTTCTGCCTCTTGCTGCTTTTCAACCGTTTGTACTGTTACCAGTTGTTTGTTGCAGTTCAGTACATATGTAATGTATACAGTTATTATCATATGTACTATTGAGCGCTGACTGCCACCGGTCATCGTGATTTACTATCCGAGGAATATGTATATGAAAAAACTACCTTAATTTCAATATTTTTCATCATTTAGAGATGTGCAACCAGGAATAGGGGTTACCTGAGGTTTGGCTCCACTCACGGTCTGGTTCCAATATTAAAATTTCGTTTTTCACGACCTAAAATTCAAATTTTCACGCCGCTTCGCGGCGTCACATCGGTGACCATCGCCATATCGAAGCCATCGCCATCGTCTTTGGTTTGTTGTAACGGTGAATTGAATGAGTAGCATTTTAGCTTCATAACCTCTACGAATGAATAACAAGGCCCATATTTCTGAGTTTTATCAGGCAAACACGTAAAATTTCAATATTGTGCAATGTTTGTCATCATACCGAGATGTGCAACCAGGAATACGGGTTACCTGAGGCTTGGCTCCTCTCTCACGGTCTGGTTCCAGTATTAAAATTTCGGTTTCGACGACCTAAAATTAAAATTTGCACGTCGCTTCGCGGCGTCACATCGGTGGTCATCGTCATGACGAAGCCTTCGGGTCGTTGTAACGGTGAATTGAATGAATAACATTTTAGCTTTTTATCCTCTACAAGGCCCATATTTCTGGGGTTTATCAGGCAAACGCGTAAAATTGTGTGGCGCTAAATAACATGTACCTACCTACTATAACATGAAAACCACATTAAAAATGCTGCAAACGCACACGTACATTTTTTCCCGTCATATTAGCCGACCCCCCACACAAAACAAAATTGGCCACGCCCCTGCCCGCCCCCCCCCCCCCCCCCCCCCACTCAACAACTTTTTGGAAATACGCCACTGGATTTTCCCCCCCTAAAACCCACGGCTAGATCCGCACCTGTCTTTCATGACAAGGTCCATCCAGTGAGCGCTGTCCCAGAGCACGGAGTACCACTCTGGCTGCTCCACCCCCTCGCACAGAACGGCGGTTGTGAACCCTTTGCTTTGGTACTGGCCGTCGCCGCTGACCCCACCCAGTACCGTTTGTCCACGGCTGGCAGGTGCTCAGCGATGGTGGAGGCCACCTGTTCGCCAGCTCCCCCGAGTTTCCGCCTTTTAGGATTTTTTTGTGGAAATTACTTCTATGAATGGGAACGCACTTTCCAAAAATGGAAGTTTCCGAAAATATAAAATTTAACCATAGTGTCCCCGACTGAATTGTGAAGTCAGTGGCGAGGCTCCTGGCAGGAGCAGCCCAGTCGTGGACCAGTGGACAGTGGACCCAGTCGTGCGGCCTTGAAGGATGGAACCGGAATATCGGGGGGGGGGGGGGGGGGGTTCTGTGCGCCGAACTTTTGCTAGATGAAATTACGCTGGACGTGCGCCGAAATTTTCGGCGCAATCGTCGAATTACGCTGGACATGTTGGTGAAAGCGTGTATTTTTTCCAGTCGGGGGTGGCAGCCCACTGGCAGGTTCTGCAGTGCAGCTAGTGAATGCGAGCGGAGTGTTCTTGGCGTGGGTCCCTGCAACCGTATTCGCTGTAAAAGTTAGGTCAGGTTTGATTATGTATCATTTTTGAAGACGTCATAGCTTTGGTATTAATGGTACACTTTTCTGTCTGTTGTAATAGTACTCTCTTCTTCTATTAGGGACCTCAAGAACACCATTAACTGGGAGGTGAATTACTGAACTATTACCCAAAAAAATAATTCCAATAAGTAGGTAATAGGTAGGTAGCCAGTATGACTTTGGTGACATCTGGAGCCCCAACTATTAACCTGATCTTTAAATGAAGAAGGCATAAGCATTTTAATTTGTGAGACTGAGTGTGTTTTGTTTTGGTTCTTCCTAGTTACCATAAAGGCATCAAGACATAAACAAATAGTGCAACAAGGAGCCCCAGGGCCCCATCATAGGTTGACTTACTTACCTGGTTGACTTACCTGGTTGGGTTCCCAATCTCATGAGGATAGTAAAGTTGATTGGCAATGATAGGTGGAAACCCTTGGACAAAGGACGCGCCCAGCGCCCAACTCCCTTCAGGAGCCTGGGAGCGCAGGAACAAGGCGTCCGCTCAGAGACAAGAAATCGTCGTACATGAGTGAAAAAGATTTGCAATGAGGAGAGAGAGAGAGAGAGAGAAAAAAAAATGAAAAATGTCATCCACTAGAGCAAAAGTGTTGTGGCATCGGGTGAACTTGGGCAATAGCGGACACGGGATTCGGGCAATGGATGGCAGCCCCAAGGCGCTTCTAACCCCTGGTGAAAAGGGCGCCTACCTTGGGGGCGAGTTGAGGATGCATAGGGTGAGGAGAAAGGTGTCTGCATAAAACTTTTTGTCAGAAGAGAGCATATGTATGGGGTTCATTATATGGTTTAACATTTATAGCACCACATACACATCCATACATCAACATGCATAATATAGCATACACATACATGGCCTCATAGGGCAGCATACAATATACATATCATCCCCAATAATGCAACATTCAATACAAATACAGTCCCAACAGTGCAACATACAATATGCATGCGCTCCTCAATAATGTAGCATTTAACGTACACAAGACATACACAATTTCATATAAACATTACAGTTGTATTTGACATACATATGACATACATATTTGACATATCCCCCATTACTAGGCAGACCCATTTCAATTTCCTGACTTATTGCATATTCCTAAAAAGAAACCTAATCCCGCAAATATTTGTAAACTAACTCCTTTCCTGAAAAATATTCATCTAACCTATTTTTGAAATAAACTAAGGTTGCTGTGGTGGTTACATCCCCTGGTGAATTTGCCAATGTCTCACAACCCTTCTACTGAAACACGATTGTTGTAACCTAGTCCTACTTTGTTGAATAATGAGTGTAATACATGCACCATAGTTCCTTAGAAATTGGAGGGTCTCTTGGCCCTTGGGCAGCCTTTGCAAGTAGTCAATTTTGACCTTCATGATATCTGGTCCTGGTGACTTCCGGGCTTCTGGTTACCGCCGTTAGGATACACATCCAATCCAAACGGAAGCTCTGAGCCCGCTAGGCTATGCGCCCTAATCCAAACAAGCAAAACGTCAGGACACACAGTACATTGGACTCTGACCCCGTGTCTGGTGTGTATGGCCCAGTCGGTCCCAGTCTGGTGTGGATGTATACACTGTACATGGCCCAGTCGGTCCACCGTGGTCGTCTGTGACAGACACCGAGTCCACGTGTGCCCTACGCCGTGTCGGTCCGTGCCAGCCCAGCGATCGGCTGTACCGCTCGCCCAGCCAGCCGTTTATCCTATACCGCTGTCTGCTTGTCAGTCGGTCCGTGCCAGCCCAGCGATCGGCTGTACCGCTCGCCCAGCCAGCCGTTTATCCTATATACCGCTGTCTGCTTGTCAGTCGGTCCGTGCCAGCCCAGCGATCGGCTGTACCGCTCGCCCAGCCAGCCGTTTATCCTATACCGCTGTCTGCTTGTCAGTCGGTCCGTGCCAGCCCAGCGATCGGCTGTACCGCTCGACCAGCCAGCCGTTTATCCTATATACCGCTGTCTGCTTGTCAGTCGGTCGGTGTCAGCCCGCCGACTCGGTGTACCTCACAAGCAGCCGACTTCTGCCAATTCCAACGCTTTAGTTACCTCTCATTCCCAGCAGCCCTCGATCCTCGCAGCCTCTATCTGCGGCGATGTTTCTGCGTCCTCTATCCCGCCATGTGCGTGTGTCTTCAGCCGGTCCCGCCCGCCTGTTTCCCGCCTCTCTCCGCTCCATACCCGCCGCCGTTGAACCCCGTCTGACCGCAGCCTCCCGTCGTCTCCTCTGCGCCGGCAGCCCACCACCGCTGTCCGACATGGCCACATTCGGCCGGTACACACACGCCATCGTCTGCCGCGTGCCGAACTCCTTCAGGGACGCCGTCGGCCTGTCGGCGCCCGTCAACATCGACGAGGCCCGCCGCCAGCACGAGGCGTACGTGCGCGCCCTCAGACAGCTGGACGTGGACGTTATCGAGCTGCCGGCGGATGAGAAGTTCCCCGACTGCGTCTTCGTCGAGGACTGCGCCGTGGTGTGTAACGGCATCGCGCTCCTCTGTCAGCCCGGACACGCCAACCGGCGCGGAGAGGTGTGTAGAGGGATAGCTGGGCACTGGGCAGCGGGAGGGGAATGCAGAGGGATATCTGGGCAGCGGGAGGGGTATGTAGAGGGATATCTGGGCACTGGGCAGCGGGAGGGGAATGTAGAGGGATATCTGGGCAGTGGGAGGGGAATGTAGAGGGATAGCTGGGCACTGGGCAGGGGGAGGGGAATGTAGAGGGATATCTGGGCAGCGGGAGGGGTATGTAGAGGGATATCTGGGCAGCGGGAGGGGAATGTAGAGGGATATCTGGACACTGGGCAGCGGGAGGGGAATGTAGAGTGATATCTGGACACTGGGAAGCGGGAGGGGTATGTAGAGGGATAGCTGGACACTGGGCAGCGGGAGGGAAATGTAGAGGGATAGCTGGATACTGGGAAGCGGGAGGGGTATGTAGAGGGATAGCTGGACACTGGGCAGCGGGAGGGAAATGTAGAGGGATAGCTGGATACTGGGAAGCGGGAGGGGAATGCAGAGGGATAGCTGGGCAGCGAGAGGGGTATGTAGAGGGATCGCTGGAGACTGGGCAGCGGGAGGGGAATGCAGAGGGATATCTGGGCACTGGGCAGCGGGAGGGGTATGTAGAGGGATAGCTGGACACTGGGAAGCGGGATGGGAATGCAGAGGGATAGCTGGGCAGCGGGAGGGGAATGTATAGGGATAGCTGGACACTGGACACTGGGAGGGGAATGTAGAGGGATAGCTGGGCACTGGGCAGCGGGAGAGGTATGTAGAGGGATATCTGGTCAGCGGGAGGGGATGGGATGAGGCGTGGTGTAAGTTCGCTAAGTGTGAGCGATGATTGTTTTGCCGGTGTGAGAATTATACCTTTTTTGCAATGATACAGAGTCTTTCAATCGCTCCTATGCTACCTTTCATATGTGCCTGGTTTGTTTAGGCCTTTTTTGAATATTTGCGTCAACCTTTCCCGCCATGCAGTTTGATTTGATTAAACGTGCCTACTGCGCTGCATTGTAAGCCGCCATAAGCCATCATCTGCTCCTCTCCTGGCGGTGACCGGTTAACCAGAGCTTCCTCCTGCCGCCGACAGGTGGACACAATCCGAGCGGTAATTAAGAAGGAGCTGGAACTGCCGATAGTGAACGTGAAGGACCTCGACCCGAACGCTACCGTGGACGGTGGTGATGTTCTGTTTACCGGTGAGTTTCCCGTCGCGGTTGTCTCTGGCGACTGTAGTGAAGACCTGACGCACGCAAAGGACTCGCTGGTGGTTCGACGCTGACACTGATTTTGCGTTTTTTTTTTAGTATCAGAGTTAGATTGAGATATTGGATTTTTGAAAGACGATGATGCGTCGTAGCCGTGAAGAAAGCCATGTTTGAGTCGAATCGAATCCCTCCTTTAAAGGCTGCGGAATTTTCTCAACTTTTCCTCTGATCTCTAAAATACGACGCCACGTGTCATTGAACAGTGAAAGACCCCCATGGGTAACAAAGAAGTTAACGCTATAACACGTTATGGACTGTAAACATCAGAAGAATGCTAAGGACATTTTAATTTGCTCGAAGTGACCGCGTTTATACAGTTAAGATTCGCAACTGCAATGTTAGTCGGTGAAACACATTTGATAATTTTGGTTATTACCGTTTTGTTACTGTTTATTACCGTTTTTGTTACCGTTTATTACCGTTTTGTTACCGTTTATTACCGTTTTGTTACCGTTTATTACCGTTTATTACCGTTTTGTTGATGGGTTTGTGAGCCAGCAGGATAACCATTAGCCACGCTTCCGGCTTGGATTGTCTCAACTCCAAAAAGCTCTTCCATAAGCCGATCCGTTTTCATTTGACTTTAAATGGCGTTGGCACATTGGTGTTCAATTCGGGGTAGCTGATCGATACACGCCAATTTCATACTGGTCTGTGCAGATCCGCTGTGGAGGCATCAGCCGTACCCACCTCCCTAGCTGGCACCAGCATTTGTTAGGCTGTCTCAACCCGGGACTGTGACCAGTGGTGCTCAGACACTGACTCTGGTCATTGAGAACCAGCTGACCCAACGCTGGGTTCTACAGCTGGTGTGTGGGCCGACGTGAAAGGCGATTATTTATTAATGTGCGCGAATCTGAAACCTTTGTCTGGGTGGCGAGCATTCCGCTACGTAATGATTGTTGCATGCACCTCCACTTCTATCATCTGATCGCGCAATATCTGTTCACCGGAAGAATTGGAAAGCTTAACGTGACCGCGGCCGCTACCACCGACCAAAGCTATCCAAGTCAAGAGCAAATAGCTCTAAGTTGGGACGCGAACCCTCTTGGACTCGAACAGCCTTTCCAGAGCATTGTTGGAGACTGCCAGCTGGGCTTCGCGGAAGAAGAATCCAGAGAAGTCAAAGTATTTGGGAAGCTTGCATAGTTTCACGGAAGCTAGTCGACAATGCATTCCAACGATTTCCGCTGGCCGATTTGTACGAGTGAGACCATTGTGCCGATAACGCGACCTCAGTGTGGCGTGGTTGCGTGCCGCTCTCAGCCATAGTTGCGTGCCGCTCTCAGCCATAGTTGCGTGCCGCTCTCAGCCATAGTTGCGTGCCGCTCTCAGCCATAGTTGCGTGCCGCTCTCAGCCATAGTTGCGTGCCGCTCTCAGCCATAGTTGCGTGCCGCTCTCAGCCATAGTTGCGTGCTGCTCTCAGCCATAGTTGCGTGCCGCTCTCAGCCATAGTTGCGTGCCGCTCTCAGCCATAGTTGCGTGCCGCTCTCAGCCATAGTTGCGTGCCGCTCTCAGCCATAGTTGCGTGCCGCTCTCAGCCATAGTTGCGTGCCGCTCTCAGCCATAGTTCCGTGCCGCTCTCAGCCATAGTTGCGTGCCGCTCTCAGCCATAGTTGCGTGCCGCTCTCAGCCATAGTTGCGTGCCGCTCTCAGCCATAGTTGCGTGCCGCTCTCAGCCATAGTTCCGTGCCGCTCTCAGCCATAGTTCCGTGCCGCTCTCAGCCATAGTTCCGTGCCGCTCTCAGCCATAGTTCCGTGCCGCTCTCAGCCATAGTTGCGTGCCGCTCTCAGCCATAGTTCCGTGCCGCTCTCAGCCATAGTTGCGTGCCACTCTCAGCCATAGGTGCGTGCCGCTCTCAGCCATAGGTGTGTGCCGCTCTCAGCCATAGTTGCGTGCCGCTCTCAGCCATAGTTGCGTGCCGCTCTCAGCCATAGGTGCGTGCCGCTCTCCCAGTCGTGTCTGCCGTGCGGTGTGTATGGACGCGTGGTGTATAACATATACAGAGTACGTGTATATATACAGAGGACGTGTATATATATATACATAGGACGTGTACTCGGAGAAATTCATAGACAGACACTTCATACCCTAAACCAAAATAGACTCGGTTAATTTCATACACTTCACCAAACATACTCGGGGAGGGACTTGTACCTCCCCCCTCCCACTAGACCTTATCCCTGTTCTGTTATCCCCTGCTAAATCGTGTTCAGCGTCCCTGAGAGTCCACTGAACAGCGACTAGCCGGATACCGTGCTGTAACCCGCCTGGCGCCGCCGTCGAACTCCGCAGCCCGCCAGTCCAGTCTGTAATCCATCGCGTTTGACATGCACTGTCTGGCGCCATCGGCGGCCCGCCCGCCCCCGCCCCCGCCCCCGCCACGCTGCACCAGGCGGACAGAGGTGAGTGGGAGATGCACTGTCTGTCGCCCTCGGCGGCTCGCCCGCCCCCGCCCCCGCCCCCGCCACGCTGCACCAGGCGGACAGAGGTGAGTGGGAGATGCACTGTCTGTCGCCCTCGGCGGCTCGCCCGCCCCCGCCCCCGCCCCCGCCACGCTGAACCAGGCGGACAGAGGTGAGTGGGAGATGCACTGTCTGTCGCCCTCGGCGGCTCGCCCGCCCCCGCCCCCGCCCCCGCCCCCGCCACGCTGCACCAGGCGGACAGAGGTGAGTGGGAGATGCACTGTCTGTCGCCCTCGGCGGCTCGCCCGCCCCCGCCCCCGCCCCCGCCACGCTGCACCAGGCGGACAGAGGTGAGTGGGAGATGCACTGTCTGTCGCCCTCGGCGGCTCGCCCGCCCCCGCCCCCGCCCCCGCCACGCTGCACCAGGCGGACAGAGGTGAGTGGGAGATGCACTGTCTGTCGCCCTCGGCGGCTCGCCCGCCCCCCGCCCCCGCCCCCGCCACGCTGCACCAGGCGGACAGAGGTGAGTGGGAGATGCACTGTCTGTCGCCCTCGGCGGCTCGCCCGCCCCCGCCCCGCCCCCCGCCCCCGCCCCCGCCCCCGCCACGCTGCACCAGGCGGACAGAGGTGAGTGGGAGATGCACTGTCTGTCGCCCTCGGCGGCTCGCCCGCCCCCGCCCCCGCCCCGCCCCCGCCCCCGCCCCCGCCCCCGCCCCCGCCACGCTGCACCAGGCGGACAGAGGTGAGTGGGAGATGCACTGTCTGTCGCCCTCGGCGGCTCGCCCGCCCCCGCCCCCGCCCCGCCCCCGCCCCCGCCCCCGCCCCCGCCCCCGCCACGCTGCACCAGGCGGACAGAGGTGAGTGGGAGATGCACTGTCTGTCACCCTCGGCGGCTCGCCCGCCCCCGCCCCCGCCCCCGCCCCCGCCACGCTGCACCAGGCGGACAGAGGTGAGTGGGAGATGCACTGTCTGTCACCCTCGGCGGCTCGCCCGCCCCCGCCCCCGCCCCCGCCACGCTGCACCAGGCGGACAGAGGTGAGTGGGAGATGCACTGTCTGTCACCCTCGGCGGCTCGCCCGCCCCCGCCCCCGCCCCCGCCCCCGCCACGCTGCACCAGGCGGACAGAGGTGAGTGGGAGATGCACTGTCTGTCACCCTCGGCGGCTCGCCCGCCCCCGCCCCCGCCCCCGCCCCCGCCACGCTGCACCAGGCGGACAGAGGTGAGTGGGAGATGCACTGTCTGTCACCCTCGGCGGCTCGCCCGCCCCCGCCCCCGCCCCCGCCCCCGCCACGCTGCACCAGGCGGACAGAGGTGAGTGGGAGATGCACTGTCTGTCGCCCTCGGCGGCTCGCCCGCCCCCGCCCCCGCCCCCGCCACGCTGCACCAGGCGGACAGAGGTGAGTGGGAGATGCACTGTCTGTCGCCCTCGGCGGCTCGCCCGCCCCCGCCCCCGCCACGCTGCACCAGGCGGACAGAGGTGAGTGGTGAACACAAATGACGAAAACTCGCCACACAATGGCGGACAATTTGGAATCTTTACCACAAAAGCAGCTCAAACTTGAGGTATTTATCCGAAGAGATATTAATGCATAGATGCTTTACGGGTGTTATTTTTTTTCCGTAGCCCGAAACCAGAGGTATGCGCACTTTTCGTTATATGAATTCAAAAGTAGGTATCCGTAACTGTGTCGCACGTTTTCGTCGATATTTGCTCTTCAGCACCTGGGTTGGCAGTGGGTGGCAAAAAGTTTTTTACCACTGGTTTTACCGGTTAAAACCGGCTGGTAAAAACCCCTAGTGGCAAAAATGTCAAAAAGTGGCAAAAACTCCAATGAGCCAAATCTGATAGTTTTGTTTCGTACCAGATCAATTTAAGCATTCTAGTGCATAGCTCAACCTATTTAAGTAGGCTTTGTTTGGTTTCTTTCCAAGTTACATTGAAAATGAAAGTATTTTTTACAATATATGTCTTTGAATGGACAGTGGACCCATCAATTACCATGTTAATGCAAGTTGCCTACTCTCAACCCAGCTACTCAACCCAATTGCTCTGCTATCTTCCCATCATAACTGTTGACATGCTTGTTCTTTAACACGCGCGCCCTGAAGGGCCTCTGATAATTACACGCCCTGGGGGGGGGGGGGGGGGGGGGGGCGGGGCGGATTTCGCCCCCCCCCCTTAAGATCTCGAAAACCACGCAACGTAGCGACAAGCGGGAAACGGCGTTAGATAGCTCGAGACAAGCTCTATCGAAGGTATATCTGTCGTTGTTTAGGTCAGGTCAATATTGAGGTCACAAGAGGTCATCAAAGGTCAGTTTTTTTCTTCAGTTTTAGGACTTCGCTCCAGAAACCCCCAAATATCTTGGGAACTATGATAGCTAGTAACAAACGGAAAACAACAATAGAAAGCTCTTGCAATATGCAATCGCCTTAGGTTTCTCAAATTTGAGCTCAGGTCAATAGTTTAGGCTCCAGAGGTCATCAAAGGCTGTTCTTGGCAAAACGGTTTTTTGCAAATAACATTTTACCTAATACAGATAAGGTAATAATTTTGACGCCATTGTGTTTGTCTTGTCCAGGCGCGTCTAATCATATTCATGTTGACCAGTTAAGGTCAACTGATAAATTTGACCTCAGGTCAAGGTCAAGTGGTGACCCAAGTGGGTCATGTTGCATATTGGGAGACATGTCTCGACGAGACAAACACATTGGTGCCGGTTTCACTTTTCCATCTTCATATGGGCTTCACATAGCCTGAGTTGCTGAGACGCCCTAAAGCCAAATCATCATCTCTATCTTCATTCTGTCGAGTTATTTGCAACAACAAAAAGTGTTGGTGGCCTCAGATGATCTCGGCTAACCATGTAGGGGTCACTGAACGAAAATTGCACATGGATCATCAAGAATGACCTATGATAACATGATCCAGATGGAATTTGACTGATATCATGCGTATCCTCGGAAAAGGAAGCATTGTAATATGTCTCCATTGACTTATAATGTGAGGTAACGAAATTGACCAGACCTTAGGTCACTGATATCAGAAATCCGAGATATACAAATTGTCGGTACCTATGACCTTATGCAATCCTGCAAGTTTGAAACCGATCGGCTAAAAACTGTGCCTGTGGTACGACCGCAAACTTTTTGGAGGTGGGATCACCTGGTCCCGGTCTGGTGACCTGACCTGAGATGACCCAATGTCAAGAATTGCACATAATGTGGGTAGTTGATTTCCGAACAAGTATGCAAAAACCGTTGGCGCTGCGCGACGCCGTTTTTCCGCTATCCTCGAAAAACCTTAGGGGTGGGCGGATTCCCCCCCCCCCCCCCTCCAGGGCAAAACAATATAATTGTATCCTTTGAAGCAAACAGATGAGCTTATCTATTGTGTGGGTAAAATGCCTATGCCATGGGACTTACCCACACACCAATACACCACAAATCGCTTACTCAACCAGCATGGTCACTTGACCTAAGGCGTCAACGCTGTCTCAGTCTGACGAGGTGCTCACAGCTCAATGTACAGATACTGCATTCTTTATAAGTGTCACTCGCCAAAAATAAACTCAAAGCCTGCATTAATTGTATAGTTTCATTGTCTTTCCATACTGTCCATTGTGACCTTCCACGGTTATAAATATATATTTGTCCCAGTCGTCTCAGTTCAGGTCAAGCAGCACTCCTTGTCATATATAAGCCAGTGAAAAGAAATTGTGCTGCTGGGCTAAGAGAATCTGTAATGCAATAATTGCAGGTTCACAACTGAATTGCAAATGGCACTGCATTTTAAAATGGTTCAATGATATAGGAATATTCACTTCTTTTACAAACCATTTTATGAACAAAGCAGGCAGTTTTAGTTTTTGCCACTTTTTGCCACTTTTTGCCACTTTTTGCCACTTTTTGCCACTTTTTGTCACTTTTTATCACTTTTTGTCACTTTTTGCCGGCAAAATGTCCAACTCTGCTCACCACTCCGCAGGCAGCGGTGCTGACCCTCGTCGGTCGGTCGGTGGCCGGCCACACCGCAGTCCTTCCTGACGGATGTGTGTACCTACTGTGCCACCCTGGTCCGGACGTGCGTGCGGGCGGCGGCCGCTGCCCTCCGGCGCCGCCCCGTCCTCCCGACAATTGGAGCGGAACGAGGCCAGTTTGTGAATTGTGACCCGGCCACGGGAGTGAACGGCATGCGACGCTTATGGCCGTCACGCAGCCGCAGCCGCAGCCGCAGCCGGCGGCGGCGGCGGCGGCTTGTTAATTCAATCGCCGGCGGCAGGGGCGGTGCCAGGGACTCGAGTTGTGGAGGACATCTGAGAGCCTGCACGAGCGGTGTCAGCAGCACGCATTGGGGACGACAGCTGAGGCCTGCTTGGGTGGGTCAGTTGCCCCGGACAGTGTTGTGATCTCGCGATAGAGATGTGTATTTGATTGAGTCGCTTGCACAGCAGTGGTGCAAGCGACCCAGGTGTTCTATCAGTCTCGGGAAGGGTAGAGAACTAGAGAGGGTCAGCCATTGCTGGTGGTGGTTGGGATTTTGTCCTGTGCGCTGGCTGCATGTTTTCTGAGCGCTGGGTGCGTGATTATCCTGTCGACCTTGTGTTGAATTATCTCTTGACAGAGATCGTCTGGTCAGTCTTGATAAGCCGGCTTCACTGAGCATCTGTCTGGGACTGTTCACTGTTCAGACATACGACCCATGATGGCGGCGTCGTGTACCCAGTAGGCCGGAAGCGATCAATGTTGAATGCCGCGGGCTCTGTGGGGACATTAGAGGTCGCCGGGTATGGTCGTTTCGGCTGGCTGGTGGAGCTGTTAGTTCAGCCAGGCGGACTGTGTCAGGGTCGCGTCTGGTGAACGTCCCGTCCGCCCCGCTCCCTCCACCGCCCCCGCCCCCGCCACGGTCGCGGCTGCGGACGAGCGGCCCACCACCACCCGCCCAGCCTCCAAGCAGCAAGGAGTGCCCACTGCCCAGCCTCCCTCTGCATCGTCTGCCGTGAGAGGGCGGACACCCCAGGGCACGTGCTCTTCCGGTGCCCGTGCCTAGCTGGAGTCCGCCTCCGCCTGTTGGGCAGCATCCATCCGAGGACGGAGGCGATCAGAGACGCGGACGTCGTCACGGCCTAGGTCGCGGGCTACCTACGTCACAAGGAGTCCCTCCGTGGCTATGGCGCGGACCCCTAGGCCGCGCCCAGGAGCAACGACAGCAACAACAACAAGCCACCCTGCACCGCTGCGCTGCGGTCACGGCTCACGGCTGCTGGTGAACGGCGTCTGGGTCGTCCGTTCCCCGTGACTGTCATTGGATGATACGTCGAATGAGCCGCGGCCACAGATGCCGCCTGTCGGTCACGCCCACTGGGGTCAATGCAGGCTGGTAACAATGCTACCTACCAACCTCAGCGGGTTATCTGAGCCTCAATGTCGCTAGGAGTTCAGAGTTATTTATCGGCCTTAAGCGACCTCTGGATGGTGATGGCAGACCGTCTCCGGCGCTGCGCCTGCGATGTGAGCCACGTTAGCGGCAGGGCTGGGTTTGTTCCCAACTTGGGGGGACTCGGGGACCCAAAGTCTCAGCAAAATTCTCCTCTCACACTTCACTAAAGCATAAGGCCATTTAACAAGGATCCGCGATGATAAGCTTGACATTTCCGGAATGCCAGGTAATCACAATAAGACGTGCTCAGCGAACTATGCATGGCAGCACTCCTGAGTACTGCCCGGACGCACCGGCTAATAACATTCGCTTCCAGAAATATACCATCCGGCGAGACGGGCAGACTGGCGTGCAACTGAGCCGGAGCCGGAGCCGGAGCCGGCGGTATTGATAAAGCATCCTGTCATTGTCTGGCGCCGCGTCAGTCAGCGATTCTCTTCAGTCTTCCCAGCCGGCTGACATGTCACGCTGGGATAGACACGCCAGTGATGAGCGGTTTTATCCCGACAGCCGGGCCGTCAGCCAGGTTTTATCCCGACAGCCGGGCCGTCAGCCAGGTTTTATCCCGACAGCCGGACCGTCAGCCAGGTTTTATCCCGACAGCCGGGCCGTCAGCCAGGTTTTATCCCGACAGCCGGACCGTCGGCCAGGTTTTATCCCGACAGCCGGACCGTCAGCCAGGTTTTATCCCGACAGTCGGGCCGTCAGCCAGGTTTTATCCCGACAGCCGGACCGTCAGCCAGGTTTTATCCCGACAGCCGGGCCGTCAGCCAGGTTTTATCCCGACAGCCGGGCCGTCAGCCAGGTTTTATCCCGACAGCCGGGCCGTCAGCCAGGTTTTATCCCGACAGCCGGACCGTCGGCCAGGTTTTATCCCGACAGCCGGGCCGTCAGCCAGGTTTTATCCCGACAGCCGGACCGTCGGCCACGTCAGGCTGTCGTGTCGGAGACGATTGTACATCCAATGCTGATACCATCCAATGCTGAGCCACAATGATCAGTTGGTATGATTTTGGATGGGTTTATTTTACGTCTGAAATGGCTCTGCTTGGAGATCGTTGGCTTGGAATATGACAAATTATGTCCTCGATCTTAAATGTCAAGATTCAGAAGGAAGAGGGAGGGGCGGGTCACGGGAGGGACAGCAGGTATGCAATGTGCGCCCTCCGCGGACCATTGTTTAATCAGTACAGCATCGAAAGAAGCAAGCATACAGCATGCTCTTACCGCTTTCCCGCGTCTGAACGGTGTCTTCTGCCATTGATGTTGACACAGACACAACATTGTCAGTATTTGCCGTGTCCCGATTGCTCACTACTCACGATACGGACCGGACCGTGAGTCTTGGTGTTCAATCATCGCATGTTGTCACAGGCCGGACATTGTATGTCCTCCATTGTAGGAGCAACTGTCCTGCCGGCAGTGCCAGCATCCACCGAGAGTAGTATGTTCTCCAGGCAGGAGATGTACTCCCTGTCCCTGGTCCCCTAGTCCTCACAGGCTGGAATCGGTCCCTGAGGGACCTTCCCTGGCCTCAGCACCTGCCATGTTTTGTCTGTGCCCACAGGCCATGCGTTCTCTTTTGGTTTCTCCTGGCAACAGCCACCGACATGTGTTCTCGTCTCTTCCCGCAGGCCGGGAGTTCTTCGTCGGTCTGTCTACCCGTACGAATGAGGCCGGCGCGGCGGCGGTGGCGGTTGCGTTCCCCGAGTTCTCGTGCACCCCGATCCGTATCCCGCCCAGCACGCTGCACCTGAAGACGCTCGTCACCATGGCCGGGCCGGACATCCTCGCTGTCTCCGAGCTGGAGGACGCTCAGATTGTGCTCAAGGTCAGATCTCGCCGGAAAGGCAGCAGGTGAAAACCGTCTGAATTCACTGGTTGGCTCTCGTGTGTTTGGTTGGTAGACTGGACGTTGCAAGTTATTGTTTCATGGTCAGTAAGGGAGATGTCTGTTGTGTGAATATCGAATGACCTTTCTGCTCAAACGCCGGCTGATATATTTTGGTGCTTGGCCAGTTGACTTAGCGTATTTGGAATTACCTGATGATAAATCGAATTGGTTGAACTGTGAGACAGAGTATATTCCGCCCGCCACTACATCCCTGCCTGATTGGTTGTGGGCGATTGTGGCGCCACCTATCGGCAGTACCGTGTACTGTAAGTTGTACGTGACTCCGCCGCCGTGCCACAGCGGATCGAGCGCGATGCGACGTACCGGTACCAGACTCTGACGGTGCGGGAGCCGGACGCGGCCAACTGTGTACTGGTCAACGGCACGCTCATCCACCGGGCGCGCTCAGAGTGCCCCGACGGCTGCGACGTGAGTGACCTACTCAGACTATGGGCCTGTTCCCGTGGCGCCTCTAACCACTTCCCAGTTCCCAAGTTCCCAAGTTGCTCCAACTTGCAACTGTCCTATACCAATGCATAGCCAGCTGCAAGTTGGATCAACTTGGAGGAGGTTAGAGGAGGTTAGAGGCGCCACTGGAACAGGCCCTTTGAATCCGCCCAGGGGCAGCACATTTCAGGGTAAAGGTAGTCCCGTGTGACGACCAGGCGGGGACTTCCATAGTGAAATGGAGACGTGTTGCTTTGTTGCCTGGTGACAAGCCATTGGTGTATTGGTACGTGCTTGTGTATCTGGGTATGCCATGCTGATCAGACTCGGGAAGTGTAGCACCGACTTTGCCCGCCGTCAATAATACGACCTGATTGCACTGGAGCATTTAAGTGTGTGTCCCTCATCATCGTGTCCATGTGTGTAGAACATCGCCGTTCGTATTCAGTGACAACTGTGTTGGGTCTTTTCACGGCTCTGACCACCTGCCTCTTGTTTCCTCAGGTGTTTGAGGACCGGCTGAGCGCCAACCTGCACCCGGTCTGTGTCAGCGAGCTGGCCAAGGCCAACGGCGCCCTCACCTGCTGCTCGATACTCATCCGCAAGTCCAAACGGCCGCAGCTGCTGTGAGAGCGGCGCGGCCGCGCAGCTAACACTGCCACCTACCGGCGAATCTGCAAGTTTCAGCTACGTTACGTTCCGCTTGGGCCTGGCGCCTCGGCGCGCGCCGTATGCCGCCGGAGGGGCCGAATCTCGCAGCTTCTTGGTGTTCAGGCGAACCGCCACCGTTCCAGCGCCAAGTACGGTGTTCACTGCTTAAACGCATTCAAATGTTTTCCTTGGATGTAGCATTTAACTCGTATGTGAGTGGCTCGATTTGTTTTCACCGGAGAAAATGGCGGACGTTTGATCTAGTCAAGCACGTGTGATAAACAGCAGTATCAGTGTGACGACCAACTCAGTTTGTTTCTGCCATTGCGGTGAACCGTTTAGTTTGTCAGTGATATTCCTCGTGCTGTCGTCGGGGCGCCGATCCTCTGTCTCGGCCGTGACTAGCCCACGATAGGCTGCTATTCGCCAGTGGGGTCATGCACATTCTCCGACGCGCCCGTCGGATGGGAGCCGTCACAATACTGCCCTAGCACTGCCGTGTAGACGTGTTCGCTGTGTGTGAGTGGGTGTCCGCGCTGACAATCACTGAGCTGCTTCCAGGTGACTCAGTCAGTTATCGCCGCAATCGCGCCGAATCTCATTCCAGCGCCGTGGCCCGTGTCTATGGTGCGTCTCTGTGTGGATGTGTTCGCTTCGAGCCGCGTGTTCTGTTTTGTATCGTCACCGTATGTTCAGTATGCAGCTTGACCAAGTTTTATGAATATAGCTTCACATCTAATGTTGGTGTTTGGTGACATGCTGGTAACGCGGTAGCATCACGTGTTGTCCCATTTAAACCGAAACAACTAAGAAAACCACAGCAATCTCCGGATTTCTGATGCGCGAAGTATTCACGTTATTGTGTTTTTGCCTCATGACCGACGAACGCAATTTTCATAGAAAGACTCGAGCCGTACCGAAGTGCCCTAGTGCCTTGCTATGGAGTGGTAATTATATTACCATTTCCGCTGTGCCAAGGCGAAGTAGGAATGTACAGAGTCCAAAATAGTTCGAACGCTAACGTGAGATAACTTTGCCGCTGAATTGATTACCTGCAGTCTGTGGCCGTGACCTTCCACATGAGGTCGATACGTGGCAGGAATGCGGAGAGGCTCTGTGGTACGGGAGACTTTAGACTCTAAATTTGACACTGATCAGGAATTGTGATCGGTTGGCATAAGTTCCTCGCAACAAGATCTGCTTAGCGAGGGTCTCGATCTCAGAAACCCATCCAAAACTTCAACAAAACAAATGTGGACGTATATATGTCCAGCTGGCCCACCGCCCCCGTGGCCGGCGCGGCGTTCGGGCACTGCGGTGGCCGGAATCACGTGGTTGACTGGCTCCGTCCAATAGCGTGCGCGCGTCGCTCGCCCCGGGCAGGGGGCGACAGCGTGTGGACCAGGGGGCGCGGACAATTTGCAGAAAGCACTCGCGTGGCATTAGGTTGCAGACGGCGCGTGGCGCGTGTCGAGACGACTGACAAACTGACGACTCGGGACTAAAGGCGGCCGCACACTACGCATTCGGCGCCCGATATCACTGCCAAATTCCGCCTCGGAAAATCGCGGCGATACCGCTGAATATCGTCCTTGTTCCGGCGGATTCGGCACTGTCTGCTCACGAGATTCCGCCCCGCCGACCTACAGCATGTCGCAACCTGTGCCTACAGCCTGTCACAAGGTAAATTAATGATGGCCATTTTTCGACGAAGATGTAAGTTTAGAACCACGAAAATTGTACATAATAAATTACACAGAGGCAAGAGCATGCAGTGCAAAATGTGCACCTCTGTCTTGCATAGATTCGCCACTGTTAGCCTGATCAATTGTGTTGTCCGCGGCTCCGCGGCGTTTAGTCGCGGAAAAAAGCTCGTTCGAATCAGCTTTTTCCGCCGGTCCGCAGATGGCCGGCCGACGACATTCGTCCGCGCTTTTTGACGTTTCGTCTGACGCGAAGGCGGAAAGTCGCAGCAATATCGCGACCTCCGCGCGCCGAATGGCATAGTGTGCGGCCGCCTTTAGACACGAGCCATCGACGCTAATAGTCAATTCTGACTGATGCGTCGTGAAACAAGACGGACAACAAAACAAAAGTTTGCGGGACGCGCGGCGTGAGCGGTCGGGTCTCAGAGTTGTGTACTTTTGCACAGTGTGAGGTCAACTGAAAATATGGCAATCTGCAATATAGTGCAAATAAGTGAAACTACCTGAGTCTGTTCAGGGTCTACATAAAAAGGTAAGTTTAAGATGAGCCGTCACACCGTTTCAAAATTGCAACCAATGCACAACATTATTTGCTGATGCGCGGAAGAGACGGCCGATCACTCGGGCGCAGCAGAAGAGCGGTAGTGACAATGCATGACTCCAATCAACACCGTTCAAGATATCCGATGGCTTTAACATAACGAAACACCACTGACGCAACCCAGTCTTATTTTCCCTTTATCGCACACCTTCAGCAAAACGTCAGTAAAATAAGCACATGCCATTGCATATCGATGGATTATTTGAATGCGAGGCGTATGTTTGAGTGAGATGAACCTCTTACAAACGCGACGGATTGTGGAGCTTACCGCTGTCCGCTGTGTACGACATTCACATGTTGAGATGCACCGTCACAAAGGGAATATTACAAAATACGAACAATTGTCACACGAATCGGGCAAATTACAGTTCACCTTCCCATTAGAAGCCGGGAAGAATCCTGCCCTTCTTTTTCAGTTTATTAACTATCTTCTTCTTCTTCTGGTCCCTCCTATCCTGGATGTTACCCATCCTCTTACTTTGTCGCTCTTCCCCTTTCTTTTTCTCATGCTGAATTCTCTCGTCCCACTTCTTCTTACTCTGCTTTTTTTTCTGCTGTTGCCTTTGCATGGTCTTCTTAATGAGTTTCGGGTCATCGCGAATCTTTTCGCCAGTTGCCTTTCTCATCGCTGTATCCCATGCCTCACTGTCCACTTCTCCAGAGCCCTGCTTTTGTTTCCTCTGCTGCTTCTCACGAGCTCGATGAAGCTCCGTCTTCAAACTGACCTTCTTCGCTTTTGGATTTTCCGGAGTTCCAGTGGAGGCAAAGTCAAATTTGCTGAAGACCATCTTGCCCTCTGTGTTGAACACAGGCTTCGGTTTCATGCTTTCAGCGGGAAGCACGCCTTTTGACCTGCGCTCAATCATCTTCTGCTTCTTTGCAGTTTTCACGGCGTTGATTTTCGCGTTGATCGCTCCACCCTTAGCCTGCTGCTTCTGGTTTTGCTTTCTTTTCTCAATCTTGTTTATTCTATTGCGTAGGTTTTTCTGCGCCCTAAGACTTCCGCTCCTCGCTGAAACAGTGTAAAACAACGTTTTGATGTCTTGTCTCTGTTTTTGTAAAGTGTTCGGCCAGCAAACCAATATGGACCAGAACGACTGGATACTAGGGCGTCACCAGATCACAGTGCATGGTGGGCCGGTGGCCCCACGATTTTAGTATGCCCTGAGCATGTGCGAACAATGTGCCACCATTCATTTCCTCTAAATTTTAACCCCCATCCTGCGCCAAGCGAAAGAAGTTTGATTTGCCCCCTAACATAGGTGACACTTGCGCCACCATTAGGGCCGACTTCGAACTGTACTTAATTCCACGGATCTCCCTCTCCCATGACCATTTAGGGATGTCTGAGTTGTTAAAGGGAATGTTTCACCTTTGTATTGGTTTTGAACTGAGATAGCCATTATCTTTGGCCGTTATTGAAATGTCGAAAGTATTA
Organism: Chirona hameri; assembly: GCA_036785665.1. Taxonomy (NCBI): domain Eukaryota; kingdom Metazoa; phylum Arthropoda; class Thecostraca; order Balanomorpha; family Balanidae; genus Chirona; species Chirona hameri. The sequence goes on from JAXIVJ010000577.1 coordinate 42,487, forward strand.
AGGTCATTTTCCCCAAAACTTAGCCGTTTTTAAGCAATTTAATTTCTCATTTTCAAAATGGGGTCTAGGCTAGTCCCGCCGCTGATTGGCTTACAGCCACTTTGTCAGCCAATCAGCGGCGGTCTATATCTCAATAATGACGTCATCCCAAATTGAAAACCTTAATTTGTATAAAGTTAAGTGACTTTTCGAGAGAAAAAATATCACCATCGTTTTCAGCAGCGTTTTCATCGTTTTCTTCATATTTTCGACTACAACCAGCGTATATTTGACAACTGTCAGAAAGTTGAAACATTCCCTTTAAGCGCGAGGTTTAATGACGTTTAACTTAAAAAAATCAAGCTCGGTTAAAACCACTAAAACGAGAGTGGTAAGGAGACCATTCGAGAGAAAAAAATGATAAAACCGCTAAAATTGAAAGTGCTGCATAGACAAATTTTTCGAACTAAAATTGCATTACAAGTCGTGCAAAATTCAAGATTGTTTTGAATGAACCATTGACCTATATAAGTATATACAAGTATAATAAGTCCCTACATATGTCAATGGAATGAACATAGAACATACGTGGAATTAAGTACAGTTCGAAGTCGGCCCTAATGGTGGCGCAAGTGTCACCTATGTTAGGGGGTAAATCAAACCTCTCTCGCTCGGCGCAGGATGGGGGTTAAAATTTGGAGGAAATGAATGGTGGCATACTGTTCGCACATGCTCAGGGCATACTAAAACCATAGGGCCACCACGCACTGTGTTCGGTGACACACCCCACTGGATAGGATAGCAAATACAGATGTGTATGACGCCATTAATGAATATCGGATAGTTCGCAAGATGTTCGTTAGTTGCCCACACTGACGAAACTTACCGCGTAGCGACTGCAGCTTGGTGTGCAGTTTCTCCCGCAGCTCTGCCTGCCGCTCCTCGCGCGTTTTGGGCACATCGTTCTCTGGAAAAGTATAAGTAACATTACTGCCATGGCAGAACAGAGTGCATGCTCTGGCTAAAATGTGCGTTCATCGTATCTGAAGTGCAAGGGTTAACATTAATTTGTTTATGTTAACATATAACGTCCCAAATGACATGACAAATGTTAAATTGACAAATAATAATTATTCTTAAAAAAAAAATAACGTCTGAAAGTTCTATGATGATGATTGGGGTTTTTGGCCGCACCGACTACATATGGTCACTTGGCGCCCATACGTTCTAAGCAAGTGGCAAATCTTGTAACACGTTCACATCATACAACCTATCCGAACAGATTGATTCACTGGATCAACTACCTAAACCACTAAGCACTGTCTTTTGGGCATTTATCAGACGACACCAAAACATGTTCAACATTGCACAGAGTATGCCGGTCTGCACTGCACGCGTTACCGCTCGCCCTGTACTACGACCAGCCATACGGCTCCTCACCTGCGTCGGACTCGTCAGAGTCGTCACTCACGTAACCCTGCTTCAGTTCGGCCGGCAGGAAGGAGAGGACACGACAGATGAAGTCATCGTCGTCAACCAGCAGGGCCATCTCTTCAGCCCGGGTAGGAGCACCTCCGTCCACCTGGAAAGAGTGATGCTATTCTTATAGCACAGCATGTCACACCAACACCCGACACGTTTACCATGGACTTACTACTCAAAGACAAATATGAATACTTTCAGAGCGCCAGAACTCAGTTTGAACATATTTGATCAGAATGCATACATGAGAAGACAAGGAAAGCCCAGCAAAAGAAGTGAACTGTAAAAGAAAAACCATGAATAGGAGAGGAGTGGAAATTCACAGCAAAAGTGGGTTTTAATTGAATGTTGACACAAATTCCAGAGAATGAGCAGAGGAAGACACAAAACAAAATCAAAGGAACTTCCAGATGGATTTAGCCAGTTTCAAATAAACTTATCGAGTAGAAACTCATTTCACTCATTGTGATACAAGATAAAATTCACACTTCACAACCCACAATCAATGTCAGAAACATGCAACAAGTGCAAATTGATCAGACACAAGGTGGTGGTATGGTAAGGAAGTATACAATTAACCATGATAGCTCCTGATAATTCAGAACATGTAATTTGTCATTCTTACCTTGTCACGCTTCTTCATGTCTCAGACCAAGTAGAAGCCAATAAAGGCACCCAGAACCAGTTGAATGCACTAACAGCTTTCTACTTCAGCAAAGAATCCCAACCTGTGAAGGTGGAGGAGCATGTTAAATGCAATGCACAAGTCGATGCATATCTGTGTTTATTTACCAGACCTTACCATTTCTTTGGGAATTTAGCAGGACCAAGAATAAGGATTATTATGGGCACTGTGTGGAGATTTCACAGTCTAGGCTGCAGCTCATATCATGTTACACACGTTTCCTCAAAATGTAATGTTTCATTCAACTTGTTTCTGGTTTGTCAGTTCCTCCGTCTGTCGTATTTTGTATTATAACTTAGAAACCCACTGACCATAGCAACTGCTGTCAATTTGCACTCAATTTGCACTTAAAAACCCACCCAAGTCTCAATTTAGTCGGGCTTTAGGACATCAGAACAACAACAGGACAACATGAACTAATACAGGATAATCATATCACTTTGTCATCATGAGATGGACACATGGACAGCATTTTCAGATGGTGACACTGTTCCTGTTACAGTACTGCCATCCCAAATCAGAAATTGTAAGACTTTTCCAAAATTGGAATAACTGATGTGTGCATGTTACCTTAACCCGCCATTGGTTGGGGGGGGGGGCGTTTTTCACCCCCCCCCCCCTAATGAACTTTCGCAATAGCTCAGAAACTAATAGCGCCATCGACGTGAAACTTTAGGTACCTTCTACATCAATTGTACGTCTTCTGTGCGAAAATGCAGAAATTTCGTGATTTTTCTCTCGAAATAAAGCGAATTTAGTGACGTCACTACACACGAGTTTGACACAAAAATCAGCTAAACTTTAGCAGGCCGTACAAATAATGCCATATTTGAAGCAAAATGCAATCGAAAAACGCCAAAAGATAGCAAATAGCAAGGGCTACAAAATGGCTATCTCGGATTTGTGAAAATTGTGGTTTTTGACCCCTCAAAATATATTAAAAACCGTTTCTTTAATGCATTCCAATGCATTTTCAAACATTAAAAAAAAAAACAGAAGATATGTTGAAGAAACACATGTGGACAATACCCAAAACAAATTTAAAAGCAATATCTTTATTTTGGACCGACTTGTCGCTCCCTAAGTTACTCTGAGTAGCTCATGACAGTCATATTTTGAAAATGCGTTTTTTTGGATTTTAGTGACCAGATACAAACAAATAAATGTCAGCATTGTATTTCTGAGACAAAACTGGTCTAGACATGCCTTTGTTATTTATATTTATCAATTTCAAATTTTGACCTTATTTTACATGACCTTGACCTTATATGGTGTCAGATTGTGAAATTGCTACTGTCAAATTATGGACTGCTACTATCGAATTATACGTGTAAAATAACCCCTACATGTGTCGCATGGCTTTCGTAGACTTGTGACCTTTAGTGACCGGACCTCGACCGTTGCATACAATTTCACTTGTGCTTATGCGGGATATGTATTATACCTCTGAGAGCACTGTGTGCGATAATAGTCGCAATCTAAGGCTTTGGATGGAAAGTATGGCCCAAAAACTCAAATATCTCAATTTTATCTTTGACCTGACCGTGACCGACATGTCCTTATTTTGAAAATGTCATGCATGCTTTGGATGCGTCTCATTGAGAGCTTTCGATTGCCGCCTTGCACGTCTCGCTGCGGTTATTGGTCCGAAGGATAACCAGGGGGGACGAAAAATGCCCCCCATCCCCCAGCCAATGGCGTTCGGCTGAGACGGGTTGTGACGGGTTAACAAAAAATTGCCAATGACGGGTTAACCAGTTAACCACAAAATGTATAATAACATTATTCGTTTATTTCACATATTTCACATATGTATTTCACTCCACAGGTGCAATACCCAATTACGGATGCAGGCCGTTGTTAAAACAACAAATACATCACCAACACACGCATACACATACACACGTACACTACCACGCTCGTACAGGAACTCACAGTGACATGACGGGTGGTCGGCTATGAAAGGAACGTACCCAGACTGCTAGCAAACCTGCGTACGTCGGATTTGAATGATACTAGCGGGAGGAAGAAGTCTGCTGATCGAATGTCCTGTAACACCATTTTCCAACGGGTGGGTTACTGGGTATTGGCTGAGCAGGCGTCACACTTCCGTACACACCACTGTAGGTAGTACGACGTGCCTGAACAAGGGACGGGCGGTGCAGCCGGCTTGATGACGTCACTGGGAGGGTATTTTCCACTATCGATCGTAACTACAAGGCGTATCCTGTGTTAATCCGGCGCCTTAAAGGGAGTGTGCCGATTGTTTTGGAATGTCCAAAATATTTTTCATACGGTAAGTAGCTATTGGTTTGATTGCTGTATATGATGAAATTCACATCTGGAGCCCCTTTAGATGAATTTGCACTTATATTGTTGTTGTTTTTTTGCTTATTTTTTGTTTCAATATCTATAAAACGATCGCCACTATGGTGATGTTATGTAAAACGGCGCACACAAGACAATACAATTACGGTCACATCATGCAAGATAGAAAGACAAGTTTTGCACAGCACGTTCTTGCCACTGTTAACTTTATTATGTGCAAGTTTCGTAGCTCAAAATTGATATCTTAAAAAAATGGCCATCGGCCATCATCGAAACGACCATCATCGACAAACATGATGGCCGTCCAGTTTCTGTTCGGCTGCTGCTATCAGTGTGCACGAGCTGTTTTGTTGAATTGCTATTGGCCGGCGCTAACAATATGCTAGCAGTTTAATCGATAGTTGCAGTGCTTGCTTCTAGTAGCGGAAACCCTCTGGAGTCTACCCGATAACGTTTTGCTCCCAGCAAGTTCCTGGAGTCTTTGGAATATCTCAGCAACTAGGGCGAATCTGGAGAAACGAAGTCATGGGTCAATTCAGAAAATTATGTTCTATAGACCAGTGTCAATAACCCCAAATAAACGATGTGAGTAGGCACACTCCTTTTAAAGGGAATAGTGCACCTAGGGAAAAGTACGTGGAATGATGGACAAGTGTCCTGATTGCGGTTCTGGCATTCGTTTTTGCGAGAAAAAAATAACCAATTTGTCATAATTAGACAAATATTGATATAAATACATATGACGTCACAATAATCTTTCGTCACCAAAACGAGTTGTGACGTCATACCGGCAAAAGTCGATCCTTGCATATGTATATGTATGTGTATGTATATGTAATATGTATATGTAAGAAACACTAACAACCTCGTTCGCTGGGTCGCGACTCGCGAGTATATTGGTCGCGATTGAAAATGTGTGAATGTGTACATACACTATGGCCTTGTACGAGTGGAGCTGAAGTGGCGTTGCGTGAGCACGTACCCATAATGTTCATGTGAATAAATAAATGTCATATACCTACCCACAAATGTGTTTATATGCGTGTTCATCTGTGTGTGTGGTGGATGTAAATAAATGTGTGAATATATATTGACATCAACAGACACTCCACGAATAAGCGTGGCTATTACGTGTCATAAGTCGGTTAAATAAAACAGTAGGGAAGTTACAATTGTCACGATGGGAAACCAAGCAGACTATCACTCAGACGTACACCCACACCCACACACACACACACACACACACACACACACACACACACACACACACACACCCACACCCACACCCACACCCACACCCACACCCACACCCACACCCCCACACACACCCACACACCCACACACCCACACACCCACACACCCACACACCCACACACCCACACACCCACACACCCACACACCCACACACACACTCACACACACACACGCACACATAGTCACTTATGGCCGAAAGAAAGACCGGGCCGCCCGTTTGAAACGTGTCGGTTCCAGCCCCCTCACATCATCAGGCAACGCGTTCAGGAGCGATGTCGCACGGTACGAAAACGAACGCTGTCCGGCCGCCGTTCTCATGGCCGGCGGGCGCAGGTAATGGTCCTGTCGCGTGACACGCTCACAGGGCCGCGCATCAGCGTAGGTGCGGAATAAATGGGCGAGGTCCGCAGGCTCACCCAGCACATATGCTTTATGAGCAACAATCGCCGTCTGGTAATCGCACATCTGGCGAGGCGCGAGGAGGTTCAGGTCATCCCGCGCGCGAGACACATGATCATACTTTCTGAGTCCAGCAACAACCCTGGTTGCAAAATTCACAACTTTCATCAGTCTGTTGTCGTTAGCAGCCGAACCATTGCCATATACAGAGATACAGTATCTCACGCGCGAGACGACCAGACCGCGCACAATAGTTAGCATCACGCTCTGCGGGAGGAAGTGCCTCAGGTGGCGGAGACCGATCAGGAGGCCGACACACTTTCGTACCACGTCACTGACATGTGCGTCCCAGCTAAGGTGGCGGTCAAGCAGCACGCAGAAGTTTTTAACGAACCGGCTCTCCTGGGTGGTCTCCCCACCGACCCGCACGCTGACAGGTGAGAGGTCGCGGGTGTTCTGCCGGGTGCCAAGGAGAAGGATTTCAGTTTTGGATGCGTTGAGTTTAAGTCCGTGTGCATGGAACCACGATGATAAGGAGGACAGTGTAGTCTCCATGCGTAGGATGAGGCTAGGAAGGTTGCGTTTGACACCGGATATAAGGACCTGGGTATCGTCAGCGTACTGGGTCACATGAGCGTCTGGCGCGTGCAGGCTGAGGTCGTTGGCAAAAATAGTGAATAACAGAGGACCAAGGGCTGATCCCTGGAAGACACCCATGGTATTGGAAAGAGGCTTGGAGATCACTATCACCAGAAGGGGAAGAGATGCAAACTGACTGAGTATGACCGATGAGATAGGATGAAAACCAGACCGGGTCAATGTCATAGGGTTGGAGTTTGGAAAGAAGCTGTGAATGAGGAATAACGTCAAAGCATTTACTAAGGTCCAAGAGGCACAAAAGAGAGACATGTCCACGGTCCATGTTGGAAAATATGCGGTTAGTGATGGAGAGCAGAGCGGTTTCTGTGGAATGGCGGGGCCGAAAACCATGTTGGGATGGGGAGAGGAGATGATTATCGGACATGTAGGCAGACAGCTGGCGCTGTACCACACGCTCGACGATTTTGGCCATGATGGGGACTATAGAAATAGGACGATAGTTAGAGACTAGGGTTGGGTCACCGGATTTGACGATGGAATGAACCAAAGAGTGCTTCCAAGAATCGGGAAAGTCGCATGAGGTAAGGCAGGTATTGACAACATGGAGCAGGACAGGGCCGATGGCGTCAAAACAAAGGAGCAGGATACGAATACAAATATCGTCAGGTCCACACGCACCAGAACGCTTCACGGAGAACACTACCTCCCGAAGCTCGGACAGTGTCACCCCGGTAACACGAAAACCGCAAGCTCCTACCCGTGGTAGACGGCACGAAACGGGCGGCACCCCGAGACTAGCGAGGCCGGCTGCGACACGCGGGCCGACATCAACAAAAAAGCTGTTCATCTCATCCGTGCAGTTAATATGTGCAGTTAATATTGCAGCTACAGGTACGAGCAACCCCACCCATCAAAAGGTGCCTTCTCACGAGTGTCGACATTATTTTCAATTGGCAATCCAATTAAAATTGGTAAAGTTATAGCTAATAATATTTCGAGCTAAGCGTCAATTCAACGGAAACAAAAAACAAACTTTGTCAAAATTGAATCGATATATTGAATGAACACCGACCAGCCACCAATCAACAAATGTGTCTTGTCACGAAGCATCTATTGGTAATTTTCAATTGGAAATCGGCTCCAAATTGACAAAGTTGATACGTTTCGGTGGCGGTCGGTTCAAATAGCGAAAACGAAGTGCGATAGATATCACAATGGAGATATCAGATGACGTATGCGAAACTTCAGGCAACGATGGGGGAGAGGGGGGGGGGGCGGAGAGGCGTCTTCAGGCAGAAAACCCTCATTTGGCATCCTGTGAGAAAGGATGCAACCCATTGGAGAAGATGACTGAATGCCCAATCTGTGTAATTTCTCTAGCAAGATATCATGGCACACCACATCAAAACCTAGTGACAGCATCAACCTGGCAGCTTCGCTTGTCCAACTTCTTAACTGATCTATTTGACCTTGAGCCAACCCAACCGACCAATCAGTGTCATCCTAGACAGTCAGCTGATGAACGCTGGATAAATTGCACACACAGCAGCAATGTGAAGTGGTGAGATATTCAAAATATGAAAATGTTATGCAATTGTTGTAAATGGAACTGTTTGTTTACAACTGAAATGTACTCAATGGGAAATTCTCAATCATTGGATGTGCTTATAATACATAAATATTGTGTAAAGAATGTAGTGACCTGTAAATAAAAACAAAATTTTGACCTACCTACCTCCTTAGGGTTCTGTTCGAAATTTGTTGATTTTGTTTTAGGAGATTACCATGTTTGTATGGGGTATTGGTAGCGGTAGGGCAGGTGTCACACTTCCGTACACCAGCTGTAGGTAGTGTAACAAGGGGTGGGCGGTGAAGCCAGCTTGATGACGTCACTGGACACTGGGAGAGTATACTTAATGGTGTAGGCCTGTTTACTACTCGATCAGACTTAATGGCAGGGTTAGGTTATGTTAGGTTAGTTTAGGTTATGGTACTTACTAACCTAACCTTACATAACCCCACCATTAAGTCTGATCAAGTAGTAAACAGGCCTAAACCATGAAGTATACTCTCCCAGGTAACGGTGGGGCTGGCGTCACTGTCGCGGCAGGGGAGTAAAATAAAGGTTTAAGGTTACTATCACCATTGTTGGTCTGGAGTCATAGGGAAGCTTTATGACACCACCAGATTCTGGTTACCAGCGAATCTTAGGCCTACCCGATAGGATTTAATGGCTACAACTTACAAGCAAATCTTACACCGACCCGATCACTTATTGGCTATGAGCGAATCTTAGGCCGACCCGATCAGACTTAATGGCTATGAGCAAATCTTAGGCCGACCCAATCAGACTTAATGGCTACAAGCAGTAGGTTTTGTCCAGATCAGAATTAATGGCTACAATCTGTAGGCCGATCCGATCAGACTTAATGGCGGGGTTAGGTAAGATTAGGTTAGTTTCATTAATTCCGATCGGTTCAGCCTACTGCTCGTTGCTATTAAATCAGGGCGGCCTAAGATTCCCTCGTAGCCAGATCTGGTGATGTCATAAAGCTTCCCCATGACTCCAAACCAACAAAGGTGATAGTAACATTGAACCTTGCTTTTATTGCCCGGCCGCAACGGTGACGCCAGCCCCAGTTACCCTCTCCCAATGACGTCAAGCTGGCTGCACCGCCCGCCCCTTGTTACACTACCTACAGCTTGTTCAGGCTTGTCACACTACCTACAGTGTTGTGCACGAAAGTGTGATGCCTGCCCTACCAATACCTTTTATGGTTAGGTATTGGTATGCATTCCAATTCAGCGTGTTTACACAGCCATGCATAACCAAAATAAAACAATCCATACTTAAATTACATTTTTTGGTTACTCTTAAAACAGGAAATCTTATCCACGTTTACTAACAAAACCATTAAATAAGATACTTAAAACACTACTTCAACATACCGACCTATTCCTCACCGGAACGCAATGACCGCGTTGATATCTCACGCACGCAACGGCCACATGCATTTTGATCTACGCCAGGTAATTGTCAGTAATGCGCCATGGATGCATTTTTGATAAAAACATAGCGCTGCTAATTTCTTTACTTTGTGAATATGTATCGGATTCGTATTCGCAATCAATAGGAAAACGGAGCCTGAGGATTCAAAACAGCCAAAAATTTATTTGAGGTCAAATCCCAAAAATACCTCTCAATTTTAACCCTCGCCCTACGGGAGCTTTTTTCACTTTCGCCTGACAGGCCCCCTGTTAACTTCCAAACCAAGCAACTTAGAGCAATGCGGTAAGAACCAAGGTTACTTTACTAGAACCAGCATGTTGCCTGTCATGAGAAGAATCTAACAGTTTGCGACTTTTAGGTTTCAGGTCAACGGGTGACCTTCCAGGTCAAGTGAATGACCTCGGATTTACCAAGTCCAGAACAGCGATTTTGCTCTTCAGAAAACCTCAATTAGAAATTGATAAATGTAAATAAAAAGGCATGTTCCTTGACGTGGTCTCGGCCAAACGCTGGGTAGACCTTCGGAGCTATATTAATCGAGGCGTAATGGCAAGCGACACAACGCATCTCAGCTTCAAACCAAGACTGCCCAGTGCCCGCCCGCCGCCCCGCGAGCCGCCGCGTGGCCGGCCGGAGACCGCCGCGGGCCATGACCGGGCGGTCAGCGCAGGGGCGGCTCAAGGAACCGCGGGGCGGGCGGTTCCCCCGCTGTCCGGCGCCCCACGCAGGGGCGGCTCCAGGGACGACCGTGGGTGAAGCTCACAACTCCAACATTTCTAGACCAGTTTTGGTTCAGAAATACAGAAAAGGTAATTATTTGTTCGTATCTTGTCAAAAAGTCAAAAAAGTTATTAAAAAGTCATCAGTTTCTTACACTTAGGTAGCCATCGCTCAGTCAAAAATGCAGATATTGTTTTGAAATTTGGTATGGATATTGTTCATACTCAGTTCTCCCACATATATTCCGGTTGTTCTCAAATCTTTGAAAATTTTGATTTTGGGGATTTAAAAAAAAAAACAGTTTTCTTTATTTAAGGGGTTAAAAACCCAAAATTGTGAAAATCCAAGATTGCCATTTTAAGGAGAATGCCATTTTGTATCTTCGGTGAATTGTGTTTGCAATTTTCTTTAAAACTCTGTTTTCTAACACTTCTCAAATATGTATCGTTTTTCCACCAACATGACGTCATCAAAACATGATTATCTCCCAAACTACTTGATAAATATCAATTACATTTTTACAGCATGCGTATAATGGTTGTAAACTCAGCTACAAAATGTTTCAGCAAGATGCGCTGCATTTGTAAAAAGTTATTAAAGAAAAAAACTCAGGGGGGCTGTCAGGCCCCCGTAGGGCGAGGGTTACAACTCATCGGATTCCGCTTCATCATGCATTAATAACAACAACCTTCGGTTATCTAAATAAATTAACAAAACTGAAATGCTTGGGTTGCCTTCTAACACAGGAAATGTGTCAACTTATGACCGATTTCAGTTTGTATGGGGAGGGGCCAGTGGTCCCTCGGTCGGTCTGAGGGGCCCTTGGTTGGCTTGAGGAGCCCTCGATCGACATGTGTAGAGTAATCCAGACTTGGTTGCGTACTGACTGTGTCCGCGTGTTCTTGTAATTTCATTACTTTGTATTTCTTGTTTCAGAATGGCGTGATCATTGGCTACTTACCAATACATAAATCAACTAAATGACTTCAAGTCTATTTATGATCACGCCATTATTCAAGGCTGTACAAGAGTCTTCGCCATGCCGAACCTAGACCCCATCCAGTACCCATATCATGGCTGTTCATGGAGCTCTCAATAGGAGGACCGCACTGTCCTGATAACTCCGCTCCAGATGCATGAGCGGGCCGCCCACCCAGTCCCACCAGCCGGCGCCACTGCCCAGGTGGAAAAGATCAAGCGACCCTCCATCTCTGCTGGGGGAACGACCGAGGAGTGGTCCTACTTCAAACAACGCTGAGACACGTACAAGGCAGCCACGCATGTCACTGGAGCTGACGCAGTTTACCAACTCCTGGGCTGCTGCGAGGAGCAGCTGCGGTGGGGCCTTGCCCGCCTGTTTGGAGATCTCTCCACTGCCGATGAGGCCACTGTCCTCATCCGGATCAAAGAACTGGCTGTCCGCGCCGAAAACGTCCTCGTTGCGCGAGAGGAGCTGCACCACCGTAGACAGGATCGGGACGAACCAGTACGTGCCTTCCGCGCACGCCTCAAAGGCATTGCTCTCACCTGCAACTACACCACTACATGCAGCTGCCCACAGCCTGGCCCAGTCGACTACAGCGACGAGATGATCCGGGATGCTCTCATCCGCGGTGTGTACGACCCCGAGACAAAGCTATCGCTTCTCTCAGAGAAAGACGGGACCACCTCGCTCGAGGACACCATCCGGTTCATTGAATCCCAGGAGGGTGGCAAACAGTCTGCTCGACGCCTAGCTACCACTCCGAGTGCGGCTGCGCCTGCTCATGCTGGCGCCATCAGCAGCTTCCGCCGGCAGCAGCGTGACGCCCAGCGGGCTCGACAGCCCCCTGGATACACCGCGCCGGTGGCAGTAGAGTGCCATCCTTCCCACTCTGTGACTTCTGTGGCACCCGTGACCACCCTCTGGACAGAGCCAGCCGTGTTTCTAAATGTAGTGCTTATGGACACCAGTGCGGTAAGTGTGGAAAATTGAATCACCTTGAGGGTGTGTGCAGGTCGGGCCAACCGCGGTGGCACGTCGCTTCTCCAGGAGGCGCCTCGACTCAGTCTCTACGCCCCACAGACCAAACAGCAGGAACTGAGACGAGTGCTTCGACTGTGTTCGACACTCTGTGCAGTGTCAGCGCGCAGTCCGACGGCCCACCTCCTGCGCCTCGTGGGCAGTTGGTGATAGAACATCACCTGTATGACTCGCTTCGTGACACCTGGGAACGCGGGCCCTCCGAGCCACAACCCACAGTCCCTGTGTTTGTTTCACATCTCCCGTGTGACTCGAGGGCCCTCGGCCTCGAAACCGCCCTGCGTCGACCCACCACTTCCCCGCTGGTCTACGCCATCGCTGACACAGGCTGTCAGTCCTGTCTCGCGGGCACCCCGCTCCTACGGCACCTGGGACTCAGCGCACACCACTTCACTCCTGTACATCTATCCAAATGGCAGCGGTCAACAACCCCCCATCCACATCATCGGCGCTCTCCCTCTCCGTATCTCGGACACTCGGGGAGCCGGGGTCTGGAGACGAGGCAAGTGGTATATTTCACTGACGCCACCGACAAGTTGTTCATCTCTCGTGGAGCCTGCGAAGATATCGGCATCATCCAGCCCGACTTCCCGAAGGTCGGCGCGCACTCACCACCCGATGCTACATCCGTCGCTGCATCTGCCAGCACACCAAGTGACGCCGCCCCGCCCGTGTCCTGCATGACAGCAGCCTGCGACTGCCCTCGGCGTCAGCTGCCTCCACCGCGCCCCACCGCGCCACCATACCCTCCTACCGAAGAAAATCGGGCCAAAATTGAGGACTGGCTTCTCAAGTACTACGCGTCCAGCTTGTTCAATGTGTGCACACATCGGACCCTGCCCGCCATGGAAGGTCCACCCCTCCGCATGATGGTGAATCCCATCACTCGCCCATCTCCGTCCCGATTCACTGGCAGGCCGATGTCAAGGCCGCTTGGATCAGGACTGTCGCTTAGGCGTCATCGAGGAGGTCCAACATCGGCACCCCAGTGACATGGTGTCACCGGATGGTGATCAACCCCAAGAAGAACGGTAAGCCCCAACGCACGGTCGACCTTCAGGATCTGAACCTGCATGCTAGCCGGGAAACCCACCACACTCAGTCACTGTTCCACCAAGTCCGCGCAGTCCCTCGTGAGACCAAGAAAACCGTCTGTGACGCCTGTAACGGTTACCATGCTGTACCTCTCCACCCTGATGACCGCCACCTTACGACGTTTATAACTCCCTGGGGTCGCTACCGATACCGCGTCGCCCCCAGGGCTACACAGCTTCAGGGGACGGATACAGCCGACGGTTCGACGCCCTTGTTGCCGACATCCAGCGCAAAAACTAAGTGCGTCGATGATACTGTGCTGTGGGCGGACAGCATCGAGGAATCGTTCCACCAAACCGTCGAATGGCTCGACCGCTGTGGCCGACACGGCATCACACAGAACCCGTCAAAATTCTGCTTCGCGCAGGATGTAGTGGAGTTCGCCGGGTTCGAAATCACGCCGTCGACTGCACGACCGTGTCCGCGGATGCTGCAGGCGATCGAGGGTTTCCCCACACCCCGCAACCTGACCGACGTCCGCAGCTGGCTGGGCCTGCTCAATCAGGTCGCATGCGCGTTCGCCTCAGCCGATCAGATGCGTCCGTACCGCGACCTGCTCAAACCAGGCCAGCCATTCGTGTGGACAGACCAGCTGGACCTCCTCTTCCGGCAGTCAAAGAACACCAGCATCAACCAAATCAAGGCAGGCGTCGAAATCTTTGACAAGACCCGCCCAACCTGCCTCGCCACCGACTGGTTACGGGAGGGACTCGGTTACTGGCTTATACAGAAACACTGCCAGTGCCCCGGAACTCAGCCGTTCTGCTGCCACTCTGGCTGGCGTGTCGTGCTGGTCGGGAGTCGCTTCACCCACGGTGCGGAATTCCGCTACACACCAATCGAAGGCGATGCCTTGGCTGTCGTGGACGCTCTTAACAAGACTCGTCACTTCACTCTTGGCTGCTCCAACCTGCTCGTGGCGGTAGACCATCGACCTCTGCTTAAGGTTCTTGGTGACCGCTCACTGGAAGAGATCTCGAACCCGCGGCTTCGGAACCTGAAGGAGAAAAGCCTTCGTTTCCGGTTCCGCGTCGTTCATGTTCCCGGCATCCGTAACACTGCAGCCGACGCCGTCTCTCATTATCCGGTCGGTGCGCCCGAGGCTCCCGACCTTCCCGACGACGCCACATCCGCCAGCACCGCGTCAGCCCCTCCGAGTCTGCAGAACATATCTCCGGCCTGGCCAATTCCCGACATTCTCGCCAACGTCCGGACGTACGAGACCGTCGACGCTCCTTCCTGCATCCCAATGAGCGCCTCAGCCTCCACCGATCTTATCAGGTCCATCACTTGGGATGACGTACGCACGGCAACCACCAGCGACCCTGGGATGCTCCAGCTCACCGACCTCGTCAACAACGGCTTCCCGGACGCGCTGACTGACATGCCCGTCTCGATCCGACCGTATCACAGATTCTGTGACGACCTTAGTGAGTACGATGGCGTTTTTCTGTACAAGGACAGGGTAGTGATCTCTCCCGCCCTTCGTGACCGGGTCTTACAGGCACTTCATGCAGCCCACCAAGGTGTGTCAATGATGGACTCCAGAGCCGCGAGCTCCTTCTTCTGGCCCGGTATGTCGCAAGCCATATCCGACGTCCGATCCCGATGTGACACACGCGACCGCAACGCCCCGTCCCAGCCGAGCGCCCCTCCTACCCCGCCCATCCTGCCGGCATATCCCTTCCAGAGCATATGTGCCGATTACTTCTCACACGGCGGACGTCACTACCTGGTCGTCGTCGACCGTTACAGCAACTGGCCCATCGTCGAAGAGTCTTCAGACGAATCGAGTGGCCTGACCTCCGCCTTGCGCCGGACCTTCGTTACCCACGGGATCAGCGAAGAACTCACTTCCGACGGTGGACCGGAATTTACTGCCACCGCGACCGAGACGTTCCTCCGCAATTGGGGTGTTCGACACCGCGTATCCTCTGTCGCATTTCCACACAGCAACTGCCGAGCAGAAGTCACCGTTAAGACTGTCAAGCGCCAGCTCTGCGACAACACACTCGCCACTGGAGGACTGAATACCGACCGTTTTCAGCGTGCCATGCTACAGTATCGGAACACTCCGGATCGCGACACCCGTCTCTCCCCGGCCCAAGTGCTCTTCGGTCGCCCGATCCACGACTTCATACCCATCCACCCTGGGAGGTATCGATCCCACAGCACGTGGCGGGAAACACTAGCCAACCGCGAGGAGGCCCTACGGAACCGGCACATGCGTACGCATGAGCGCCTCTCCGAACCCACTCAGATCCTGCCGCCTCTCGCGATCGGCGACTGCGTCTGCCTCCAAAATTTGGTAGGGCCGCACCCGACCAAGTGGGACAAGACCGGCATCGTGATCGAAGTGCGGCAGTTTGACCAATATGTCATCCGTGTCGATGGATCGGGACGCGTGACACTCCGCAACCGGCGCCATCTGCGAAAATTCGTACCGTTCATGCCTCGTCCCCCAATCCCTGCTCTGCCTGGTCCCTTAAAGGGAATAGGTCACCTTGAAAGTTGTCTTGCAGTTCAACCATACGGTGCATCTTGAGCTCAAAACCACGAATATGACTTTGGTTTGGACAACTGATGGATATATGTGGAGAAAGAAGTAAGTTTCTCTTTCTATTTCACGAGTAATCGTACGATAGCAGCTGGCGTTACGGCTCCCCCGCTCCGCCTGGCGCCAAGTACAGTCTCTGACAAGGGGCCGCCGCGCCGTCCGGGCGGCTGAGCGGATATTAATGAGGCGTCGTGACCAGAGACTACGTGCCAGAGAGTGTGCCTGCCTCCGGCGGCGAGCCAGCGGCGGCGAGCGGCGAGCGAATTTTCCTGATCGTGGCCCGAAACAGCGGATATGAAACCGGGCCCACTAGTCCTGTGTCGAAATTACTTAACGTAGGGAGGTAATTCTTTCACCACAACCCATTTTTAGATCTGCTCTACAAATCTCAGTCCAAAACTCCATGTTAAAGGTGAACTATTCCCTTTAAGGTGGCCAACAGTTTCTGATGACTGCAATGGTCATCACTCTGCCACTCGACCACCTGTCACCGCCTGACGGCTCACACCCGCCCCCGGTCAGCCGCCCACCTGACTGCCCAAGCCCCAGCTCACATGACCTCCTGTCACCGCCTCACAGCTCACACCCACCCCCGCTCAGCCGCCCACCTGACTGCCCAAGCCCCAGCTCACATGATCATCGACCACATACACCAATCCCACCGATTACGACCGACACACACGCATCCGAGGTACCCTGCACACCGCGTGTCGCTCCCCATAGTCCACAACCCGATACGCGCTGTGCTAAGAACGCCTCGCCTGCCGTAGCCCCTCCCACACACGGCAAGAGTCCAGTGCGCCCTTACACCCAGTCAGGGCATGACCTCCCTACTCCCCACCGCCCTTCGCGGCAAACCAGTCTACCGCCTTTCCTTCAGGAGAACTACAAGCTCAATTGAAATCGTCTCGGTATCGCTGCGGTGTTTAATCCCGATTAACGTTAAGTGCATTGCATCTGTTACATGATTGTCACTCATCACCAGGCAGTGGTGAAGGCCGGTGGTGCAGTTATGCGTTCCTTGGGTTTGCTGCTTGTGTACGTCGTTCGTCACTTGTGCCTATGCCTCCTGCACATATCATTCTCACTGAAGTCATTCGCTTAATTTCGGTTGCAGTCGCCCTGTCCTGTATGTTGTGTTGCAATCTTTCGAGATACTCCTCGCACCCGCGTGTTTGATCAACGGTATGTGTTCATACCACGCTCCGATTTGTATCTTGGGTTGTTCATGCATGATTAGTAGGATTATTTCATCATCAGACTTTGATACTTCAAAGTCTCGGGAGGGGATAGAGTAATCCAGACTTGGTTGCGTACTGACTGTGTCCGAGTGTTCTTGTAATTTCATTACTTTGTATTTCTTGTTTCAGAATGGCGTGATCATTGGCTACTTACCAATAAATCAATCAGTTAAATGACTTGAAGTCTATTTAATGTCGGGGTCCGATCGGCCTAAGGGAGACCCTAGGTCGTCCTGAGCAGACATGTCCGTGAAGTTAGCCAACAGCCAACAAAACATAAATTTGCAACGGCCAAATTATTCGCCCAAAACACGCATGTAGGCATAGGCGTACACAAGGGGTGGGGGTAAACGGTGCAATTTACCCCCCCCCCCCCTGAAGGTCTGTACGTGCCCCTTTTGGTCGAAAAATGAATGATTTTTTATTTTTTAAAGAGAAAAATGGTGAAAATATGCCCTTTTAAAAATATAGTGGGCCAAATCCGTTGAGTTTTTTTTGGTGGGAGTACTTTATGCCCCCCTGAGCAAAAATTTCCCCCTCCTGGAGCGAATCCTGGGTACGCTACTGCATGTAGGTCAAGTTGCATACGAGGATTACGAATCCAATGTTCTTGTTAATTTCATGGTAAAAGTCAAGGTCAGATGAGTAAAGTAGTTTCTGTACCTTTTTATGAAAAATGGTGGCGGTGCACCACACGACCTCGCAAAGGCCACCAATCGAAAGAGTGCATCAAAATGCAGGTGGGACTTCCGCCGAAATTTCGATCCAGGTCACCCAAGGTCACCCATCAAGGTCAAACTATCAAAATCCCTCAAAATCGACCTTATGTACCTTTTAACAGACAAACAGTACATTGCACGGTGTGTTAAAGGGCACCAATCGAAAGCGCGTCACAATGCGGGTGGGACTTCCACCGAAGTTTCGATGAAGGTCACCCATCAAGGCCAAACTATCCAAATCTCACAAAATCGACCTGGTGTACCTTTTTACGGACAGATGGTGCACCGCACGGCCTCGCAAATGCCACCAATCGAAAGAACGCATCAAAATGCAGGCGAGACTTCCGCATAAATTTTGATTAAGGTCACCCATCAGGTCACCCATCATAGGTCACCCATCAACAAACAAGGTCAAACTATAAAAATCCCTCAAAAGCGACATTATGTACCTTTTTACAGACAGGTGGTGCATTTACTTTTCTTTTTTAAATAGCACCAATCTAAACAGTGCATCACAATGCAGGTGGGACTTACGCCAGAATTTCGATCAAGGTCACTGAAGGTCACCCATCAAGGTCAAACTATCAAACTCCCTAAAAATCGACCTCATGTACATTGTTACTGACAAACGGTGCATTGCACGTTTTTTTAAAGGGCACTAATCGAGAGAGTGCATCAAAATGCAGGTGGGTCTTCCGGCAAAATTTATATGAAAGTCACCCAAGGTCACCCATCAAGGTCAAACTATCAAAATCACGCACAATCGACCTTATGTACCTTTTTACGGACAGACGGTGCACTGCACGGCCTCGCAAAGGCCACTTATCGAAAGAACGCATCAAAATGCAGGTGGGACAGGGACGGATCCAGAAAATCTTTAAGGGGGTCATCAATTCCAGTGGTGCCCCTACCTATGCCCAAATCTGAAAATTCAACGGATTTGGTCCACTGTATTTTGAGGGTGCCCCTATTTAAGCATTTTGTGTTTAATTGACAACGTTGGCTAAAGGTATTTGCAATATCAGTCGTACCCTTTCTATCATTTAAAGTGCCGCGGATGATGCTAAAATATATGATTTGTACAGTCAAGGGCGGCCCCAGACGGCTGATGAAGAATTCACCAAGAGGGAAGTCGAGGTTCGTAACCAGGGGCTGGGGGAGTTGGAAGCCGTTTTTTACGAGCAGTACATCTTATGCATGCGATACACTATTAATCCGCCGCGAAGCGGCGCCAAAATTTGAGTTTTTGAGCGGGTTGGAGAACTAATTTTTGCTATTGGAACCAGCATGCAGGATTAAAACGAGGAAATATGTCTGGAGCAAAAGGTGGTGTCAAAAGACATGTTGCCTCCCCCATTTAAGACCAAAGGTGGGACCATGGCCCCATATCCTCCCCTGCGGCTGCCAGTGTGTTCAGTCTATATTAACCCGCGACTTACGGGAGTGGGGGACTATTTTTTGCCCCCCTCCCGTTATTTTGCAATAACTCCTAAACCAACACTAGTATCGTCACCAAACTTGCAGTACTTTCTCTCACATCAATTCTTCACATGTTGGTCAAAAAAAAAAGATGAGGTTATGATAGGTCAACCGGGAATGACGTCAGAGTGACGTCATGTTCTTCGGTTTTTGTTGCAAATAATAGTTTGCGGAAAACGCTGTCAAAGGTACAATGTTTTAGATAAATTTAATTGTCTTAAATCACATTACTGACAATACTGACTTCACATTACTGACAAATCACATTACTGACAACCGGGCTATCAAACTGCCATCTCGGATTTGTGAGTTTTTTTTAATTCAAAATTTTGAGAAATCCAAATACATTTTTTTTAAACAAAATTTTCACACAAAAATCAGAATTATCAAAATAGGAATATATGTGATTGAGACGTGTTCGGTGAATATGTCTACCAAATTTGAAGTTGATATCTTCCAAAATGACTGACTTAGGACCTTTAAATGACAAAAATCGACCACCTCTCACAGCGTTACTATGCATAAAAAAATGAATTTCCGTTTTTGCTTTTCACTTCTATTTATATGGAACAAACACCGTTCTAAGGTCATTTTTAGCGTTTTAGACGAAAACCGAACCCATAAACATGTGTTACAACGCCTAATGACCGTAATCTGCAGTTTGACCTCGTGACCTCGGATGACCTTGACCTGACCCAAGGTCACAAACAGCTTAGAATGGTGCTTAGAAGTGTCAGACACACGAATCATACCGATTTATTGACTGCTTATGCGTTTAATATCGCAATTTTGCGCGACAATTCCATCCATCGAGACCTTTTGACACGGTCAAACATTTTGTACTTGACCAGACCTGTGACGTCATCGGTGACCCCGAGGTCAACAATATTATGTTTCCCTCGATAAATTTCCCAGGGCTATCGAATGCCGTTTAACTTTTTTTACAATCGGTTTAGTAGTTCCGGTGATCCGAGGGGGGGGGGGGCAAAAAATAGCCAGCCCCCCCCCCCCCAGTAAGTCGCGTTATGGAATATACCCCAGTATCTCGCGGGTTAAGCCCTTTTGTACTGAAAAAGAACACTGATGTATTTGCGCCTTGTAGCGGCCCGGAATTTTTTGCTTTATTTTGTGTTTGTCTGGGTAACTAGGCCCTAACAAATCGAAAGGTTCTATAATACAGGGTGTCCGAAAAAACATACTCTGAATTTTAGTTCGTGCTTCAATATGCACGTGCTATTTAAAAAAAAATGTTTTCATGATTATAGCTGGGAACATGTCAAAACCGATGAACACAGAAACAAGTCCTTTGAGATGCTTTTTTAATATTGAAAAGGCGTTTTGTGTGGAAGCCTACATTCCCGGGTGTGTTCCAGGGTGTCCGGAAAAAAGATTCTGTGATTTTCCGTAATAGTTTCGGTTATAAACAAACAAAATTAAACAAAATAGAGTATCGTTATATTCACCAGTTCATGGCAAAACAGATAATGCATGATATTTGTACAGAGACTCCCTCTGTCAGTCACAGCTCACAGTGCAGCCTCCTACAGAAGATGCTCGATGTGCGCCCCCTTCCGGCGGATCAGCTGAGGCAGTCGCACAGTCTGCAGATGGTCGACAGCTTTGTCGATCATCGCTGAGGGCATGCGGCCGACTTTTGCGATGGTGGCGCGCTTCAGGTCTTCTGTTTTTCTGGGTTTTTCTTTGTAAACACGGTCCTTGACCTTTGTAAACACGGTCTCCCCACAGAAAGAAATCCAATGGACTGAGGTCCGGGGAATAGGGTGTCCACGCTACCTCCGCCTTGAGGCTGACAGAGGCAGTGTCTGTACAAATGTCATGGCTTATCTGTTTTGCCATGAACTGGTGAATATAACGATACTCGAATTTTTCATATGGTTTGTTTATAACCGAAATTTTTACGGAAAATCACCGTATCTTTTTTCCGGACACCCTGGAACACACCCTGGAATGTAGGCTTCCACACAACACGCCTTTTCAATATTAAATAACATCTCAAAGGACTTATTTCTGTGTCCATCGGTTTTGCCACGTTCCCAGCTATAATCATGACAAGTTTGACAAAATTGACACGTGCATATTGAGGCACGAGGTAAAATCCAGAGTATGTTTTTTCCGGACACCCTGTAAAGTATATATGTATCAGCCCAAGCGGGCCCTCATGGCCCCTCGAGTCCGATACGTTGTTGCCTCTGGTATAAAGGCACGTTGGTGCCCCTTCATAGCCCAAGGCATGAAGGTACATTTTTTGGCATCATTTAGCAATTTTAATTTAGCATCATTTCGCGATTTATTTTTCCAGCCACCAATGCTTGTGATTTCATGGCGGCACCAGAACATTGTTTTCCCTCCTGGATTCAAGGAGGCACAGTGCCCCGGTGTCTCCAGGTCCCTCTCCTCTACCCCAGCTCCCTCTCATCTACCCCAGCTCCCTCTCCTCTACCCCAGCTCCCTCTACCCCAGCTCCCTCTCCTCTTCCCCAGCTCCCTCTCCTATACCCCAGCTCCCTCTCCTCTACCCCACCTCCCTTTCCTCTACCCCAGCTCCCTGTCCTCTACCCCAGCTCCTTCTCCTCTACACCAGGTCCCTCTTCTCTACCCCAGCTCCCTCTCCTCTACCCCAGCTCCCTCTCCTCTACCCCATCTCCCTCTCCTCTACCCCAGCTCCCTCTCCTCAACCCCAGCTCCCTCTCCTCTACCCCAGCTCCCTCTCCTCTACCCCAGCTCCCTCTCCACTACCCCAGCTCCCTCTCCTCTACTCCAGCTCCCTCTCCTCTACCCCATCTCCCTCTACCCCAGCTCCCTCTCCTCTACTCCAACTCCCTCTGCTCTACACCAGCTCCCTCTCCTCTACCCCAGCTCCCTCTCCTCTCCCCCAGCTCCCTCTCCTCTACCCCAGCTCCCTCTCCTCTACCCCAGCCCCCTCTCCTCTACCCCATCTCCCTCTACCCCATCTCCCTCTACCCCAGCTCCATCTCCTCTACCCCAACTCTCTCTCCTCTACCCCAGCTCCCTCTCCTCTACCCCAGCTCCCTCTCCTCTACCCCAGCTCCCTCTCCATTACCCCAGCTCCCTCTCCTCTACCCCAGCTCCCTCTCCTCTACCCCAGCTCCCTCTCCTC
Source organism: Chirona hameri (assembly GCA_036785665.1). Taxonomy (NCBI): domain Eukaryota; kingdom Metazoa; phylum Arthropoda; class Thecostraca; order Balanomorpha; family Balanidae; genus Chirona; species Chirona hameri. The sequence goes on from JAXIVJ010000577.1 coordinate 65,196, forward strand.
TACCCCAGCTCCCTCTCCTCTACCCCAGCTCCCTCTACCCCAGCTCTCTCTCTCCACAACCCCAGCTCCCTCTCCTCTATCCCAGCTCCCTCTCCTCTACCCCATCCCGCTCTCCTCTACCCCAGCTCCTTCTCATCTACCCCAGCGCCCTGTCCTCTATCTCAGCTCCCTCTCCTCTACCCCAGCTCCCTCTCCTCTACCCCAGCTCCCTGTCCTCTATCCCAGCTCCCTCTCATCTACCCCAGCTCCTTCTCCTCTACCCCAGCGCCCTGTCCTCTACCACAGCTCTCTCTCCTCTACCCCAGCTCCCTCTCCTCTACCCCAGCTTCCTCTTCTCTACCCCAGCTCCCTCTCCTCTACCCCAACTCCCTCTCCTCTACCCCAGCTCCCTCTCCTCTACCCCAGCTCCCTCTCCTCTACACCGGCTCCCTCTCCACTACCCCGGCTCCCTCTCCTCTACCCCAGCTCCCTCTCCTCTACCCCAGCTCCCTCTCCTCTACCCCAGCTCCCTCTCCTCTACCCCAGCTCCCTCCCCTCAGACGACTGGCTCCTCTCAGACCAGCCCCAGTGGAAGCCAGACTGTCTCTCTACCCCAGCTCCCTCTCCTCATACTACTGACTCCTCTCAGACCAGCCACAGTGGAAGCCAGACTGTCTCTCTACCCCAGCTCCCTCTCCTCAAACTACTGGCTCCTCTGAAACCAGCCACGTATGGAACACAGACCTCTCTCTACCCCAGCTCCCTCTTTTCAAACTACTGACTCCTCTCAGACCAGCCACAGTGGAACACAGTCTGTCCCTCTACTCCAGCTCCCTCTCCTCAGACTACTGACTCCTCTCAGACCAGCCACGTATGGAACACATACCTACTCTCTCCCTCAGCTCCCTCTCCTCAAACTACTGACTCCTCTGAAACCAGCCACGTATGGAACACAGACCTACTCTCTACCCCAGCTCCCTCTCCTCAAACTACTGACTCCTCTGAAACCAGCCACGTATGGAACACAGACTTACTCTCTACCCCAGCTCCCTCTCCTCAAACTACTGACTCCTCTCAGACCAGCCACAGTGGAACACAGACCTACTCTCTACCCCAGCTCCCTCTCCTCAAACTACTTACTCCTCTCAGACCACCACAGTGGAAGCCAGACATACTCTCTACCCCAGCTGGGGTAGAGGAGCAGGTCTGTGTTCCATACGTGGCTGGTCTGAGAGGATTCAGTAGTTTGAGGAGAGGGAGCTGGGGTAGAGAAACAGTCTGTGTTCCTCACGTGGCTGGTCTGAGAGGAGTCAGTAGTTTGAGGAGAGGGAGCTGGGGGAGAGAGACAGTCTGTGTTCCACACGTGGCTGGTCTGAGAGGAGTAAGTAGTTTGAGGAGAGGGAGCTGGGGTAGAGAGTAGGTCTGTGTTACATACGTCGCTGGTCTGAGAGGAGTCAGTAGTTTGAGGAGAGGGCTCCTCAAACTACTGACTCCTCTCAGACCAGCGACGTATGTAACACAGACCTACTCTCTACCCCAGCTCCCTCTCCTCAAACTACTTACTCCTCTCAGACCAGCCACAGTGGAAGCCAGACATACTCTCTCCCCCAGCTCCCTCTCCTCAAACTACTGACTCCTCTCAGACCAGCCACGTGTGGAACACAGACTGTCTCTCTCCCCCAGCTCCCTCTCCTCAAACTACTGACTCCTCTCAGACCAGCCACGTGAGGAACACAGACTGTTTCTCTACCCCAGCTCCCTCTCCTCAAACTACTGAATCCTCTCAGACCAGCCACGTATGGAACACAGACCTGCTCCTCTACCCCAGCTCCCTCTCCTCTACCCCAGCTCCCTCTCCTCTACTCCAGCTCCCTCTCCTCTACCCCAGCTCCTTCTCCTCTACCCCACCTCCTTCTCCTCTACCCCAGCTCCCTCTCCTCTATCACAGCTCCCTCTCCTCTACCCCAGCTCCCTTTCCTCTACCCCAGCTCCCTGTCCTCTACACCAGCTCCCTCTCCTCTACCCCAGCTCCATCTCCTCTACCCCATCTCCCTCTCATCTACCCCAGCTCCCTCTTCTCTCCCCCAGCTCCCTCTCCTCTACCCCAGCTCCCTCTCCTCTACCCCAGCTCCCTCTAATCTACCCCAGCTCCCTCTCCTCTACCCCATCTCCCTCTCCTCTACACCAGCTCCCTCTCCTCTACCCCATCTCCCTCTCCTCTCCCTCAGCTCCCTCTCCTCTACCCCAGCTCCCTCTTCTCTACCCAGCTCCCTCTCCTCTACCCCAGCTCCCTCTCCTCTACCCCAGCTCCCTCTCCTCTACCCCAGCTCCCTCTCTTATACCCCAGTCCCCTCTCCTCTACCCCCAGCTCCCTCTATCCCAGCTCCCTCTCCTCTACCTAAGCTCCCTCTCTTCTACCCCAGCTCCTTCTCCCCTACCCCAGCTCCCTTTCCTCTACCCCTGCTCGCTCACGTATACCCCAGCTCCCTCTCCTCACCCCATCTCCCTCTCCTCTACCCCAGTTACCTCTCCTCTACCCCAGCTCACTCTCCTCTACCCCAGCTCCCTCTCCTCTACCCCAGCTCTCTCTCCTCTACCTCAGCTCCCTCTCCTCTACCCCAGCTCCCTCTCCTATACCCCAGCTCCCTCTCCTCTACCCCAACTCCTTCTCCTCTAACCCAGCTCCCTCTCCTCTACCCCAGCTTCCGCTCCTCTACTCCAGCTCCCTCTCCTCTACCCCAGCTCCCTCTCCTCTACCCCAGCTCCCTCTCCATTACCCCAGCTCCCTCTCCTCTACCCCAGCTCCCTCTCCTCTACCCCAGCTCCCTCTCCTCTACCCCAGCTCCCTATCCTCTACCCCAGCTCCCTCTCCTCTACCCCAGCTCCCTCTCCTCTACCCCAGCTCCCTCTCCTCTACCCCAGCTCCTTCTCCTCTACCCCAGCTCCATGTCCTCTATCCCAGCTCCCTCTCCTCTACCCCAGCTCCCTCTCCTCTACCCCAGCTCCCTCTCCTCTACCCCAGCTCTCTCTCATCTACCCCAGCTCCCTCTCCTCTACCCCAGCTCCCTTTCCTCTACCCCAGTTCCCTCTCCTCTACCCCAGCTCCCTCTCCTCTACCCCAGCTCCCTCTGCTCTACCCCAGCTCCCTCTCCTCTACCCCAGCTCCCTCTCCTCTACCCCAGCTTCCTCTTCTCTACCCCAGCTCCCTCTCTTCTACCCCAACTCCCTCTCCTCTACCCCAGCTCCCTCTCCTCTACCCCAGCTCCCTCTCCTCTACCCCAGCTACCTCTCCTCTACCCCAGCTCCCTCTCCTCTACCCCAGCTCCATCTCCTCTACCCCAGCTCCCTCTCCTCTACCCCAGCTCCCTCCCCTCAGACTACTGTCTCCTCTCAGACCAGCCCCAGTGGAAGCCAGACTGTCTCTCTACCCCAGCTCCCTCTCCTTATACTACTGACTCCTCTCAGACCAGTCACAGTGGAAGCCAGACTGTCTCTCTACCCCAGCTCCCTCTCCTCAAACTACTGGCTCCTCTGAAACCAGCCACGTATGGAACACAGACCTCTCTCTACCCCAGCTCCCTCGTTTCAAACTACTGACTCCTCTCAGAACAGCCACAGTGGAACACAGACTTACTCTCTACCCCAGCTCCCTCTCCTCAAACTACTGACTCCTCTCAGACCAGCCACAGTGGAACACAGACCTACTCTCTACCCCAGCTCCCTCTCCTCAAACTACGTACTCCTCTCAGACCAGCCACAGTGGAAGCCAGACATACTCTCTACCCCAGCTCCCTCTCCTCAAACTACTGACTCCTCTCAGACCAGCGACGTATGTAACACAGACCTACTCTCTACCCCAGCTCCCTCTCCTCAAACTACTTACTCCTCTCAGACCAGCCACAGTGGAAGCCAGACATACTCTCTCCCCCAGCTCCCTCTCCTCAAACTACTGACTCCTCTGAAACCAGCCACGTATGGAACACAGACTCTCTCTCTACCCCAGCTCCCTCCCCTCAAACTACTGACTCCTCTCAGACCAGCCACGTGTGGAACACAGACTGTCTCTCTCCCCCAGCTCCCTCTCCTCAAACTACTGACTCCTCTCAGACCAGCCACGTGTGGAACACAGACTGTTTCTCTACCCCAGCTCCCTCTCCTCAAACTACTGAATCCTCTCAGACCAGCCACAGTGGAAGCCAGACTGTCTCTCTACTCCAGCTCCCTCTCCTCAAACTACTGACTCCTCTGAAACCAGCCACGTATGGAACACAGACCTGCTCCTCTACCCCAGCTCCCTCTCCTCTACCCCAGCTCCCTCTCCTCTACTCCAGCTCCCTCTCCTCTACCCCAGCTCCCTCTCATCTACCCCAGCTCCTTCTCCTCTACCCCAGCCCCCTCTCCTCTATCCCAGCTCCCTCTCCTCTACCCCAGTTCCCTCTCCTCTACCCCAGCTCCCTGTCCTCTACACCAGCTCCCTCTCCTCTACCCCAGCTCCATCTCCTCTACCTCAGCTCCCTCTCCTCTACCCCAGCTCCATCTCCTCTACCCCAGCTCCCTTTCCTCTAACCCAGCTCCCTATCCTCTACCCCAGCTCCCGCTCCTCTACCGCAGATCCCAAACCTCTACCCCAGCTCCCGCTCCTCTACCCCAGCTCCCTCTCCTCTACCCCAGCTTCCTCTCCTCTACCCCAGCTCCCTCTCCATTACCCCAGCTCCCTCTCCTCTACCCCAGCTCCCTCTCCTCTACCCCAGCTCCCTCTTATCTACCCCAGCTCCCTCTCCTCTACCCCAGCTCCCTCTCCTCTACCCCAGCTCCCTCTCCTCTACCCCAGATCCCTCTCCTCTACTCCATCTCCCTCTCCTCTACCCCAGCTCCCTCTTCTCTCCCCCAGCTCCCTCTCCTCTACCCCAGCTCCCTCTCCTCTACCCCAGCTCCCTCTAATGTACCCAGCTCCCTCTCCTCTACCCCATCTCCCTCTCCTCTACACCAGCTCTCTCTCCTCTACCCCATCGCCCTCTCCTCTCCCTCAGCTCCCTCTCCTCTACCCCAGCTCCCTCTTCTCTACCCAGCTCCCTCTCCTCTACCCCAGCTCCCTCTCCTCTACCCCAGCTCCCTCTCCTCTACCCCAGCTCCCTCTCCTCTACCCCAGTCCCCTCTCCCCTACCCCAGCTCCCTTTCCTCTACCCCTGTTCGCTCACGTATATCCCAGCTCCCTCTCCTCACCCCATCTCCCTCTCCTCTACCCCAGTCACCTCTCCTCTACCCCAGCTCACTCTCCTCTACCCCAGCTCCCTCTCCTCTACCCCAGCTCTCTCTCCTCTACCTCAGCTCCCTCTCACTCTACCCCAGCTCCCTCTCCTCTACCCCAGCTCCCTCTCCTCTACCCCAGCTCCTTCTCCTCTAACCCAGCTCCCTCTCCTCTACCCCACCTTCCGCTCCTCTACCCCACCTTCCGCTCCTCTACTCCAGCTCCCTCTCCTCTACCCCAGCTCCCTCTCCTCTACCCCAGCTCCCTCTCCTCTACCCCAGCTCCCTCTCCTCTACCCCAGCTCCCTCTCCTCTACCCCAGCTCCTTCTCCTCTACCCCAGCTCCCTGTCCTCTATCCCAGCTCCCTCTCCTCTACCCCAGCTCCCTCTCCTCTACCCCAGCTCCCTCTCCTCTACCCCAGCTACCTCTCATCTACCCCAGCTCCCTTTCCTCTACCCCAGCTCCCTTTCCTCTACCCCAGTTCCCTCTCCTCTACCCCAGCTCCCTCTCCTCTACCCCAGCTCCCTCTCCTCTACCCCAGCTCCCTCTCCTCTACCCCAGCTCCCTCCCCTCAGACTACTGGCTCCTCTCAGACCAGCTCCAGTGGAAGCCAGACTGTCTCTCTACTCCAGCTCCCTCTCCTCAAACTACTGATTCCTCTCAGACCAGCCACAGTGGAACACAGACTCTCTCTCTACCCCAGCTCCCTCCCCTCAAACTACTGACTCTTTTCAGACCAGCCACGTATGGAACACAGACTGTCTCTCTCCCCCAGCTCCCTCTCCTCAAACTATTGACTCCTCTGAAACCAGCCACGTATGGAACACAGACTGTCTCTCTACCCCAGCTCCCTCTCCTCAAACTACTGACTCCTCTCATGCCAGCCACGTGTGGAACACATACTGTCTATCTCCCCCAGCTCCCTCTCCTCAAACTACTGACTCCTCTCAGACCAGCCACGTGTGGAACACAGACTGTCTTTCTACCCCAGCTCCCTCTCCTCAAACTACTGAATCCTCTCAGACCAGCCACAGTGGAAGCCAGACTGTCTCTCTACTCCAGCTCCCTCTCCTCAAACTACTGACTCCTCTGAAACCAGCCACGTATGGAACACAGACCTACTCCTCTACCCCAGCTCCCTCTCCTCTACCCCAGCTTTATCTCCTCTTCCCCAGCTCCCTCCCCTCTACCCCAGCTCCCTCTCCTCTATCCCAGCTCCCTCTCCTCTACCCCAGCAAGGTCAAGGTCAGGTTACACAAGGTCACTATGCTTAAAATATCTACGAAAGTCATGCAACACATGCTTTATGAGTTATTTTCACGTATAATTCGATAGTGATAGTCATTTTACTACCTGACTTTATTTACGTGAAGTTAATGTCAGTTTCAGGTCAAATTCAGGTCACTGAAGTTCAAATTTTTTATTGATAAATCTACATTAAAAAGCCATGTTTCTAGACCAGTTTTGTCTCAGAAATACAGTGGTGCAATTTATTTGTCTGTTTCTGGTCAAAAGGGCCCCCAAACCATTTGTAAATATGGCGTCATGAGTTCCCATACTATAGATGCCATACGTCAGTCAAAAATAGTGATATCAATCTGCAATTTGGTAAGGTAGATTCCCATATATGGTTTCTTGACATGTATTCCGTTTTTTTTAATAATATCTTTGAAAAAAATCGATTTTGTGGGCATTTTCCACATTTGGGGAGGGGGGGGGGGTCAAAACTCAAAATTCTCCAAATTCCGAGATAGCAGGTTTGTAGCCCTTGCAATGTACTATCTTTTTTCTCATTGCATTTTGTTTAAATATGGCATTCCTACGGCCTGACAAAGTTGAGCTGATTTTGGTGTAAAACTCGTGTGTAGTGACGTCACTAAATTCGATATAACTTGAAATGTTTTCGACGAAATTGATTTTTTTCATAGAAGACGTAAAAGCAATCTATAAGAAAGTACCCGAAAATTCACGTTGATATCGCTATTCGTTTCTGAGCTATAACGAAAATTATTCAGGGGGGGGGGGGGGGGGGCGTTAAACGCCCCTCCTCCACACACACCGGTCAATGGCAGGTTAATACTGTATTCCTGAATTGATGAAAGGCTATTTTTTGTTTGTTTCCAGGGTGATCCAGATGAACCACAAAGGCGTCAAGCTTCTCAGCGTAAGAAACGAGGAGCTCAATGAACCAACCGGGGTGCCATTCGTCATCCACAACCTTACTATCTACGGTGACCTTGGCTTTAAAATGCACTGTGATGTGGTGGAGATCCCCGTCGAGAAGACCACAGACATCTGTTGCACATCTGGGAAGTTTTCTTTCGTAGCAGAAGTGGTTAACGTGCTTGCACGACTGAAGAGCTTGTCCGCCATCACTCCGGCTCGCCTGGAGGCTGCTGCTACGCTCCTCGATGCCATCACTTAACCCGCGCGGCGCTGGGGGGTAAATTTTACCCCCTTCCCGGATTTTTTCCATAACTTGACAACTATGACAGATATCAAAGTGAAACTTACGGTAGCTTATGGTGCATCAATTCTACGTCTTCTACCATTTTTTTTTTAATGCGTGGAAATTTTTGGCAGATAATGACGTTTTAGTGACGTCATGCCATGTAATTTTTGGTGAAAAAACGTTAAATGTTTGAAAAATCGTAGAAAATAGCGTGTTACTGCAAATTGCAAAAAAGGCGTTAAAAGAAGGGAAATAACATTGTATTTGACATGGCTATCTCAGATTTGCAAAATTTTGGGTTTTTGACCCCCAAAAATGCAAAAAACTTATTTTTGGGGAAGAATTTCCACAAAAGTTTTTTGTTTGAAGATTTAAAAAAAAAACGGAAGATATATTAGAGAACCGAGTATGAACGATGTTCAAACCAAATTTCAAAGCAATTTCTTTATTTTTGACTGACTCATGGCTCTCTAAGAACAAGTAACTCATGACGCCATTTTTTTAAATTGCGTGTTTTGTCTTTTACTGACCAGATACAGACAAATAAATGCCACCACTGTATTTCGAAGACAAAACTAGTCTAGAAACATGCAATGTTTATTTAGATTAATCAATTTCAAATTTTGACCTTATTGTGACCTGACCTTGACCTGAGGACGATTATATGGTGTCAGGCTGTGAAAATGGCTGCTTCTATCGAATTATACGTGTAAAATAACCCATACAACATGTGTCGTATGTCTTTCGTAGACCTGTGACCTTGTGTGACCTGACCTTGACCTTGACCTTTGCTTATAATTTCACTTTTACTTATGCGGGAAATGCATTATACACTCTGGAGCACTTTGTGAGATAATAGTTGCAATATAAGGCTTTGGATAGAAAGTATAGCCCAAAAACTCAAATACTTACATTTTACATTTGACCTGACCGTGACCTGACATGTGACCTTATTTTAAGAATTTCGAGTATGCATTCGATTCTTCTCGTTGAGAGCTTGAGATCGCCGCATTGCGCGTCTCGTTGCGATTATTGGTTCGGAAGATACGAGGGGGGGGGGGTTAAATTTACCCCCCCCCCCCAGCGCCGCGCGTTCGGCTGGAGACCCCAGCGCCGCGCGTTCGGCTGGAGACCCCAGCGCCGCGGGTTAATCCAGCGACAACGACGACATATTTGCTGCAGTCACGTTCTGCGTGGAGCAGTTGCGACTGGTCGTGAAGCCGCCTAAAAAACAGAAGGTACTCACAAGTACTCCTGGGAAACGCGGTAGTTTGGGATCGGACCGGTCCCACATTGTACAGCATGCTGCAGCAGTCACCCATGCTCTGCCTTCCGCACTCGAAGACCCTCCGTCGGCTCACTTCCGCGCTCCAGGTGAGTTCCGGACTCGATAGTGCGACGATGACCTACCTCGGCATGCGGATAGAGAAGCTGGAGCCACGCGAGCGACTCGTGAATCTCGCGATGGACGAAGTGTATTGTGCCCAGATGGTGGAACTAGCCGGTGGAAGGCTTTTTGGGGAGAGAGATGGTGTTGTCGCTAAGACACTCTTCTGTGCACACATCAACGCTGTGGCCGGTAAGAAAAGATATTCACTATGTATGACACGATTCACATATTCAAGAATTTGTCTGATGAGAAACAGGACTCTCAGTCTCCCGCCGTTCCCCGGCTGGGAGGAAGACCAGCGCGTGCTCGAGGTCAACTTCGACCACCTCGGCATGATCCACAGCATGGAGCTCGGTCATCCGGGTAAGCTCGCCTATAAACTGACGGTGCGGTCCTGAATCCATCAGTACTGAAGCGAGTAAACGTCAAGCTAGCAGCGGCGGCCACGGATGAAACTACATGCGCGGCACTTCGGTACTTTGCAGAACACCGGACTAACTGTGTGGGGTTCTCCGATACAGCCGCTTTCCTTGAGCTCATTAGGCGGTGGTTTTACGCCTGCAATGTGAAGTTGCCGTACATAGCAAAGCGACTAAACTACATGAACCTATAGCTCTGCGCGCAGGATGTGACGACAGTGAAAGGCCCCTCGCATTCATCTCAAGTTTTGGGGAGTACATGCATAATCTACTCGATAGTGGCCCATCAATGACGAAGATACATGCATGGCAGTGTTGTACAGCTCAAGGGGGCTAGTGAGCTTCACGCGGTATCTACTGTCTGTATACTCAGCTAGACTGGACTACGTGCTCACAGAAAAAATCCCATCCGACCACATCGAGGGCCACTTTGGATACATGAGGAAGCTCGCTGGAGGAAACTATTGGGCCAGCATACGGCAGTTCATGTGAAAACGAGGCCGTCATCTGGACAAAGGGGTTAGTTTGGTGGTCCGGGTTTACCGTAGCGGAGATCCCCAGCATAATGCAATCTTCGAAGCAGCAAAAGCAGCAGGAGAACACCGTGACTGTACCGGAACTGGCCGTGATGGTAACCAGCAGCTTCATTGAAGATCTTGATGACTCAACTAAGTCTGCGCTCGGCCACATAGCCGGTTACCTGTCTCGCTCGGCCACGAAGGGGGGAAAATGCGGATCATGCGCTGAGCTACTCATCAACAAACAGTCCCCGCCACTGGACGTCCAGCGATCTCCAGCAGGTACCGCCTGTTTATGCACGCTTCAAGGGATTTGCTGGACAGAGGAAAACTCTTCCGCCCTTCGTCCACGGCAATATACCTCACCTCCAGAATCTGCTGGGTGTGGAGGTGTCTCATGCGTGATGAAGCCTGTCGACGGCGGATGTTCGACTGTCACATGCCTCGAACAGTGTTTGTGGAGGTGGTGACTGAGGTGGAAAACAATGACGTGTCGGACATCACCTGCAACAGCGGACACTGCCTCAACAGTGTGATGCAGCGGATGGCAGGCGCGCTGTTTAACCTGTTCGCCGGAAACCTAGTCAGAGATACACACAGAAGTCTGCCCCGCAAGAGGAAGTCCAAGGCTCCGGCCGGTAGCAGAAGTGTTGCACAGCGCACGCGAAACGACGATAAACGTCGCAGGCTCCGTGGCATCAAGAAAATGTAGCAAGAAAAGTCGAGGTGCCGGAAATGAATCGCGCTAAGGAGATACATTTCCGCTTTTGTGGGGGACATATGAAATATGTTATCCATTGAGCATCCAAATTGCAGGTCATGTGTGTGTGTGTGTGTGTAGTGTGTAACTGTGTAGAAAATAGGTAATAAAGAACGAGAACGACTCGGCAATCTTTGGCGTGACTACACCATCAACATATCAGCAGCATCCCTCACGTGGCATGCGAGACATGCCCTCTTTCGACCCACATGTTGGTCAAATCCACCCTCAAACGAATGTCGAACGATGTGGCTTTAGAATGACTAAGACTGGAATCTATATTACTATTTGAGTAAGGTGCGTGTGTATGTACGTATGTATGTATGTATGTATGTTTGTATGTATGTATGCGGCAATTTTGCAGTTTTGTTCTTTGCTCAGCTGTGCAGCCTAAACTATTGCGAGAAGATGGATTACATTTACACACGATCCAGGTGACATCTCAACCACGTGCTGTGTCAAGAAACGGGCTCGCTAGGGTCCATAATGAGCGCGTGGCGCGAGCTGCAAAAGCGACTTTTTCTCCATTGGCTTAACACGTGGAAAACCCGGGGCGAAATGTATGAAAAATGCGAAAAATCGCGAAACATGATGCAATTCCAGGTTTATATCTAGGGGACTATGCGTCCGATCGGCATGCGACAAACACAAGCATCTAGAGCAATTAACGGGCTGGCGTATGCAATTTAGTTCGGCGAGCGGTGCGTATCGCGTGCAAAGTTAATTGCTTCACAAACTTAAATCACGCTTTTATGTCGTCCATCACGATATAATTTAGTGCTCCGAACCTATGAGACTTGAGGAGCTGAAACAAACGTAATTTTTCAGACGAAGGTACTGGCTTTATTATGCATGAAAACCGAGGCTTTCTGTTAAATATTTAATAGCTTAAATCGGCCTGGAAGATATAGAGTGACCATTTTAGAATATGTATTTAATCACACCGCCATATCGTCAACAGAGGAGGGTGATAAACGATACAAATATACAGCTGAAAAGCGCAATTAATTCTGTCTAATAACCATCCAAAATGTATTCATATTGGCAAATATTAAGGTTATAATGACAGTGTTAATATAACGCTCTCGGCCCTGATTTTATTCGGCGTAATAAAACATTACATCAAGCTATTTAGTCATCGGAGCAATTTGCGTCGGCAAAATCTGCCATAGTGAAAAGCAAGCTAAGCAAAAAAAAAACTCCGTCGGTGGATACCAAATTGACGCATATTTAAAATTCGAACTCTTTATTGTAAAGCCTACACGAGATTGGTGATGTTCGGAACGAGTAAGGTACGGGAACGGGATTCGGGAACGGGTTACGGTAACGGGCTACAGGCTACAGGCTACGAGCTACAGGCTACGAGCTACAGGCTACGAGCTACAGGCTACGAGCTACGGGCTACGGGCTACGGGCTACGGGCTACGGGCTACGGGCTATGGGCTACGGGCAATGGGCTACCGGCTATGGGCTACGGGCTACGGGCTACGGGCTACGGTCTACGAGCTACGGGCTACGGACTACGGGCTACGGGCTACGGGATACGGGATTCAGGAACGGGATACGGGATTCACGAACGGGCTACGGGCTACGGGCTACGGGCTACGGGCTACGAGCTACGGGCTACGGGCTACGGGCTACGGGCTACGGGCTACGGGCTACGGGCTACGGGCTACGGGCTACGGGCTACGGGCTACGGGCTACGGGCTACGGGCTACGGGCTACGGGCTACGGGCTACGGGCTACGGGCTACGGGCTACGGGCTACGGGCTACGGGCTACGGGCTACGGGCTACGGGCTACGTGCTACGGGCTACGGGCTACGGGCTACGGGCTACGGGCTACGGGCTACGGGCTACGGGCTACGGGCTACGGGCTACGGGCTACGGGCTACGGGCTACGGGCTACTGGGAACGGGCTTCGGCAACGGGATACGGGATTCGGGAAGTTGGTTACCTTCGCATTGGCGGAGCATGTGTATGTATGTACGTATGTATGTGGCCATTTTGCAGTTTTGTTCTTTGCTCAGCTGTGCAGCCTAAACTATTGCGAGAAGATGGATGACATTTTCACACGATCCAGGTGACATTTCAACGACGTGCTGTGTCAAGAAACGGGCTCGCTAGGGTGCATAATGAGCGCGTGGCGCGAGCTGCAAAAGCGACATTTTCTCCATTGGTTTAACACGTGGAAAACCCAGGGCGAAATGTGTGAAAAATTCGAAAATTTTCGAAACACGCTGCAATCCCAGGTCTATATCTCGGAGACTATGCGTCCGATCGGCATGCGACAAACACAAGCGTGTAGAACAATTAGCGGGCTGGCCTATGCAATGTGGTTCGGTGAACGGTGCGTAGCGCGTGCAAAGTTAATTGCTTCACAAACTTAAATCACGCTTTAACGTCGTCCTTCACGATTTATTTTTTGTTTCGTATATTTGTCACCACCACAGACACTCATTCATACATTTCAACATTCAGTATGAATATCGTAGGCGGCCCGCGCCGCCTCGCGTTCACCGCGGCCAATCCTCGCGAAGCGGCGCCCGCCTCGCCACCGTCGGGCGTGCGAGCCGTCGACCAGCTGGGTCGGCGACCCACACGCCCGGCAGGCCGACCGGCCCGGCAGAATCTGTCAGGGACCGGTCCCGGGTCGGCCCGGGTGGGAAGAGGGCGCGGGCGCCTATCCTACTTTACTGGCACTGTAGTAGGATGCCTGTGTTGGTGAGGGCGGCGACGGCGGTAGCGAGGACGGCGGCAGGAGCATCGACGGCGGAGGCGGTGGCGACAACGGTTGCATCGGCGGCGACCTGCCCATCAGCATCGGAGGCCAGTCAATAGCCTACAGACGAAGACACGACTACAGTCGCCAGAGACGGTAGACCCGCGACACTAGTAGCAGCGGGAGCTTTTTCTTTTCTTTTCCCCGGAACGGCCTATAGCCATTTTCCGGGGAGGGGCAATGACCTCTGGCAATTTGCCAGGCAAAAAACTACGTTAACCGGTTTATGTGACCCGGAGCAAACTAGGGACTAGGGCAGCTATTTTACGTTACTAATTACGTTAACCGGTTTATTTGTACCCGGAACAATTATTTGTTCAAAGTAAATATAATATCTAACATTACGTTAAGTATTTCGTTCAAGGTCAAAAATAAGTAAAACACGAGACACACATACATACATATTTTTATTACATACACTTGAACAGTGTCAGTGTTGGTGGAGCCGTGGGGTGCCGTCATTGCAACAGCGGGAGACTGTTGCCAGTCTCCCTAGCTCCGGCGCCTCGGCGAGACCTGGTTGTGGGGTGTGTTTAGCTGGGCGAAAAGTCCTGAATAATACAAAACCCAGCGTCTATAGCAAAGGGGAAAAACCTGCGCGGTGGGCCAAAAATGCGCAAGGCAAAAAACCCCTGTTATATTTGTTTAGCTAAACGTGTTTGGTAGAGATAATCTAAGAGGGGACCTATCAATACAAGATAACTATCACCTAACAGTGTAAAAAAAAGATTGACAGGGTGGATACTGCACCGCAGCGCAGTGGACACTGCACCGCAGCGCAGCAGCCACCGCACCGCGGCGCAGCATCGGCGTGTAATCTGGTTTGGCAGGGAATCATGCCGCCGCCAACGCAAAATCGCACACCAGCCATCGGCGTCCCATCGCAGAAATCCCCGCCAAATCAGCCACGTCACGAACAGCCAAAGCACTAAACCATTCGCCGCGCGGCCGAGATCCAGCAGGGGGCCCCCGCAACAACACACCGGCAGCTGACCCGCAACCCCACGTCGGCAGCAACATGATTTAGTATACTGCACCGCAGCGCAGCGGACACCACACCGCAGCGCAGTGGAGTGAGCACCGCACCGCAGCGCAGCGGCCACCACACCGCAGCGCAGCATCGGCATATGTTATCAGGGGCGGGTGTTCAACTACTCGGCTTTGGCAAGAGCGGAGCAGAGGGGAGAGGAGGGTTGGGAGGAGCATTACGTTAAGAAATGAACAACGAATTCCAATGGAACCTTTCGTTGCGCGACTGATTTGGCAGGGAATCATGCCGCCGCCAACGCAAGACCGCACATCTACCATCGGCGTCCCATCGCAGAAATCCCCCGCCAAATCAGCCACGCAACGAATTTCGCCGCGCGGCCGAGATCCAGCAGGGGGCCCCCGTAACAAGACACCGGCAGCCAACACGTAACCCCACGTCGGCAGCAGCGTGATTTTAACATAATTTAACATGCTGCACCGCAGCGCAGCGGACACTGCACCGCAGCGCAGCAGCCACCGCACCGCGGCGCAGCATCGGCGTGTGATCTGGTTTGGCAGGGAATCATGCCGTCGCCAACGCAAAATCGCACATCAGCCATCGGCGTCCCATCGCAGAAATCCCCCGCCAAATCAGCCACGTCACGAACAGCACCGGCCATTCGCCGCGCGGCCGAGATCCAGCAGGGGGCCCCCGCAACAAGACACCGGCAGCCAACCCGCAACTCCCGCGTCAGCAGTAACCTGATTTAACAGTTAGTCAGGAAGTTATTTCTGACTGGTTTGGCAGGGAATCATGCCGCCGCCAACGCAAAACCGCACATCAACCATCGGCGTCCCATCGCAGAAATCCCCCGCCAAATCAGCCACGCAACGAACAGCCAAGCCATAACCATTCGCCGCGCTACCAATCCAGCAGGGGGCCCCCGCGACAAGACACCGGCAGCCAACACACAACTCCCACGTCAGCAGCAGCACGATTTAACAGTTAGTCAGAAATAACTTAATGAAGTATTTGTTGGAGGTGATTTATTGTTTCTTGTTGAACCGTCTCAAATTGCGGCGGTAGCGGTTACTTTCAGGGGGGCTGGGGGGAGGGGCTACGAGGGAGCTGGGAAGGAGGGTGGGGGGAGGGGAGGGATGGCGGGGAGAGGCGGGCGGGCGGGGAGCTGGGGCGGGCGGGCGGGGAGCTGGGGCGGGAGGGCGGGGACTGGGCGGGGTTGCAGGCGACTTTCCGGGAGACGGCTCTCATGAGAGAGTCGTCCGAGGGGAGGTCCTCCGAGAATCGGCTCTCCGCTGGTGCTGGGGAGGCCGGGGAGGCGGGGCCTGAGTCGGTGTTCGACTCGGCTGGTTGGGCTGGGGAGCGCGGTGCCGGTGGATCAGCGGCAACGGCGCCTTCGAGGTCCGACAGAGATGCCTCGGGGAGCTGGGGTGGTGGTCGGGGGGTCTGTCGGTTAGGGGGTCTGGCGGGAGGCCGGTGGGGTGGGGGGGAGGTTCCGGGAGGTGGGAGGGGCGGCCAAGCGCCGGGGGCGAGACCTGGGCTGAGGGAGGTGGAGGGCGGGGCGTCCGGTGGGCGCCGACTGTCGCCGCGCTTCAGGCGCTCTGTCTCGCGAGCGAGACCCCAGGCCAAACACCGGCGGTCCCAGGCCGGGTGGGCCTGGTCGCACGAGGCGCAGCGTGCTGCGCGCGTGCACCCTTCGGTGCCGTGCTCGCCAGCGCACCGACCACAGGTGGCGGTGCGCACCCGGCAGGTCCACTTGAGGTGGCCGTAGTGCCAGCACTGCTGACACTGCCGGGGGGGGGGGGGGCGGGATCCACTCCCTGACGGGGGCAGCCACGTACCCACAGTGGATGTGGGTCGGCAGCTCCTTGCCTCGGAAGCGGAGCCGAATCAGCGGGTTGGGCTGATCGGGTCGCCGCTTCGATGGCGACAGGCGAGTCACCTCGCACACCCCTTGGTGTGCGAGTTCCCGGAGGAGATCGTCCTCCGAGAGCTCGGCCACGTCTGGGCACCATGCCAGACCCTCCACGGAGTTGAGGTGCGCCGGGGCTTCCACGGCGACCCTCACTCCGATGAAGGTGGTCCGTCCCATGACACTGACGTTCTGTTGGGACGTCAGTGTCTCGATCAGGAGTGCTCCCGATCGAATGGGTTTGGCGCTGGCTACGTCGCCACAGATGGCGACCAGCCAGCGCCGGACCAGGAACGGGTTGACATTCCTAAATGGAATGCCATCCGCTCGCCACATAAGGAGGCAAGCGGGCCCGTCCGGGGGGGTGGGGTCGGGGGGAGCCGTGCTCCGGGTCGGACCCTGGGAGGCCCCTGAGGGGAGCGGGGAGTGGGTCCGACCGGGGAGGTGCGACGTCGCGCACCGGGGGGGGGGGACCCCAGAGGGGGGTCGGGGGTCGGGGGGACGGAGGGGCGGAGGGGCGGGGGGGGGGGGGGTGGGTCGGGGGGTCGGGGGGACGGAGGGGCGGAGGGGCGGGGGGGGGGGGGGGGTCGGGGGGATGGGAGTCCGGCAACTGCCGGGCCCCTGGACGGGGCGGGCGGGGCCCCTGAGGGGGGCTGGGAGGGGGACTGGGAGGGGGGCTGAGCGGCGGGCGGGGGGCCCCAGTAGGACGGCGTGATGGCCGGGTCGGGTCGGGGAGATGGTCGGTCCAGTCCCACAGGTTGATGGGCGGGTCGGGCAGGCGGGGGGGACCGTCCAGGGGGGAACGCGGACGCGCTCCGAGGAACCCCGGAGGGGGGTCGGGGGGGGGGGGGGGGGGGGGGGGGGCGGCGGGGCGGGGGGGGGGGGGGGGGGTCGCCATGCCCGGAGGAAGGAGGGGAAAGTTCAAAGAATAGCCTAAGTTACGTTAACGTGGCACACACGGCAGAACGTGTTGCCAGCTGCAATTAATCTAAAGAATGAAGCGGGTTCTCTACCTTGCAAATTGTGGAAATTACGTTACCTACTTAAAAATATCTAAGGGCTACCTATCTAAGGGTCTAACGACCCTGCCACAAGCACGTGGACAGGGTCCCGCACCCGGAAGCGGTGGAGAGCTGGTGAAGGCTGGCTAGAAGTCGTCTGTGGTCCGATGTCGTTGTCGCAGCGGGAGCACGGCAGATGGCGCCACCCGCCGGCCACGCTGCCGCCGCCAGACATGTCGCAATCCGCCAAATCGCGCATGAGGGGACGGAGCAAGGACCGGGTTTTTGTTGGCAATGAAAATATAACGAAATGGATTATAAGAGGCATCAGTCACCAGCGCTTAAATCAGCTTTTAACTCGCACCACTTTTTGCTGAAGTTATCTAAGTTATTTTGCTTTGCTGCTATATATCTTTCAGTTTCAAAATCGCGCTTCAGGCACGATTTAAACTGGATGAAAGATGGCCGTATCTCCCTATACCTAGCATCATATATTAAGTATTTTGCCAGTGTTACTATGTGGGTTATCAACGCATTTTTACAATCTCCGAAAATTTTCTTTCTATCACAAATTTGCTCGGGGCCGTTCACTGGGTGGTATCGTGAAATGTCATGCATATCGTCATGCATATCGTCAAATGTCATGACTTTGCACATAGTGACATGACAGGAATAAATGAGTTAATGTCTCAGGGGCCGCACCGCAGAAGGTGCACCGTTCATCTTCTATGTAATGAATCAAGCGCAAAAAGGTGTTAGTAGTTAAAATGCGCATTACTACTTTGAACTGAAAGGATGTATATCGTGTTGCACAAACACTGTTACTCACGACCTGTACTGACAATGGCTCGAATGTGTCAATGTCTCTCCTCCACTTGCACTCAATCCTGTCGATATCATTTTGAGATCTTGTGCCGTTTTTCATTAATCCTCTAGCAAACAGCTTTGTGAAAGTTGCATTACTTAAAAGATAGTGAATACGAGCAGGTATTGAAGGGCGATGCTGATACCAGCCATTTGGTTGGTCCTTTTGCAAAATCCTCGGTAAACTGTGCACCAGGCCAAGATAATCAAGGTGAACGCATGGAATATTGTAGAGGTCCTTAAACCTTTGCCACGTTAAAAGCTTGTTGCCTTCGAAGAGATCGCCTATGAGACATAAATAAGCCCTTTCTTTCCCAACTAATATATCGCGAGTTTTTGAATTTTGTGTGATCAGAATTGAATAAGTTTTCATTGTAAAGGTGTTCATCAGGCGTTGTGAACACACTGGAAAAATGTAGCCAAGCAGAAATTACATCTCTCCAGAATGGGTTGCATATTTCTCTCAAAACCTTTTTCAGAGCCGCAACTTCGAAATTCCAGATGAATTCGCTCTGAACTTTTGCAGATACAAGTGAGTGCCAGGCTCTGTGTTTTCCCGTTATTAGCCTTTTTATCCATTTCATTTTTAGTGATTTGATGTACGATGTAATATCTATCATTGCCAGGCCATTCTCGTGTAAAGGCTGACATAATCTTATTCTTTTCAATGGGTTTCTTTTTGAGCCCCATACAAATGTGAATAGTATTTTGTTTATATCTTTTATGACATTTTCACAGGAGTCAGGTAGCGGTGATATTATATGGGTAATTTGTGACAATAATAATGACTTGGCTATAGTGATTCTTCCAACCAATGTCAAATGTCGGCTTTGCCACATTCCAATTGTCCTCAAGATTGCATCTTTCTTTAGTGTTACATTTTCAGCTACGATATCTCGACAGTCTGGATTAAAAACGATCCCCAGGAGCTTGAGTTTGGTAACCCAATTCAAGTTGATATCGGGGCATATTTTCTCGCTCGAAAACGCCTGCCGTCCTATCCACATTGCGTGACACTTTGAAGCATTAGGCTTTAGTCCAGAGTATTTTGCAAACCCGCCAAGCTCGCCGAAACTAGCCCTTAGGCTTTCCTCTGATCTGTCAAGGAAAAAGTCGTGTCATCAGCATATTGTATGACTTTAATAAGGGTACGCCTGAGCTTGATTCCTCGAATAGTGGTGTTTTGCCTGATCCTATTTGCTAAAACTTCTGCCCCGATAATAAAGAAGTAGCATGATATTCGGTCTCCCTGTCTGCAGCCCCTTTCTAAGTTTATTATTTGTTTGGACATATTTCCATTGTAGACAATACGCGAAAAGGTGTGTTTGTGCAAACACAGAAATATATTTATGAACTTTTCTCCAAAATTGAACTTATATAAACAGTGTTCCAAGAACCTCCAACTCATTACATCAAAGGCAGTCTTAAAATCCACAGAGAGTAATAATCCGTTTGTATCATTGCGGTATGTGTCCTACAAGATATCATAAGTGGCACGGGTGTTTTCACCAATAAATCTATTTTTTAAAAATGCTGTCTGATCTGGATGTATAATAGAATCCAACACCTTTTTGAGCCTGTTTGCAACTGTTCCAACTAATATTTTGTAAGTTGAGTTTAGAAGGGTGATTGGCCTCCAGCTAGATATAAAATTCTTAGGTTTGGAAGGTTTGGGCACTAGAGTTATAAGTCCTTCCCATTGCGTTATTGATAGCTCTACTTTTATTAAACCATATGTTAAGGACCTATAAACAAAGTGTTCAATATCACCCCAGAAGACCTTAAAAACTCATAGGGATATCCATCCGAGCCTGGACTTTTATTATTACTAAACTTCATTAAAGTTGCTCCCAGCTCTTCAACCGTTATGTCCTTGTCTAGGGTTTGCGATTCTGTAGTTGAAAGTCTGGGGAGTTTTGCGCTTTCTAAATATCCATTAACTTCGGGTTCCAGGGCAGCCTCCTCATTTCGAAACAGTTCAGCAAAATGTTCACTAAGTACAGTGAGGATCTCGCCGGAATCCTTTACTACTCGATCTCCTATGTTCAAGGAAGGCATTAATTTACTTTCAAAGTTTCTCCTTTCCAGGCACGTAGCCAAGGGGAGGGCGGCGGGGGCGGCCGCCTCCCCTGGAGGCCATGAGGGCCCTTTTTGGCGCGCGAGGGCCCTTTTCGGCGCGAGCAGCGCGCCGAAAAGGGCCGACGAGACCGCGCGAAGCGCAGTATCATAGGCTCTTTACTACACGAAGCGTGGTCTTCAGAGAGTTTAGAGGACTTCAGAGGCCCTTTAGGGCCACCAGGGCCCTCTCTGAAAGACCAGAGGGCCCCTTGGACGTTCAAAAGAGCCCTGTGCATGTCAGAGGGGCCCCTGGCCAGACCGAAAGGGCCCCTGAGCGGGTCAGAGGGCCCCCTGAGCACGTCGAATGGGCCCCCTGAACACGTCGATTGGGCCCTAGCCAGCACAGAGGGGCCCAGGGCAGGTTGAGAGGCCCCTGAGCATGTCGACAGGGGGACAAAGCGGCCAGCGCAGTCATTTGCCAGGCCATAAGGGCCTCTGATCAGGTTGGAGGGCCCCTGTACAGACCAGAGGGCCCCTGGGAAGTTAAGATGGCCCCTGTGCAGATCAGAGGGGCCCTGACCAGACTGAAAGGGCCCCTAGGTGGGTCAGAAGGGCCCCTGAACATGCCGAATGAGCCCCTAGCCATCACGGAGGAGCCCCAGGGCAGGTCGGAGGGCCCTCGGAGCATATCGCAAGGCGACAAAGCAGCCAGCGTAGTCCCTTGCCAGGTCGGAAGGGCCCTTAGAAGGTTAAAGGGCCCCTGGAGAGACCAGAGGGCCCCTGGAAAGTTAAAAGGGCCCCTGCGCAGATCGGAGGGGCCCCTGACCAGACCGAAAGGACCCCTGGGCGGGTGAGAAGGGCCCCTGAACATGCCGAAGTGGCCTCTGGCCAGCACGGAGGGGCTCCAGGGCAGGTCGGAGGGCCCCTTGAGCATGTCGGCAGGGCGACAAAGCAGCCAGCGTAGGCCGACCAGAAGAGTCGCTGGGCCGATCGGAGGGGCTCCTGGGCAAGTCAGAGGGGCCCCTGGCTAGACCGAAAGGGTCACTGGGCCGGTAGGAAGGCCCCTTGAACATGCCGTATGAGTTCCTAGCCAGACTGGAGGGGCCCCTGGGCAGGTCGGAGGGGCCCCTGAGCAGGGGCGGCGGATTGGGGGTGCAGGGTAACCAAAATTCCCCCGTCGAAAATCCTGGGAGGCAAAGGCTAGTTTTGCCCCCCCCCCCAGATTTTAGCCTGCTCAACCTGGGGGCAACATGACCCTTCCCCTCCCCAGGATTTTCATTTGAGGGGGGATTTTGGGTATCCTGCGCCCCGCAATCCGCCGCCCCTGCCCCTTGAGCATGTCGGCAGGGCGACAAAGCAGCCAGCGTAGGCCGACCAGAAGAGTCGCTGGGCCGATCGGAGGGGCTCCTGGGCAAGTCAGAGGGGCCCCTGGCTAGACCGAAAGGGTCACTGGGCCGGTAGGAAGGCCCCTTGAACATGCCGTATGAGTTCCTAGCCAGACTGGAGGGGCCCCTGGGCAGGTGGGAGGGGCCCCTGAGCAGGGGCGGCGGATTGCGGGGGCAGGGTAACCAAAATTCCCCCGTCGAATATCCTGGGAGGCAAAGGCTAGTTTTGCCCCCCCCCAGATTTTAGCCTGCTCAATCTGGGGGCAACATGACCCTTCCCCTCCCCAGGATTTTCATTTGAGGGGGGGATTTGGGGTATCTTGCGCCCCGCAATCCGCCGCCCCTGCCCCTGAGCATGTCGGCAGGGCGACAACGCAACCAGTGCAGTCCCTGGCAAGGTTGGAAGGACCTCTGAACAGGCCGAATGGGCCCCTTGACACACAAGAGGGGCTTCTTGGAAGGTCAGAGGAGTCTCTGGTGAGACCGGAAGGGTCAAAGCACGTGGAGATCCCAGATGAAGATTAAATACAAAGAGGACTTACTCCACAATACAAATATTAAAAGCGGAGCTTTCGGGCATATTGTAACACCCTTCGTCAGGGTGCTACAATATACCCGAAAGATCCGATTTTATTTTTTCCTGTAGAGTAAGCCCTCTTTGTATTATATATATCACCCACTCCACATCATGTCTTTTCGCTTCGCGGATCCCAGATGAGTTCCTGAACAGGTCAGAGGGGCCCCTAGACGATCTGAAGGGACCTTGGGCCTTTCAACAGTAGGAATACAGTTGTACAGGGAATAACACTCAAAATTTTCGCGCCGCTCCGCGGCGCAATTTAACTACAAATTCAATTATATGCGGGTTAGGAAAAAAATTCGGTCAGTTTCTTGGCGCATTTATGTGTTATGTTGCTACTTTCCTATATTATTGGGCAAAGTAGTTCACTTTAGCACTTTTTCCCCGCACTTTTAAACGCACAATATAGCAATTTTAGAGGTCCGCACCATACGCAATGCGACGCATTGATGAGAAAGCAACCCAGGGCATAACACTCAAAATTTTCGCGCCGCTCCGCGGCGCAATTTGTTCAAGAGTTCCAGGTCTTGAGCTTAAAAATATATTCCAAGTTGGTATAGCTGATTCCAAATTCGTGTCGCTGGTTCCAAAGTTGATGTGGCAGTTTGCTAACTCCAGCTCCTAAACGTTGGTATGGCCCATGCCATACCTGCCATACTGCATTTTCCAGCCTTGTAACGTGCCTTTTCATGCGTTTTTTTGTGTGGGGGGGGCCTTTCAACGCTTGGGAAGGGGCCCTTTCAACGCTCGGGAAGGGGCCCTTTCGAGGCGCCGCCCCTCCCTGGACGAAATCCTGGCTACGTGCCTGCTCCTTTCTAGTTTCAGGAAGTAACTAGATAATCCCTTTTCACCTTCTTCATACCACCTTGCCCGTGAACGAATTATTCGTCCCTCGTTTGCAGTTGATCTAAGAGTTTGTAATTCTGACTGTTTGCGAACTATCTCTTCAATATCTTCGGAGGTGGGACTTGACTCAGATTCTAGTATTTGAAGTTCTAATAATATACGTTTTTCTTTTTCAGTTCTTTCTTTTGTCTTTTTTATTGTGTAACTGATAGTTTTAGACCGTATGTTCAGTAATAACATGTTAAGGAACAGATCGTCGGCAACAGTCATTTGCATGTCTTTTCTCGCTTCCTGATTCTTGATGTACCAGTCAGAGTAGATCGGGCAAGCATAACTAATGATTGTCTCTTGAATAACCTCTTTAACTAGCTGTAGGTAAGTTAAATCCTTCAACAGAGAGCAATTCAACTTCCATAATCCCCTTCCTCTTGTTTGAGAACTCAAATTTAGACGTAAAGATACTCGGGAGTGATCTGACCTGTATGCAGGAAGAATCCAAGGTAACTTAATAACTAGGTAGCGCGGGTTTGCCGCTTCAACACAGGGGCAATGGGTGCATGGTTTGACAACTAAGTACAAAATATCTCCTAAACAGACTTGTCAATAATTCATAGTTGTCATGAATCGATTCACAGTGATTCACGGACCATAATGAATGATTCAATCATGATTCAATCACTCAACATTACCATAATGAATGATTCAATCATGATTCAATCACTCAACATTACCATAATGAATGATTCAATCATGATTCAATCACTCAACATTACCATAATGAATTATTCAATCATGATTCAATCACTCAACATTACCATAATGAATGATTCAATCTTGATTCAATCACTCAACATTAAAGGGAAGTGTCGACTCCTTTGTCTAACTCCTTTGATTTTGAATGTGCGACTCTAAGATTTTATGAGCGTGATAGGGAGGTCATGCTCTACCTGTGTGCCAATTGCCATGCACATCAGAATAGTCTGCTGTTTGACCTTAAACATATGACCTGCTCTACATCCTTTGATTTTGAATGTGCGACTCTAATATTTTACCAGAATGATCACTAGGTCGTGATCTATCTGTGTACCAATTTTGAAGCCAATCCAAATAGTCCGCGAATGTATTTCCGAATGTGAATGTGAGCCAATTGGACACGCGTGTTGTTTATTTTGATTATAAAATGATATTTATAATATTTATTATAATCGCAAATTCCAAGTTCCAAAAGCATTAATGACTTTACGTTTCACTTTTTTAAGCGAATAGAACATTTATTTTGATTTTGCATTAGGTATTATTTTTTATAAAGCATGATGTGGAATAAAGCGGCGCCGATGCGACAGCGATATTTGGGACATGCGGAGGCCATGAAAATGTTTGTTTATGATTTAGTTTTTGATATGGTATAGCCTAGAAATTAGGAAAAGGTGGGTACCTTTTGATAATTTTTCGTGTGAAAAAGGTGTGCGTGTACTCTGTGGTTTATGAATCAAAGTATGAGTTAGTTACCTTTTCTAAATATTTAGGTACCTACCCCTAACCCTACCAGTTCCAAGGTATTCACCTAGTTAGGGCTGATTGAACAGTGGCTTTGTGCCCACTGGAGTTGAACACAAAGCCTCGCTTTCTTTACGCATAGATTAATTACAGGCTACAGCTCAGGACAGAGCTCAGATAATTGGTCATTAAGTGCCTGGTTTGTCCACAGGGCACAGATTAATGCTGGGCCGCTGGCATATTTTGTGGACAGTTTATGCTGTTTGACCAAAAAAGAATGATTCTTTGAGCAATGAATGATTCAATCAGCCTATTTTATCTGTATGAATGATTCAAACAGTGACTCACAACAGGTTTGCGCATGAGGTGAATCGATTCATGAGTCATTCATTTGAAATAAGAATGATTCAATCAAAAGTAGTCGATTCACATTGAATCATTGACAAGTCTGCTCCTAAACCAGACATATTTTGCTTAAGCATTATATACCATTGGTAATTAATTTAATTATAAAACGTTTCAAACAATTGGACATTTTCATAAGCATCCAATAAGAAATTCGTGTTTGCGGTAATTAGATGAGGCGGCAATGCCCTTATACATTATGATTCCTGTTAACCACATGCGACCAAACCGGCGCAGCTGACGCTATTGCAATTAGATGAGGCGGCAATGTACTTATACAATGAGGTTCCTGTTAACTTCCTGTCAGTAGAATTAACCAAACCCGCAGCAGACGCTGTTGTAATTGGATGAGGCGGCAATGCACTTATACATTGAGGTTCCTGTTAACTCTTTGCTATTCGGTATCTCTTTAATCGGAGGACCAAACATCAGCTGGCACGACTTTCTTTTGATGCCTTAAACCCGCACCCCCCTGGGAAGAATCTAACACGACGAGGTCTTGTTTATGATTGACTCGGTGATAAGAAAAAAATCAAGTCTTGCACATTTATCTGGAGTGTTTTTCCGCCATGAAAACTGTTTTGTATCACCATTCATCACTCTCCAGGCATCATGAAGGTTCAGATCAAGGCATTTATTTTTTACCTAACTACGGGATCTTGATCGCCTGTCACGGGAGGCATAGTTATATGTATCTGCGTCTGGATTTAACGTTAAATTCCAATCACCACAAAGTACTAAGTGTTCTGTCTGGTCAGAAACAGCCAGTCTGAACACTTCCTCAAAGTATGAAGGATCATCGCGATCAGGGGGGCCATATACATTTGCAACTTTAATCCTAAATCCGTCTATATCCAGGCTCAGAAATATGGCACTTCCTTTGTCATTAGTAACTACGTCAATAAACGTACAGGCTGTTTGATTTTGGATCAAAATGCCAACTCCACCTGCTGCAGAACTAACTGGCGATAGTCAGGCTCTACCACCCCACTGATTTCGAAAAACGTTTTCTTTGCCAGGAGCTACATGTAATTCTTGCAAACAAATTATGTCTGCTGATTGACTCCTAAGGAAGTCGAACACATCTTTTCTCTTTGGAAAATTACTTAAGCCCCTTACATTAAAGGTTGTTATTTCAAGATCGCATGCGTTCTTGTTCATTCAGTACATTTCATTCATCTCTAAATGATTGGCCTCGGTACATTTTCCACGCAAACCGACCGGAATCTAAGAGGGAAGTTAGTCCTGAACGTATGCTAATTAGGTTAGGTATAGGGATCGGGACAGGAAATCTCATAGCGCGATCGGCGGAGCGAGACACCAGCAGCGGACACGCAGCCAGGTGAGACAGCGAGCCATACATACCACGGGACGAGGCACCGCCCCCTCTCTGCGCAGATTCAGATGAGCTAGTGTCATTGAAGATGATTTGGACGCCATCAGCAGCAGCGTCAATCCGGCCCCCGCCGCCGGCCACCGCGCCAACCCGCCACCGCCGACGCCGCCCCCACAGGAACAATAATCTACTTACACAAACAAACGAAAAAGCACAACACGAGAACACAGTTGAAACACAAATAAGTATCGACAAAACGGGTAGAAAAAAGTGAACACGGCTGGTGACCATGGCAGACGATTGCTCTTGGCGTAATGGCCATATCTTATTCGTACCTACAGAGCAATCTCGCTCAGAGGCCTTCACATTACTAGCCCTATTGTCTCATCTATAGGTATTGGTCATGACCCACCTCGTGACATTGTCAACAACGCTACGAGCCAACCAGCTAATTCGCTCGCCTGCCCCCTGTGTGGTGTGAGGGGGAGGCCCGACCCAAGGCGGCCTAACACTGTCTATACCCTATACAGCCGAACGACCACCCCGACACCTGGCGGCGGCTGTAGGGAACACAAGGGGCAACTGCACGGAGCGACGGGAAAACAGCACTGCACGCAACAGCTACAATATGCAACAACTATACACTATACAGCCGAACGACCACCCCGACACCTGGCGGGGGCTGTAGGAAACACAAGGGGCAACTGCACGGAGCGACGGGAAAACAGCACTGCACGCAACAGCTACAATATGCAACAACTATACACTATACAGCCGAACGACCACCCCGACACCTGGCGGGGGCTGTAGGAAACACAAGGGGCAACTGCATGGAGCAACGGGAAAACAGCACTGCACGCAACAGCTATATACACTATACAGTCGAACGACCATCCCGACACCTGGCGGCGGTTGTAGGAAACAACGGGGCAACTGCACGGAGCGACGGGAAAACAGCACTGCACGACAGAAAATCGGGGATGATATCTGATGACATGAAAATCCAACCACAAGCTTTTACACCATAATTGAGGCAAATATCACCCTAGTGACGTAACTCAGGTTCAAAGACAGCGTTCACTCGTCAAACTCTCACCGCGGGGCGCAGCAGCGGTCCCGGTCCAGACCGGTCAGCTCATCAGCGGGCCGGCGTCCCACGTTGGCCCTTGGAGGGGCGATCGCCGCCGCGAGCCATCCGGGAGGGCTGTCCATCTTCCACCACGGAAAAACCGAGCTGCCGCACTTTGACCAGCGACTGTGCTAGTGCTCCGAACCTATGAGACTTGAAGAGCTGAAGCAAACGTAATTTTGCAGACGAAGGTACCGGCTTTATTATGCATAAAAACCGAAGCTTTCTATTAAATATTTAATAGCTTAAATCGGCCTGGAAGATATAGAGTGACCATTTTAGAATATGTATTTAATCACACCGCCATATCGTCAACACAGGAGGGTGATAAACGATACAAAAAATATGCAGCTGCAAAGTGCAATAAATTCTGTCCAATAACCATCCAAACTTTATTCATATTGACAAACATTAAGGTTATAATGACAGTGTTAATATAACGCTCTCGGCCCTTATTTTATTCGGCGAAATAAAACATTACATCAAGCTATTTGTAATAGTCATCGGAGCAAATTCTATATAGTCATCGGAGCAAATTGCGTCGGCAAAATCTTGCCATAGTGAAAAGCAAGCTAAGCAAAAAACGAACCTCCGTCGGCGGATACTAAATTGACGCATATTTAAAATCCGAACTCTTTATTGTAAAGCCTTCACGAGATTGGTGATATTCGGAACGAGTAAGGTACGGGATTCGGGAACGGGTTACGGAAACGGGCTACGGGCTACGGGCTACGGGCTACGGGCTACGGGCTACGGGCTACGGGCTACGGGCTACGGGCTACGGGCTACGGGCTACGGGCTACGGGCTACGGGCTACGGGCTACGGGCTACGGGCTACGGGCTACGGGCTACGGGCTACGGGATACGGGATACGGGATACGGACTACGGGCTACGGGCTACGGGCTACGGGCTACGGGCTACGGGCCACGGGGTATGGGCAACGGGTTACAGGCTACGGGATTCGGGATACGGGCTATGGGCTACGAGCTACATGATTCGGGATACGGGATTCAGGAACGGGATACGGGATTCACGAACGGGATACGGGAACGGGAACGGGCTACGGGCTACGGGCTACGGGCTACGGGCTACGGGCTACGGGCTACAGGCTACGGGCTACGGGCTACGGGCTACGGGCTACGGGCTACGGGCTACGGGCTACGGGCTACGGGCTACGGGCTACGGGTTACTGGCTACGGGCTACGGGCTACAGGCTAAGGGCTACGGGAACGGGGAACGGACTACGGCAACGGGATACGGGAAACTGGGTTACCTTCGCATTGCGGAGCACGCGGGCCACACTTGTCTATATTACTATTTGAGTAAAGTGCGTGTGTATGTATGTATGTGGCCATTTTGTAGTTTTGTTCTTTGCTCAGCTGTGCAGCCTAAACTATTGCGAGCAGATGGATGACATTTTCACACACTCCAGGTCACATTTCAACGACGTGCTGTGTCAAGAAACGGGGACGATAGTGTGCATAATGAGCGCGGGGCACGAGCTGCAAAAAACGGTTATTTCTCCATTGGTTTAACATGTATAGAAATCGGAGCGAAATGTGTGAAAAATGCGAAAAATCGCGAAACATGATGCAATCCCAGGACGATATATCGGAGACTATGCGTCTGATCGGCATGCGACAAAACAGACGTGTAGAGAAATTAACGAGCTGACGTATGCAATGTGGTTCAGCGAGCGGCGCGTGGCGCGTGCAAAAACAATAGCTACACAGACGCAAATCACGGTTTTATGACGTGCTTCACGATTGAATTTAGTGCTCCGAACCTATGGGACGAGACGCGGTGAAACAAACGTATTTTGCAGACGAAGGTACCGGCTTTATTATGCATGAAACCCGAAGTTTTCTGTTAAATATTTAATAGCTTAAATCGGCCTGGAATATATGAATTGACCATTTTAGAATATGTATTTCATCACCCCGCCATATCGTCAATAACAGAGGGCGGTAGGCAATACACAAATATACTGCTGTAAAGCGCAATAATTTCTGACCAATAACCACCAAAAATGTATTCATATTGACAAACATGAACGTATAACGGCAGTGTTAATATAACGCTTTCATACTTTTTTATTCGGCGTAATAAAGCATTACATCGAAATATTTCGCTGCAGATCAATTTGCGTCGGCAAAACCTCGCCATAGTGAAAAGCATGCTAAGCAAAAACGTACCTCCGTCGGTGGATACCAAATTGGCGCATATTTAAATTCCGAACTCTTTATTGTAAAACCTACGCGATATTGGTGATGTTTGGGACGAGAACGGAATTCGGGAACGGCATACGGGATTAGGAATACGGAATTCGGAATACGGGATTCAGGAACGGAATAAGGGATTCACGAACGGGCTACGGGCTACGGGCTACGGGCTACGGGCTACGGGCTACGGGCTACGGGCTACGGGCTACGGGCTACGGGCTACGGGATGACTATGCGTCCGATCGGCATGCGACAAACACAAGCGTGTAGAACAATTAACGGGCTGGCGTATGCAATGTGGTTCGGTGAGCGGTGCGTAGCGCGTGCAAAGTTAATTGCTTCACAAACTTAAATCACGCTTTTATGTCGTCCTTCACGATTTAATTTAGTGCTCCGAACCTATGAGACTTGAAGAGATGAAACAAACGTAATTTTGCAGACGAAGGTACCGGCTTTATTATGTATGAAAACCGAAGCTTTCTGTTAAATATTTAATAGCTTAAATCGGTCTGGAAGATATAAAGTGACCATTTTAGAATATTTATTTAATCACACCGCCATATCGTCAACACAGTAGTGTGATCAACGATACAAAATATACAGCTGCAAAGCGCAATCAATTCTGTCCAATAACCACCCAAACTTTATTCATATTGACAAACATTAAGGTTATAATGACAGTGTTAATATAACGCTCTCGGCCCTTATTTTATTCGGCGTAATAAACCATTACATCAATCTATTTAGTCATCGGAGCAATTTGCGTCAGCAGAATCTTGCCATAGTGAAAAGCAAGCTCAGCAAAAAACGAACCTCCGTCGGCGGATACCAAATTGATGCATATTTAAAATCCGAATTCTTTATTGTATAGCCTACACGAGAGATTGGTGATGTTCGGAAAGAGTAAGGTACGGGAACGGGATTCGGGAACGGGTTACGGGAACGGGCTACGGGCTACAGGATACGGGCTACGGGCTACGGGCTACGGGCTACGGGTACGGGCTACGGGCTACGGGCTACGGGCTACGGGCTACGGGCTACGGGCTACGGGCTACGGGCTACGGGCTACAGGATTCGGGATACGGGATTCAGGAACGGGATACAGGATTCACGAACGGGATACGGGAACGGGCTACGGGCTACGGGCTACGGGCTAAGGGCTACGGGAACGGGGAACGGACTACGGCAACGGGATACGGGATACGGGAACTTGGTTACCTTCGCATTGCGGTGCAAGCGGGCCACATTTGTACAATGCTATTTACGGATGCAAAGATATATGAGGAAAAACATTTCACAAATATAGCTTATGCGTCCCATTAGTACCCTTATGACGAGCATAAAAATATGAATTGCTCATATATTGTTTAAAAAATTGACCACGGGTCATCTCAGGCCAGGTCACGTGGGTGTATATGGAAGCGTTCAAAGTTGTAAATGCTTGTACCATACAAAACAGCACCATCCAACGCTTGTGACATCCAAATTTCGCCCGGGCAGGAACATCGTCATGAACCAAGCTAGCAGCAGCCAAAATCGTGGTATCCAGGCACATACAAAGTAGTGGCAGCCAAAGCTTGCGGACTCCAAAAATAGAACACCGAGGACATCTACCTTCCGGGAACTATTGGTTCAAATATCGCCCGGTAGATGTCTCACCATAGCCGGTGGTGCGACGAAACGCTAGTTGAGTGACAGCACTTGAACACTGTGGAGTGGTGTACAGTGGAACCCGACAGTGTCAGTGGCGCCGCCGCGGCGGCGGCACTGACGGGCCGGGCGCGGCGGCGCTCCGCCGCCCGCGGGGTCTCAGCCGCTCGCCCGGCAGCGCCGGGCTGGCAAGGCTACGCCCGGCAGCGCCGGTGGTAGCCTTGCCTGCTGACGGGAAAAATATTCGCTTCTGCTGGGCCATGGGAACCGTAGGAGCCCGTATATTTCCTTCGTGTTTTAGCTGGGTCTGCATTGATCTGGTTATGACGATTTTAGTGAGTAGATTTTCGGTACATATGGAGCATATGGTACATATTATCAGGGTGTTTAGCTGTTTTGCCAGCTGGAGTAGGGATTTTGGACCTCGCTTAGATACGGTAAGTATATGTATGTACCTACAAACCAGTAAAACGCCCTTATTGATTCGGGAACCGGGCGGGCGATTCTTCAACGTTCTTTTCCAATGTGAAGGAGCACTTTGTTTTGTTTTGACCTCAGTTGACCTAAGATGACCTTGTAGGGGTCACTGAGCAACAGTTGCATAGGGTCATCAAGAATGAGCTATACAAACATGATGCTGAAATAATTGGTCTGATGTAATGCGTATTCTCTGAATGGGAGGGATTTGCATATTTTCATATTGACATATAATGGGGAGGTCACGGAACCGACCTGACCTTACGTCACAGATATACACAAATCCAAGATATGCGATTTGTAGGTACTTAAGCGGGCCTAATTCAATTATGTGAGTTTAAAACTGCTCGGGAAAAACACTATTGCCTGGGCACGAATGTTATTTTTGGGGAGATGGGGTCACTTAATGCGACCTGGTGACATGACCTGAAGTGACCCGAAGTAAAACACATTGCAAAATGTGGTTAATTGATGCCCCAACAGGTGCATGACAATTTGTTTCAAAGATTAAGACAGAAAATCTGACAACAGGTTATCATGACCGATCAGCAAGCTGTTTGAACAGAAATGCATCAACATAGTCTAACAATGTCACACTCACACCAATCGTTTTTGCGCTCTTGTATGAGACAGTGCGTATTTCCCAGAAAAACCGGCTTACGTACCCATACTCAAATACACAATGCACCTTGCTCGATAGAGACTGGTACAGTTTTGAATCATGTCACTTGTAGCCAGTGCAATATAGACCAGTAGAATACAACTAACAGCCACTAAATCGGCTCCAACGACCACCGTCGTCACATGGATGCTCAAAATGAGAGTTCAAAATGAGACAGTGCGTATTTCCCAGAAAAACCGGCTCACGTACCCATACTCAAATACACAATGCACCTTGCTCGATAGAGGCTGGTACAGTTTTGAATCATTCCACTTGTAGCCCAGTGCAATATGGACCAGTAGAATACAACTAACAGCCACTGAATCGGCTCCAACGACCACCGTCGTCACATGGATGCCAAAATGCTCGCGTTTAAGCCGGCGATCCACTAATAAAACGTCTCTTGGGTTGGTTTGAAGCTGTAAAATGACATCGGTTACTCGAGGACTAACAAAACCCGTGAACTCCCGCCCTCCCGTCCCGCCGAATTCTGGTAGCCGTTAGGTGTTGATGAAAGATAAATATGGGGTGATGATGTGAGGGCGGCAGACCCAGGGCGGGCGGGTATCACATTACACCGTGAGAGAACGCGCCGTGGTGCCGCGGCGCGCCGAGCGCCACCGTACGTGTTAGGTCGCTTTGCTAAGTTGTAAGTTGGAGTGTGAATCTGCGATATGATTGGCCTTAACGGTTTGCCCGGCTTGTGTTTTTACATTGCCATATGCATAACCAGGAGAATACTCACCAGTTATTTTGACAAAATGTACACCGCCATTCACCGCATTAGAACTGACAATAGCACGATTCACTCTAGCCTTGAGTGCATTAGTAGGGTCTTCTTTGATAGGTGCAAACTTGCTTTCGTCTCCCAGTATGTTCTGAATTTTCTGTAAATACTCATCGCGATCGAGGATGACGAAAACATAAGACTTATCGGCCTTCCGGATGACAATTCTTTCATCTTCTCTGAGCTGTTTTGCTGCCTCTCTTAGCTCTTTCGCCAATTAGCTCTCTGCGAATTGCCCCGTAGTTTAGCGCCTTCACCTATGAGCTCATTACGCAAATTCGGACTAACTTCAACTTTCTTATCTTTTTCAAGTCTGAGAACATCTTGGTAGATAAATTCTAACTCCACCTTCTTCTCAGTCAAATTGGTGGGCGATTGAGTATGGCAGTTAAGTCCAAGGTTTATGAATTGATGCTGCGCTTCGGTCAGATGCACAGAAGACAGATTGACGTAGCCTTGCTTGCTCTCACGAAGTTTGAGATCGCCGCCATATATGCGTGAAAGTTTCTTGGATACTTTTGCACGGCTACGTCAATCTGTCTTCTGTGCATCTCACCGAAGCGCAGCACCAATTCCTAAACCTTGGACTTAACATACTGAAATGCAGGACATACTGGGAGACGAAAGCAAGTTTGAACCTATCAAAAAAGACCCTACTGATGCACTCAAGGCTAAAGTGAATCGAGTTATTGTCAGTTCTAATGCGGTGAATGGCGGTGTACATTTTGTCAAAAATAACTGGTGCGTATTCTCCTGGTTATGCATATGGCAATGTAACAACACAGAAGCCGGGCAAACTGTTAAGTCCAATCATATCGCAGATTCACACTCCAACTTACAACTTAGCAAAGCGACTTAACGCACTCATAAAACCGTACATACCAGCACAGCACTCTATAGAATCAGTAGAAGAATTTGTAGATATCTTGCGGGCTAAGAGGCCACAGGGCGACATAGCGTCTATCGACGTGGAAAGCCTTTTCACTAACGTTCCAGTCGAGAATACCATCAAGATCATTTTTGATGAAGTGTACGATAAACGTAGCAACAAACTGCCTCCGTTAAAGCTATCTAAAGCGCTCTTAGATAAACTGTTACGTGCCTGCACCACCGAATCTCTATTTCGCGGTCCAGATGGAAAACTGTACTTGCAAAAAGAAGGTGTGGCAATAAGTTCGCCTATGGGGCCACTCTTCGCTAACTTCTACATGTGTTTTGTTGAGAACAAAGCTTTAAATGATGCCAATATTGCGCCTTCGACCTACTGCAGGTATGTAAATAACATTTTTTTTTGTAGAAGTGCGGAGCAATGGACATTTACATAGCTTGATAGCTAGTCTGGAGAACAACTCAGTCTTACGTTTCACTTTTGAAAAGAGCATTGACAAACGTTGTCATTTTTAGACGTCCTAGTGGATAGTAGAGATGGTAAATTCACCACTAGTGTTTTCCGTAAGCCCACAAACACAGGGGACGTAATGAACGCAAACAAACGAATGTCCTGAAAAATATAAAGTGAGCGTGATAAGAGCCCTTGTGAGAAGAGCAATATAGTAGATATGCTCTACATGCTCTGCAATATAATAGATATGCTAGATATGCTAATAGATATGCTCTGCAATATAATAGATATGTTCTACATATGAACTTTTACACTCTGAATTTTGTTGAGTAAAGGAGGTCTTAGTGAACAACGGCTATTCAAATAAGGATACGGAGATTGAAGCGCAGCTAAAAAAGTATGTCAATCAGTGTCATGCAGGGTCAAACAACTAGCTACGTTCAACTCTATTGCCGTAACTTGATGAGTTCAGCGTAAAAAGTTGACGAACGAGTCGTACGTAGTATCGCATACAAAAGAAGGTGAAATGCATAGACACAAACCAAAAACTTGAACTTATCATATACTATCAAAACAAGAAAACACGAAACTTAGTAATGAAGAACAATCTCAACACGAGTAAAGACAAGTTGAAGTGCACCAATGTGGTTTATCAATTTATATGTCCACACGAAGATTGTAGGCTTCGTCAAGAAATATGCATTGGTGTCACGACGACTTCGCTCTCTAGAAGACTTACGATGCATTTGATGGATGGGGCACCAAAAGAACCAGGGACTCGTCTAACATGTTAACTATGGGGGAACCCCCCCCCCCCCCCCCTCCCAGTCAAGGCAAACAACGGCCACTGCCCCCCAGTGGCCGTTTAAACAGGTTATAATTGTTGGCGAGATGCACATTTGAACAGTTCTGCCCAAGTTATAGGCCAGGGATGTAGTATCCTATTCAGTTGAGGTGGCTTCAACCCCCCTCAACCTTAACGAGGAAGTGGGTCAATACCGGGAACAAATCTGTATTTTTGTGGATTTCCATGGTACTTTAAGCGACTTTCCCAGCTCAGCCCCCCCCCCCCCACTTTTCTGGAGAAGCTCCACCCCTGTTATAGGCCATGCGACCAGCTGCACACACATATACATATATAGTTATTGTAACTGATTCATGATAGATGGTGTATAATGACAATAATAACTCAAACCATGTTTTATATTATAGGACATAGGTCAAAGCTTTCGATAGCAAGTATCATGATCATTGCGAGATGCTGCAAATGAAAGAAAACACACAGTAGCGGAAACCGACGCAGGTCAAATACGCCTATTTTTCAATAAAAGCATGCGCATTGTTATATGACATTATCACTGCTAAGTTTGTCGAATTGATTCCATTTTTGAAAATCACACAGAGGCTCTTAAAGGGAGATAATCACCTTCAGTGGCGCACGCAGGGGGGTCAAAGGGGTCAGCTGACCCCCCCGAAATTTATGAGGGGCCTCGCATCAAAAGGACCCGTATTCTGGCCCATACCTGGCAGGGTCCGGTCTTGGTAAGGCCTGATCGAGGCAGGGCCCCGGTGCTGGCAAAGGCATGATATGGGGCCCGGTCCTTGCATATTCTTGATGCTGGCCGTTTCTGGTAGGGGCCCGGTCTTGGCCAGGTCCGGTGCTGGCAAAGGCGTGGCATGGGCCCCGGTCAGGACAAGGTACCGGCCACAACAGGGACTGGTCCTTGCATATGCTTGATACGGGCCCCTTTCTGGTAGGGGCCCGGTCTTGGTCAGGCCCGATTGAGGCAGGGGCCCGGTGCTAGCAAAGGCGTGATATGGGGCCCGGTCAGGACGAGAGCCCGGTCACAACAGGATCCAGTCCTTGCAGATTCTTGATACGGGCCCGTTCCTGGTAGGGGCCCGGTCTTGATCAGGCCCGATCGAGGCATGGGGGCCCGGTGCTGGCAAAGACGTGATATGGGGCCCGGTCACAAGGCCCGGTCTTTGCATTTTCTTGATACGGGCCCGTTTCTAGTATGGGTCCGGTCTTGGTCAGGTCCGATCGAGGTAGGGGCACGGTGTTGGCAAAGGCGTGATATGGGGCTCGGTCAGGACAAAGGCCCGGTCACAACAGGGCGCGCTCCTGTGACATTCTTTGATACGACCCCTTCCTGATAGGGGCCCGTTCCTGGTAGGGGCCCGATCGAGGCAGGGGCCCGGTGCTGGCAGAGGCGTGCCACGTGATATGGGGCCCGGTCAGGATGAGGGCCCGGTCACAACCGGGCTCGGTCCTTGCATATTATTGATACGGGCCCGTTTCTGGCAGGGGCCTGGTCTTGGTCAGGTCCGATCGAGGTAGGGGCCGGTGCTGGCAAAGGCTTGATACGGGGCCCGGTCAGGACGAGGGCCCGGTCACAACAGGGCCCGCTCCTTGTATCTTTTTTTAGACGGGCCCGTTCCTGGTAGGGGCCCGATCAAGGCAGGGCCCCGGTGCTGGCAGAGGGGTGATATGGGGCCCGGTCAGGTCTAGTATCTGGCCAAAACTAGTGGCTAGAGCAAACATGAACTAAATTTATCCCTTTACAACAAAGAAATATGCGTTTTTGTTTTTTTCCCCCATAAAGTTACATTGAAAAGTTCACGATTATAACTTGACCTTAGGTCACCGATATAGAAAATACGAGATATTGTAGTCCCTAATGACCTGATAACGTGCCATGAGTTTCATGTCGCTCGATTAACCACTGTGCCGGCGGTGCTACCAATACGTTGTTTGGTGGTCATGCCATTTGACCCGACCTGGTGACCTGACCTGACCTGTCCGGGACCCAATTTTGTTGTCAAAACGTGGCTTAGCTATTAATTTCAAGTTGCTGAAAGTTTCAAGTCGATATCTCTATGCGTTTTCTGATTATGGCGGGAAAAACGCCCCCGCCCCCGAGCGTCTCCAGGGTTAATTCCTATTCCGTTCGAGAACGTAGCCTAGCATAGTTTTTACGGGACTTTGACGTCCAAAGGCTGGTACTTTTAAACCTGTAAAGGACATGAATCTGGGAGGTTAGAAAGTAAAACAGCGCCATAAGTTGGTCCAATTTCTAAAATTGCCTCAATTTCCGAAGAGATTATTCATTCATGCCTAGAGAATATAAGGTCCCGTGTAACCGGTTTCTATCTACACTACAATTTGTGCATAAGCATCTCAAACATCTATGGGCGTAGTCAAATAATATTGTAACGCTCAACTTCACTGATGAAATAAAATGCTTCGCTATTTGGCACATGTTACGTTTCATCGTTAATACTATAGAGATGTACCTAGGGACCGATGATTTTGAGTACCAAAGCCCACCGAAGACAATGGGTAGCAGATCTCCCGAAAAAAATAACACCTAGTTACTACGACGTTTTTACATTTTTGACGCGATCTGTTCCCCGTGCTTCTCTCATTTTGACCAAACTCCAGAAAGCCTGTGCGCAGCTTCCAGACAGGTATGCAGCAACTGGTTGACACCAGGCCCTGGATCCGTTGGTTATACCTTCACAAGTCATGCGCAAGACCGTCTCCACATTTGCTGCGATGCTGTATGTTGTAAAGGCAGTACAAATCAGCCATGTATCGCGCCAACTAATCACCCATACCAAACCTGCTACGAAAATACCGTATCCGTTCACCAGTCACCACTACTGCGTGTTGTCATTGACCTCATTTCGTCAACTCTCGACAGTTGTACAGCACATCAGTAGCACACGCACCTAACATTCGCACATCGGTAGCACACACAGTCACCTTACACGAAATTGATAAGACAATTATGATATGTCTCAGATCCCATGCTGTAGGGGCCCGCTCAAAAACAAGTGACCAAAATCCGCGTAGTTTTCTTTAAAAAAAAAACGGATGGGGGCCCGCACACAAGGGGCCCGCTCTTAGGGCTCTGACCCCCCCCGAAATGGAATCATGCGTGCGCCACTGATCACCTTTTGTATTTTGTTAGCAACAATTTATTTCGCTACCGTTATGGTATTAAAATGATGTGATCTAAATTTAAGAATTAAATACAATTATTCCCTAATCCAAAGTTGGAAGTTTGGGAAAATTAATGATCGGTATTTTCCCTCCACTATTGGAAAGTGCAACACCTGGGCACTTTTGCATCAATATATTCAACGTTGTTGAATGGGCATTTATAAACAAATCGCCGATGCTAAATAGGTTGCAGTCCGGGGCCAACCTAAACTGACGATTGCAATGCACGTTTTCAAATGATTGTTGATTGCTCATAAAAGTTTGGCACATATTCGCAAAAGATAAGAGTGCAGGAAACATATTGCATACCTTCATGATAAATAACAATGCGTAGGGAGGCGAATTTACTGAATTCGCTACCGAGTACCTGCTGAGTACCGACCGATATAAGCGTGGCTCGCTTGTCGGTATGAAACTGCCAATATCTTTGGGTAGGAATGTTTATAGGCAAAATGTGATGAAGTTACATCATATTTTGGCCTCGTCTATCGATTTCAGGTGCCACCTCCATTTTTGTAGAAAAAGGTGATTATCTCCCTAAAGATAATCACTGTCCCAGTTTTCAGCATATATTTTGGAGCTTAGATGAACTGGACAAAAGGATGGATTAGTGTTGGACATTACTCCAAAACATTAAACCAAGTAACATGACTAATGAATGAATGTCATGTCATATCCATTTGAACCTTCCTGTAAGTAACACCAATAAAGTAGGCATTTTTAAACTATGATGTAAATTTCATGGAGTGTTGTACCCAGGATTCACTCCAGGAGGGGGGCAATTTTGTATCAGGGGGCATAAGCCATAAGTTACCCACAAAAAAAAACTCACCGGATTTGGCCCACTATATTTATAGAGGGGCATATTTTCAACATTTTTTCATAAAAATGAAAAGTGTTCTTTTTTTCGAAATACAAATGGAAGAAGGGCCCCTTCGGACCCTTTTTCCAAAGGGGCACATACGGCAAAGGGGGGCACGTACGAACCTTCAGGTGGGGGGGGGGGGGGGTAATTGCCCCGTTTGCCCTCCCCCTTGGGTACGCACAAAATTGGCACAAAATTGACACATTTCCTTACATAGAAGACAATCTAAGCAACTTTTACAAAATAAAGTTTTTTTTATAAAAAAATCAGCTATCAATGCATAAGCAAGCAAAATCCGATGAGTTTTCAGAGTTGTGTGAGATTTTTTTTGGAATTGCCCCCCCCCCCCACCACCCGCCCCCCCCAACCACCGTTCTGGATCCGCCAATGACTATGGTGGTAGTAGTAGTACCATAAGCTAGTACCATGAGGTTTACCGGAATGGGCCGGTAATCGCATATCGAAACGTGGCAGCTAACGCCCATCCTCGTGAGCGATTTTCTTGGCATTAGCAACAAGTGTCGTAGCTTTAAGCCCAGGCTACAATATGCGTGATTTCCTGAAAATCACGTGCGTGTTATCCGTGTTGTCGGGATTTGCGTGACAGAGAAAGTTCAGCTGATAGTAAATGCATTGGGTGAGCTACACTGGCACATCACGCAGATCCCGGATGAAACGTCAAGGAAATTCCACAGACCCGTCACGGCGGAACGATGAAAAGTTCGAAATTCTGAACTTGTTGTCGTGTTTTCCGAGATTGCGTGTTGCAGGGTTTTTATCATTTTGCTTGATTTCGCGTATGTTTAGGTCTATACTAGACCTAAACATGAATAATTTGTGCTGAGTATCGTGGCGGAAGATGAATGAAGAAGCGTTTGAGCAAATTGTATGCAGTGATTTATCGATTAAAACAAATGCAGTGGTTCATCCATTTTCCTTGCGTGATTTGCTTGACCGGCAGATCCCGGACGTCAAGGAAGTTCTGCAAACACGGAGAACACGCGCGTGATTTCCTTGACAATCACGCATAGTGTAGCCTGGGCTTTACCATTAGCTTTCCCACGGTCTCGATGTAACACTCACTCCCCATTCCGCCGGTCTGTACCAGCCACCCTCCTCTCCGCCCGACAGCTGCCGGCCGATGCGAGGCGACGTCGGGCCCAGTGTGGTGTCAGATGTCCATTCGCATAAACATATTCCACTGTAGCCGGCTTGCGTGCCAGAGTGACTACGTCATCACCCCGCTAGTCCCTCCATCTAGCGGGTTTCACTGCAACTAATAGTTCCGACATGACCGCGCCAGACAGTTTTGGATGGCGCAAGCTTGACTGCCACGGCTTTGTATGTGGCTGTATGTTACGGTTTTGGATGAGGCGAGTACCATTTTGGATGCGGCGAGTTTGGCTCATGAAGATTTCCCCTACCCGGGCGAATTTTGGATGTAGCAAGCGCTGTTGGCTGCGGTTTTGGATGGCACAAGCATTGAATGCTACAACTTTGAACGCTTTGATAGTTCCCCGGTCACGTGACCCCACCTCCAAAAAAATGTGCAGTCGTACCACAGCCACAGTTTTTGGCCGATCGATTTGGTACTTACAGGATTTTATACGGGTAATATTACCTACAATTCGTTTATCTCGGATTTTGTATATCGGTGACCTAAGGTCGGGTCAATTTCGTGACCTCCCAATTATAAGCCAATGGGGAAATATTCAAATGCTTCTTATTCTGAGGATACGCATGATATCAGCCCAATTCCTTCTGGGTCATGCTATGGCCATTTTTGAAGACCCAGGTGCATTTTTGGTTCAGTGACCCCACGCGTTGAATCTATCGTCCGGATTTGTTTTTGTCGGTTTTTTTTTATATGTAATTTATTATTATTGGCAATCAAGAGCTGAAACGCAACTGGTAATACAAAGTAAATATACATACATACTGACGTGATGAATATTATGATTAAGTGAATAATACATCTGAAGTGATTTTGACGATCAGTATTTCTAAGGACATGATCGCTTGGAAATTTTCCACAGAAATGACATAGTAATGATTTTTGATCGCATTTTGACCCCCGAGTACTTGATGAGAAGGAGCATTTTGTCCACGACCTTATCCATAAGGACATAACACTTTACCACCCCTGCCTACTATAACATGAAAACCACATTACAAATGCTGCAAAGGCAAATACACGGATACAAATGGGGGTACATTTTGTTTCGTCCTTTCAGCCGACCCCCACTAAGAAAAAATCGGCGACGCCTCTGCCTAGCCCCCCCTCCCCACTCAACCATTTTGTTTTGGAAATACGCAACTGGATTTGTCCCCCCCCCCCCCCCCCCCCAAAAAAAACCCGCTAGATCCGCCCCTGCCAGTAGCAAGAAAAGTGTAGTGTTAGGTCGAGTTTGGTGTTACAGTTGTTTTCCCTAATAGTATCATACCATTAAAAGAAGATACCAGCTTTTTGATGTTTGTAATTGCTGGCATCTTGATATATCATTCATAGGTGGACAATTGAGAATTTTGGGGATGCACGAGCACCCCCTGAGCCCAAAAGTGCACCCCCTCACTGCCAAAAGCACCCACTCATATTCAAAAGCACCCTATAACTAGCAGATCACACCACACACTTGCAATACATTCTGAGCGCTGCTGCACAACTTTGCCCATGGAGTCCATTCTTTCTTTCTTTCTTTGTCTTTCTTTGTCCATGGAGCTGTGCATGAGATCAGACCGTGCCATTTTGGAAGATGTTATCTTCGGCAGGGTATTATTCCATCACCTAAAAT
This sequence comes from Chirona hameri, assembly GCA_036785665.1. Taxonomy (NCBI): domain Eukaryota; kingdom Metazoa; phylum Arthropoda; class Thecostraca; order Balanomorpha; family Balanidae; genus Chirona; species Chirona hameri. The sequence continues at coordinate 107,549 of JAXIVJ010000577.1, forward strand.
GACTTAAAATCACCGAATTGCTTATACATCACCGTTTTGACCAATTCATCATCGAATTTTGACCGGGGGCAAGAGTAGTTGATATGGGCCCTGTCATTGAGGCAGAACTTGGTAGGAGTAGCCCGGAGACAGTTATAATACAGGTGGGGGTGAACAACATAGGACCTAGGCAGAGTGTGAGAATAGTAGCGGAGTACCGGAGCCTGCTGCAGAGGTTGAAGGAGTCCAGGAAACCAGTCATTGTGACTGGCATCCTCCCTCGCTGTGGAGCCAGTGAGGAGTGGTACTCGAGAGCTCTGTCTGTGAACAGCTCAGTTCAGAACTTATGTTCAGCTATGGGGCTTAGTTATGTAGACTTATGGGATCAGTTCTATGAGTGGCATAGGTACTATATGAAGGATGGGCTTCACTTATCGGATGAGGGGGCAAGGGCTTTGGGAGATGCCTACAGAAGTGTCATTCAGGGAAACTAGGTAGGGGGGGGGGGGGGGGGGGGTTCAGAGACGCTAGTACTAGGGCATCAGGAAGTAAGCATTGGTAGAAGTTCATGTCAGAATAGGACAGTAGATCATAATTCCCTCAGAATTAGTAGAGTCAGCTCAAAGTATAAGATCACATGTGTGTTGCTGAATGCCCAAAGTATTAGGTCTAAATTTGATGAGTTTGAGTGTTATGTTGCCCTTGAAAAGCCTGATATCATTTGTGTAACCGAGACATGGGTTAGTGAGAGGTATAATAGGGATAGGCTACAGGATTTCGAGTTACAAGGGTATAACATGTTCTCATACTGCAGAGAATCACGGCAGGGAGGCGGAGTGTTTGTATATGTAAATAGCTTGTACTGCACTACTAGAGTTGATGATTCTAGTAAAGTAAAAGAAGTAGAATCAATCTGGCTTGACATTAAAATTGGTACAGGAAACAGAGGAAGGTTGAGGATAGGTGCATTTTACAGACCAGGGAATCTTCCAAGGAACTCCCAAGCTGAAACAGACCAAGATATTTGTGAGGAAATACGTAGGAACTTTCGGGCTCAGTGTCTTATTATGGGAGATTTTAACTTAGAGGATACGAAAGTATAGCAGAGGAAACAAATGAGTGTAGGTTGTATAGGCAAATCTTTGAAGAGGAGCTTTTCATGCATCAGTTTGTAACAGAGCCAACCAGACATTGCTCCATTCTAGACCTTGTATTCTCAGACAACAGTGATCTAGTTAGTGACATACGTATTTGTGCAGGTCTAGGAACCAGTGATCACAATATGGTTAAATTCAATATCTCATCAGAAATGAGGACCAAAGATAACCTTATTATGGTTCCAAACTTCAGCCGGGCTGATTTTGATGGTATTAGAAATGACCTCGCACAGATAAAATGGAACGTTGAGTTGGCAGGTTTAGATGCATGTGAGGCCTGGAATGTTTTCAAAGCTAGATTAAGCCAAATTCAAAATCGGCATATACCCCTCAGGCACAAACGTAACAGAACCAAGGGCAATCCAGTTTGGCTTACCCCAGAAGTAAGGAGTGCTATACAAGCTAAAAGAAGTGCATTTGGCATTTTGAAGGGATCTTCACTAGATATAAATCAGAAGGCCTACCAGAATGCAAGAAATTCAGTTAAGAAAAAGGTCAGAGCAGCTAAAAGGGCAAAGGAACTTGATTTAGCTAGACATTGTAATGCAGATAGTAAGAAGTTCTTCATTTTTTATAAGTTAAGTACAGTTTCCAAAAATATAGGTCCATTTAAGGTAGATGATGTGTTAGTTAGCAAGGACAGTGAAATGGTTGAAGTGCTTAATGATCAGTTTCAATCTGTCTTTACTATCGAGGACCAGAGTAGTATTGCAGCACTTCAGCCTGAGCTAGAGACAGAGGAGACTATAGGAGAGCTAGGTGGCATAAGTAGTGAACTTGTTCTAGAATATCTAAAGAAAGTAAGGCCTAACAAGGCAGAAGGACCTGATGAAATCCATGCTAGACTTTTAAGAGAATCTGAAAGGGAGTTGTCGGCAGAGGTGAGAAAAAGTGTCAGCCTGTCACCGACGGAGGGTCAGGCTGACTCATTTTTTTGCCCTTTTTCACCATTGAATTAATACAATTTTGTTAGTCATGACGGTCAAAAGAAGGCTCTTTAAAGTCATCGATAACAATAAACAAGCCTATGTCGGTGCCAACACAAAATAATATGCCATAGGCCACATGTAAGTTATTCGGAAACATCCTAAAACATAAGTAAATGGTTATTTCTTACTTCTTACAAAAAAGCCGACCAACGCATTCGACATAATTAAAAACTACTTTGAAACTAATTTGTAAACCCGAACTTCAAAATATTTTTCAACGCCACTGACTAGCAACAATGTTATGTACAGCAGGTGTCTCTAGTAAGGTGTCTCTGATCAGGTCCGCCTAAGATTCGCTCGTAGCCAGAATCTGGTGACGTCATTAAGCTTCCCCATGACTTCAGACCAACAACGGTGATAGTAACCTTGAACCTTGATTTGATTGCCCGGCCGCGACGGTGACGCCAGCCCCATCGTTACCCAGCGACGGTGACGCCAGCCCCACCGTTACCGGACAGAGCAACTACCAATTGTCTTACCTGGTGTTGTCTGCAGTGGTGCGGATACATCTTCAGTCTCATTGCTTCCATGCCTTATCAAGTGCTCAAAAGCACCTCCAACACCAAATGCTTTGTTTCTTAATTTAAGTGGCAATCCAGGATGCTTGGCTTGTTATGTCGCTTAACATTTTTGTACTCGCCCTCGTAAGAACAGCGGCCACAAGCTTGATGCCGTCTATTTGGTGGGAGCTTTGCTTCTTCCTCGTGAGTTCTTTGCTTTTTCACTTTGGCCATCTTTAGCTTTTCACAATCAGGCTATCAAAAAAGCCGAATTTAAGCAATACACACTTATACCACTCATACACAATCCACAGCTGTAACTCTTCAACGTGTTTATCCCAAACACAATTCAAAAAGCCCCGCTTAAAGGAAATAGTTCACCTTCGGGAAATTTTTCAGAACACTATTTTATTATATTTTTTAATACAGTTTCTTTTTTTATTTTAAAAAATGGTCCTACATCGCGCCAATTCAGGACAGAAGGTCGTAAATTAGTAATGTTATGGTGTGCGTTATTGGTCTGCGCATGCTCCATGGCAGTGCTGGCACTTTCAGACGGTACGGTACATCATATATGCGCCGTATTCCTTCGCCAAAAAGTCAAATATTTTCGGCTGGAGAGTCTTTTCAGCCAAGAAAAGTTCCAGATAAGGATTTCTCAACACGGGCTACAAAACTGCTATTTCAGTTCAAAACCAATGTTGAAGGTGAACTATTTCCTTTAAGATCCACAGTTAAAGGAAATAGTTCACCTTCAACATGGGGTTTTGAACTGAAATAGCAGTTTTGTAGCCCGGGTTGAGAAATCCTTATCTATAACTTTTCTTGGCTGAAAAGACTCCAGCCGAATATATTTGACTTTTTGGCGAAGGAATGCGGCGCATATATATATGATATACCGTACCGTCTGAACTGTGCCAGCACTGCATGGAGCATGCGCAGACCAATAACGCACACCATAACATTAATAATGTACAACCTTCTGTCCTGAATTGGCGCGATGTGGGACCATTTTTGAAAAGAAAAAAAGAAACTGTATTAAAAAATATAATAAAATCGTGTTCTGAAGAAAAAAATCCGAAGGTGAACTATTTCCTTTAATTATCAATTCAATCGAAGGTCTTGTCCGTCAGCACAATTGGTCTACTTGCCAGAAAAGAGCGAACGCACTTATAAGTATTGAGGTATTAGCTATTCATTATGCGAGTCTCTGTTTCAATACAGCCCGATCAGCTGCTGCCCTATTCTCATATATAAATAATTGTTTAGCTAAATTAACATGTAAATACCATTTATACGGTGTTTACTTAGCTAAAAAGTGGTAAAATTAATGGTAATTATTGTTAAAATACAGTCAGTTGGTGTATTCAAACCTGTGACGTCACTATAACACCGAAGGAGTCGAAAAAAAACAAGCAGCGCAAGCACCGAAATTGCCGCAAACCCATACAACAGCACCACAATTGCCACGGACCCACCAGACCCAGCGACAAACTCACTACTCGGGCTCCGTTTACAAAAGCCAGCAGGATTCCCGGAGGTCAGTGGAAGCTGCAGTTAAATTACAAAACGTACTGATTAGACAGCCGGGAATGGGGCACGGGTTATGCCTGACAAGTTACTGTGAGTTGCTAGTAAGACCAAATGAGTACGGTTGTGGTCAATTTTGTTTTTAGAAGTTTTGTCTCTGAAAATGCATCAAGCCGTAAGCGGTTGGCTGACTCACCGCGCACCTTCCGCTGTCACCGACGTACGTAGGCGAGTAGGAGTTTTTTCACCTCTGGTTGTCGGTTCCATTAGCCATAATATTTTCTAAATCACTTGCAGATAGTAAAATTCCACTTGATTGGAAAAGAGCAAATGTTGTTCCTATTCATAAAAAGGGAGATAGAAGTAAAGAGGAAAACTATAGACCAGTTAGTCTGACCTCATTAGTCTGCAAGGTGCTTGAATCAATCATCAAAGATAAGATTGTTGAATTCTTGGAGCAAAATGAACTCATCAAGGATACACAGCATGGCTTTAGGAAGGGCCGTTCTTGTTTAACTAATCTTCTGGAGTTTTTGGATGTTGCAACAGATAGCTTTGATCAGGGTAAACAGCTAGATGTAGCTTTTCTTGATTTCAGTAAAGCATTTGAAAAAGTCCCCCATACAAGACTGGGGTTGCAACTTAAAATTCATGGGATCAGGGGCAAGATTCTGGATTGGATAGAAACGTGGCTTTCAGGACGCCAGCAAAGGGTTATATTGAATGGGTGCCAATCACAATGGAAGGAGGTTCTCAGTGGGGTTCCACAGGGCTCAGTCCTGGGCCCATTGCTTTTTATAATATTTGTGAATGCAATTGAGAACAGTATAGACAGCGAAGTCTTGAAATTTGCAGACGATCTAAAAGTTGTCAGGATTATTAGAGGAAAACATGATCAGGATGTTTTTCAATCAGATCTGGACAAGCTAGTTGAGTGGTCAGAAGCATGGCAGATGAAATTCAATTTGAGTAAATGTAAGATTATGCACGCTGGACGGGTTAGCAGTAAACATAGGTATGAAATGGGTGGGCAAAAAATGGAGCAGATTGAAAAGGAAAGAGATTTAGGTGTCGTGGTAACCAATAGACTATCAGCGTCAGACCAGGTTGTAGAAGCTAGGAAAAAGGCACTTAGAATGCTAGGGGCCATTAACAGAAATGTTTCCTACAAGAGTGAAAAGGTAATAACAAAACTGTATTGTGCATACGTTAGACCACATTTGGAGTATTGTGTACAAGCCTGGTCTCCAACATATGAGAAAGATTGCTGGTTGTTAGAAAGAGTTCAAAAAAGGGCAACAAAAATGGTTAATTGTCTTGGTAGTTTACCTTATGAAGATAGATTAAATAAATTGGGTATGTTTTCACTTAGATATAGAAGGCTAAGAGGAGATCTAATTGAAGTCTTCAAATTTGTAAATAGTCAGCATTCTGGATATTTAAAGGGTATGTTTGAGTTCAATAGGGAAAATCGAGGTAGAGGTCATCAGCATAAACTCATTATGAAACAAAGTAGGACTAGGCTACGACAGTCATTTTTCAGTAGAAGGGTTGTAGGACATTGGAATATGCTACCAGGGGATGTCGCTGATGCAGTGACACTTGCTTCCTTCAAAATTAGATTAGATAAATACTTTACAGAGAAGGGATTAGTTCATAAATACTCGTGGGATTAGCCTTCTTTTATGCAGGTAGAGTAAGGTGATTTGAAGGGGCGAGACTGGTGGAGGGTGGGTGGGGGTGGGTGGGGGTGTGGGTGGGGTGGGGTGCAACCTCGGATGGGCCCAAGAGGCTCTTTGCTGCACTTTTCTTTTATGTCTTTATGTCTTTATGTCTTTATGTCTTTATGAATATCAGATTAGTCATTTCGGTGACGGGATCAATTTAATCCCGTTATCAATTGTGACGCAGGAAGAAGAAAGCAAAACATAGACGGGCTCGTCCGGGATTTGAACCCGGGACCTCGCGCACCCGAAGCGCGAATCATACCCCTAGACCAACGAGCCGTGCTGCCGGACTGTCAAATGACGGAATCGATTAAACATGTCACGAATTCTTGCTTTTGTAAGATTTTGTCATTTCTGTTATTTTCTATTTCAGTAAATGATAAAAATATTTGTACTGATTTGCATCCTTTAATGACAGCATGAACACCAGAATCGTTAAAAATAAGAATAAAATGGCAGGTATTATTCCATCACCTAAAATGACTTAAAATCACCGAATTGATAATCCATCACCCTTTTTTATTTGATTTTTTTTATATGACACAGAGATGACTGATTTGACACCGAAATGACTTAAGACATCACCGGATTGACTTAAACCATCACCAACATTGCTTGCAGCTCTGATTATAATACGCTACGCTGGGACCGCAACGAACAGTGGACACTGGGAGTGGCAGAGTCTGGCGGGCGGCCTGGTGTGACAATACAAATTATAATAACATAATCGAACCTGAGCTAACCTTTACAGCAATCACGGTCACAGGGACCCACGTTTGGAACGCTCCGCTCGCATTCGCTCGCTGCGCTGCGGCCCTACGAAGGCGGGGGGGGGGGGGGGGGGGGGGGGGGGAGGAGGTCGTCCCCTCCCCGGACCCACCCCCAGACCATATGGTAGACAAATAGTTATAATACTAGCGCCTTGTTGCTCGCTCCGGGTTGCAATCCCGCTAGATTGCATCCCGAAAGATGGATGGAGATTTGATTTGATTTGATTGATAGCTTGTTGGACTTGAACTTGTTGGACTTGTGGACTTGTGGACTTGTTGGACTTGTGGACTTGTTGGTCTTGTTGGATTTTTTTAACTTATCTTTTCTGTTGTGTTTTTTACTTTTTCTGTTTTTACTCTTTTGTTTACTTTTTTACTATTTTTTATACTTTTTTACTTTTTGACTGGATTTTGTTACCATGGACTTGACGTTTTTTACTGACAGCTTGACTTTTTTAATTTTTTATTTTCGACATTTGATTTTTTTGACTGGAGTTTTTTGACTTGCACCCCCAATCCATCTTGAACTCCAACCAACCCATCTCACACAGATAGCTGACACTGCTCAAATATTAATATTTCTCCGGGCTTCGAGAAGCTGAGCAGGTCCTGCTTTTGCACGATGGAGTATCTGAACAGCATCGACACGACGTATGTTTAAAGTCAACAGAGGCGAATATATATATATATATATATATATATATATATATATATATATATATATATATCTTCATCATCATCATCATCCTCCTCCTCCTCCTCATCATCATCATCAAAGCACTGCCCCCGGTGAGGATCGAACTCACGGCCTTCAGATTATGAGACTGACGCGCTGCCTACTGCGCTACGGAGGCGGTCGTGGTGGGTAGATTTACGGGACAGGGGAACTGTTAAAATATTGCCCACATAAACTAATGGTTACGGCTAGCCTTGTGCTCGCTCCGCGTCGCAATCCTATATATTTGCAATCCCGATAGATGGATGGATATTTGTATTTTGTTACTTGGCGGGCTTGGCGGGCTTGCGGGGCTTGCAGGGCTTACGGGGCTCGACTTTTCCGACTTTTTTGGACTTTTGGACTTTTTCGACTTTTTTTACCTGCCTTTTTGACTTTTTTTGACTTTTTGTGACTTTTTGTGACTTTTTGTTACTTTTTTTCTTTTTTAATTTTGACTGAACTGTTTTACTTCACCCAATCCATCTCTCCAACCAACCCATCTCAGATTCATAGCTATAGCTATTTAACGCACTTGTAATTTAACGAATTTCTCCGGAATGGAGGTTCCCTATGCACAAAGGTACGTGAATTACACACAGATTGTTGTATGTCTTTTCCCAGCTCGGAACTACAGACTTAATTGACTTAACAACTATGAATATTTCTCGGGATTCTCCTGGACGGAGGCTCCATGCTCACAAAGGCACGTGAAAAGATCACACCACCCACTTAAAGGAAATAGTTCACCTTCAACATTAGTTTTAAACTGAGATAGCAGTTTTGTAGCCCGTGTTGGGAAACCCCTATCTGCAAGTTTTCTTGACTGAAAAGACTCTCCAGCCGAATATATTTGAGTTTTTGGCGAAGGAATGCGGTGCTGGCGAAAGAATGTTGTACTGGTTTTAGCCCGGGCAGAGGCTATACCATCAGCCAATCAGCTTGCAGCTGGTGCTAGCATGCGATCGCCGGCCGCTGGTGGCACATCTCCAATGCGATTCTATCTTTACGCGACTACTTTCGAATCTGATTGGCTGAACCAATGTTTATATTCGCGTGACGTCAGGACTCTGACTCAGAGAGTATGCATATAGTTTTGATAAGCAATACAAATCTACAGCCTTCTGTCCGGAATCGGCGCGATATTTTTGCCATTTTTGACAATATAAAAAGAAATTGTATTAAAAAATATAATCAAATCGTGTTGGGTAAAAAATTTCCAAGGTGAACTATTTCCTTTAACAACTCATTCTGAGCGCTGCTGCACAACTTTGCCCATGGTGTCCATTCTTTCTTTTTGTTGTCTTTCTTTGACTATGGAGCTGTGCAGGTGTGGGGCGTCAGTCACGTGACCAATTTGACCTTGGACCCCAGGATTTTGCTTGCATTTTTGGCGCGTGTTAGACGATTTGATGTTTCGTATGTTTTGGTACTTGCTTCGTATATTTGTACCTATCCGAGATAGGTACAAAGATACGAAGCAAGTACCAAAACATACGAAACCCTCTCCATAATAAGTCAATGGGGAATCATTAAAATGCTTCCTATTACAAGGATATGCATGATATTAGTCCAATTACTCCTGGATCATGTTATTATAGGATATTCTTGATGATACAGGTGTAATTTTTGTTCAGTGACCCCTATTGGGTCATTTGAGGTCATGCGAGGTCACCATCACTTTTTTGTCAATAACTCCCGACATAATGAAGATAAAGAAGTAAAACATACATCAATGTGTTTTTCTCGTCGAGATACATCTTCCCATATGCAACATGCCCTACTTGGGTCACCATTTGACCTTGACCTGAGGTCAAATTGTTAAGTTGACTTAACAAGATCACCATGTATATCATTCTAAGCGTCTTGACAAGATAAACACAATGGCGCAAACAGTTTTTCGTTATCTTTATTAAAGAAAAAGTTAATAGCAAAAAACGATTTAGCAAAAAAACTGATTTTTTTCTTTTTGACCTCTGGAGCTGGAGCCTCAAATGTTGACCTGAGATCAAATCTGAGGACACCTTAGCGATTGAAAATTTCACTGGCTGGCATTTGCTTGTTTCCGTTTGTTTTTAAATAGCATCGTTTCTGAGATATATGGGAAATTCTGGAGCGATGTCCTAAAACAGGAAAAAATGGAAAATTTGACCTTTGATGACCTCTGGTGACCTCAATTTTGACTTGACCTAAAAGAACACTGAATACTTTCGATAGAACATGTATCAAGCTATCAAATGCCTTTTTCCGCTTCTCGCTACGTAGCGTAGTTTTCGAGATCTCAGGGGGGGGGGGCGGAAATCAACCCCCCTGCAGTTCGTGTTCGGCGCAAAGCCCCTGCAGTGCGCGGGTTAACTTTGCACGCGCTACGCACCGCTCACCGAACCACATTGCATACGCCAGCCCGTTAATTGTTCTACACGCTTGTGTTTGTCGCATGCCGATCGGACGCATAGTCATCCCGTAGCCCGTAGCCCGTAGCCAGTAGCCCGTTCGTGAATCCCTTATTCCGTTCCTGAATCCCGTATTCCGAATTCCGTATCCCTAATCCCGTATGCCGTTCCCGAATTCCGTTCTCGTCCCAAACATCAGCAATATCGTGTAGGTTTTACAATAAAGAGTTCGGAATTTAAATATGCGCCAATTTGGTATCCACCGACAGAGGAACGTTTTTGCTTAGCATGCTTTTCACTATGGCGAGGTTTTGCCGACGCAAATTGATCTGCAGCGAAATATTTCGATGTAATGCTTTACTACGTCGAATACAAAAGTATGAAAGCGTTATATTAACACTGCCGTTATACGTTCATGTTTGTCAATATGAATACATTTTTGGTGGTTATTGGTCAGAAATTATTGCGCTTTACAGCAGTATATTTGTGTATTGCCTACCGCCCTCTGTTATTGACGATATGGCGGTGTGATGAAATACATATTCTAAAATGGTCAATTCATATATTCCAGGCCGATTTAAGCTATTAAATATTTAACAGAAAACATCAGTTTCATGCATAATAAAGCCGGTACCTTCGTCTGCAAAATACGTTTGTTTCACCGCGTCTCGTCCCATAGGTTCGGAGCACTAAATTCAATCGTGAAGCACGTCATAAAACCGTGATTTGCGTCTGTGTAGCAATTAACTTTGCGCGCGCCACGCGCCGCTCGCTGAACCACATTGCATACATCAGCTCGTTAATTTCTCAACACGTATGTGTTTGTTGCATGCCGATCAGACGTATAGTCTCCGAGATATCGTCCTAGGATGGCATCATGTTTCGCGATTTTTCGCATTTTTCACACATTTCGCTCCGATTTTTATACATGTAAAACCAATGGAGAAATAACCGTTTTTGCAGCTCGTGCCCCGCGCTCATTATGCACACCATCGTCTCCGTTTCTTGACACAGCACGTCGTTGAAATGTGACCTGGAGTGTGTGAAAATGTCATCCATCTGCTCGCAATAGTTTAGGCTGCACAGCTGAGCAAAGAACAAAACTACAAAATGGCCACATACATACATACACACGCACTTTACTCAAATAGTAATATAGACAAGTGTGGCCCGCGTGCTCCGCTATGCGAAGGTAACCAAGTTTCCCGTATCCCGTTGCCGTAGTCCGTTCCCCATTCCCGTAGCCCTTAGCCTGTAGCCCGTAGCCCGTAGCCAGTAACCCGTAGCCCGTAGCCCGTAGCCCGTAGCCCGTAGCCCGTTCCCGTATCCCGTTCGTGAATCCCGTGGCCCCGTTCCTGAATTTCGTATCCCGAATCATGTAGCTCGTAGCCCATAGCCCGTAGCCCGTAACCCGTAACCCGTAGCCCGTAACCCGTAGCCCGTAGCCCGTAGCCCGTAGCCCGTAGCCCGTAACCCGTAACCCGTAGCCCGTGGCCCGTAGCCCGTAGCCCGTTCCCGTAACCCGTTCCCGTAACCCGTTCCCGTAACCCGTTCCCGTAACCCGTTCCCGTAACCCGTTCCCGTAACCCGTTCCCGCAACCCGTTCCCGTAACCCGTTCCCGTAACCCGTTCCCGAATCCCGTACCTTGCTCGTTCCGAACATCACCAATCTCGTGAAGGCTTTACAATAAAGAGTTCGGATTTTAAATATGCGTCAATTTGGTATCCGCCGACGGAGGTTCGTTTTTTGCTTAGCTTGCTTTTCACTATGGCAAGATTTTGCCGACGCAATTTGCTCCGATGACTAAATAGCTTGATGTAATGTTGTATTTCGCCGAATAAAATAAGGGCCGAGAGCGTTATATTAACACTGTCATTATAACCTTAATGTTTGTCAATATGAATACAGTTTGGATGGTTATTGGACAGAATTTATTGCACTTTGCAGCTGCACATTTTTTATCGTTTATCACCCTCCTGTGTTGGCGATATGGCGGTGTGATTAAATACATATTCTTAAATGGTCACTCTATATCTTCCAGGCCGATTTAAGCTATTAAATATTTAACAGAAAACTTCGGTTTTCATGCATAATAAAGCCGGTACCTTCGTCTGCAAAATTACGTTTGTTTCATCTCTTCAAGTCTCATAGGTTCGGAGCACTAAATTAAATCGTGAAGGACGACATAAAAGCGTGACTTAAGTTTGTGAAGCAATTAACTTTGCACACGCTACGCACCGCTCACTGAACCACATTGCATACGCCAGCCCGCTAATTGTTCTACACGCTTGTGTTTGTCGCATGCCGATCGGACGCATAGTCTCCGAGATATAGACCTGGGACTGCAGCGTGTTTCGCAATTTTTCGCATTTTTCACACATTTCGCTTTGGTGTGGCATTTTCTCCATTGGTTCCACGTGTGAAACCAATGGAGAAAATGTCGCTTTTGCAGCTCGCGCCACGCGCTCATTATGCACCTTAGCGAGCCCGTTTCTTGACACAGCACGTCGTTGAAATGTCACCTGGATCGTGTGAAAATTTCATCCATCTTCTCGCAATAGTTTAGGCTGCACAGCTGAGCAAAGAACAAAACTGCAAAATGGCCACATACATACGTACATACATACACACGCACCTTACTCAAATAGTAATATAGACTAGTGTGGCCCGCTTGCTCCGCAATGCGAAGGTAACAAACTTCCCGTATCCCGTATCCCGTTGCCGAAGCCCGTTCCCAGTAGCCCATAGCTCGTAGCCCGTAGCCCGTAGCCCGTAGCCCGTAGCCCGTAGCCCGTAGCCCGTAGCCCGTAGCCCGTAGCCCGTAGCCCGTAGCTCGTAGCCCGTAGCCCGTAGCCCGTAGCCCGTAGCCCGTAGCCCGTAGCCCGTAGCCCGTAACCCGTAGCCCGTAGCCCGTAGCCCGTAGCCCGTAGCCCGTAGCCCGTAGCCCGTAGCCCGTAGCCCGTAGCCCGTAGCCCGTAGCCCGTAGCCCGTAGCCCGTAGCCCGTAGCCCGTAGCCCGTAGCCCGTAGCCCGTAGCCCGTAGCCCGTAGCCCGTAGCCCGTAGCCCGTAGCCCGTAGCCCGTAGCCCGTAGCCCGTAGCCCGTAGCCCGTAGCCCGTAGCCCGTAGCCCGTAGCCCGTAGCCCGTAGCCCGTAGCCCGTAGCCCGTAGCCCGTAGCCCGTAGCCCGTAGCCCGTAACCCGTAGCCCGTAGCCTGTAGCCCGTAGCCCGTAGCCCGTAGCCCGTTCGTGAATCCCGTATCCCGTTCCTGAATCCCGTATCCCGTAGCCCGTAGCCCGTAGCCCGTAGCCCGTATCCCGTAGCCCGTAGCCCGTAGCCCGTAGCCCGTAGCCCGTAGCTCGTAACCTGTAGCTCGTAGCCTGTAGCCTGTAGCCCGTTACCGTAACCCGTTCCCGAATCCCGTTCCCGAATCTCGTTCCCAAATCCCGTTCCCGTACCTTACTCATTCCGAACATCACCAATCTCGTGTAGGCTTTACAATAAAGAGTTCGGATTTCAAATATGCGTCAATTTGGTATCCGCCGACGGAGTTTTTTTTTTTTAGCTTGCTTTTCACTATGGCAGATTTTGCCGACGCAAATTGCTCCGATGACTAAATAGCTTGATGTAATGTTTTATTACGCCGAATAAAATCAGGGCCGAGAGCGTTATATTAACACTGTCATTATAACCTTAATGTTTGCCAATATGAATACATTTTGGATGGTTATTAGACAGAATTGATTGCGCTTTGCAGCTGTATATTTGTATCGTTTATCACCCTCCTCTGTTGACGATATGGCGGTGTGATTAAATACATATTCTAAAATGGTCACTCTATATCTTCCAGGCCGATTTAAGCTATTAAATATTTAACAGAAAGCCTCGGTTTTCATGCATAATAAAGCCAGTACCTTCGTCTGCAAAATTACGGTTGTTTCAGCTCCTCAAGTCTCATAGGTTCGGAGCACTAAATTAAATCGTGATGGACGACATAAAAGCGTGATTTAAGTTTGTGAAGCAAATAACTTTGCACGCGATACGCACCGCTCGCCGAACCACATTGCATACGCCAGCCCGTTAATTGTTCTACATGCTTGTGTTTGTCGCATGCCGATCGGACGCATAGTCCCCGAGATATAGACCTGGAATTGCATCATGTTTCGCGATTTTTCGCATTTTTCATACATTTCGCCCCGGGTTTTCCACGCGTTAAGCCAATGGAGAAAAAGTCGCAGCTCGCGCCACGCGCTCATTATGGACCCTAGCGAGCCCGTTTCTTGAAACAGCACGTCGTTGAGATGTGAAAATTTCATCCATCTTCTCGCAATAGTTTAGGGTGCACAGCTGAGCAAAGAACAAAACTGCAAAATGACCACATACATACATACATACATACATACATACACACATACATACATACATACACACGCACCTTACTCAAATATAAATATAGATTCCAGTCTTAGTCATTCTATAGCCACATCCTTCGACATTCGTTTGAGGGTGGATTTGACCAACATGTGGGTCGAAAGAGGGCATGTCTCGCATGCCACGTGAGGGATGCTGCTGATATGTTGATGGTGTAGTCACGCCAAAGATTGCCGAGTCGTTCTCGTTCTTTATTACCTATTTTCTACACAGTTACACACTACACACACACACACATGACCTGCAATTTGGATGCTCAATGGATAACATATTTCATATGTCCCCCACAAAAACGGAAATGTATCTCCTTAGCGCGATTCATTTCCGGCACCTCGACTTTTCTTGCTACATTTTCTTGATGCCACGGAGCTTGCGACGTTTATCGTCGTTTCGCGTGCGCTGTGCACCACTTCTGCTACCGGCCGGAGCCTTGGACTTCCTCTTTCGGGGCAGACTTCTGTGTGTATCTCTGGCTAGGTTCCCGGCAAACAGGTTAAACAGCGCGCCTGCCATCCGCTGCATCACTCTGCTGAGGCAGTGTCCGCTGCTGCAGGTGATGTCCGACACGTCATTGTTTTCCACCTCAGTCACCACCTCCACAAACACTGTTCGAGGCATGTGACGGTCGAACATCCGCCGTCGACAGGCTTCATCACGCATGAGACACCTCCACGCCCAACAGATTCTGGAGGTGAGGTATATTGCCGTGGACGAAGGGCGGAAGAGTTTTCCTCTGTCCAGCAAATCCGTTGAAGCGTGCATAAACAGGCGGTACCTGCTGGAGATCGCTGGACGTCCAGCGGCGGGGACTGTTTGTTGATGAGTAGCTCAGCGCATGATCCGAATTTTCCATACTTTTGGCTGCACTTTGGGTGATCATGTTCGTAATCGAAGGCTTTGGATGGAAAATATGGCACTTTAGCTCAAATACGTCGATTTTGACCCTTGACCTGACTGTGACCTGACATTTGACCTCACCTTTATATTTTTTAGTATGCTTTAGATTCATCTCATTGAGAGCTTTCGATTGCCGTCTTGCGTGTCTCGCTGCGATCATTGGTTCGGACGATAACCAGGGGGGCGTTTAACGCTCCCCCCCCCCCAGTGTAGGACGAGAAGTGGGCTCACCAGTTTGAGGGTAGATCTTGAGAACAGATGGGACGGCATCATTATTCAGCAAACACCGTTCCCGTTCCTTGCCGCGATTGTTGGCACCCACGCGGAAATCATCAGGCAGAAAGTGTAACTCACCAGTTTACCCCATATAAACACTCAATATTCCACCCAATCGCAACCGACCATTTTTGTCTAGCGTCTTCATTTCTTGGAAAGCGAAATATGCTTCGCTTCACAATACTCGAACAACTGTCAATATGTTGTTCTTGTCGGGACGGTTTGTAACCTGAGCGGCAGTTCCAAACTGCACAGCGTCTTCCCATTTGCAATGTAATTTATGAACACAAGCATCAGACGGTGCAGAGAAAGCTTGCTTTATAAAATGATACGGGGTCAATGATTAAATATGTTCCAACACATAACGTCGGAGAAGTCAGGAGAAACAACTGATTGAATGCAATTTTAGGCAGCATTTCCAAAAATAACTTAAGTTTGTTGCGCGTGGGAAATTTATTACACATTCGTCATCCACCACCATATGACGAGCAGAAGAAAACAAATCGTTTCCAATCCAGTTACTACAGTTACAGCTCAATACAATACGACTTAAATGCATTTTATTTTAACTGGCCTTCATCGTCATGGTCTCACTTTAAAGCATCAACAAGAATAAATACGCTATTACTTAAATGAGTAAATGCGTACACGTGTACGTATGGGTAACACGTAAAAACGTAAGATACATAAACAAGAAAACGGAAAAGAAAAACACAATGACACTGTACGGTCGATAAGAAGATACATATTTATCCCTGCTCATATATATAGCCACATTATTCCCTCACATTATTCCTGCCAGTTGATAATGTGAGCACTACGCACCGCCAAATCTCCAAAAAATGGCCCAGTAGCCGTTAGCCTTGAGCCATTGGCAATTAACTAATCCCCATTAGTCAATAGCATAATGGTCAAACATTAGCCATAGCCTCTACTAGCCATAGCTGGTGCTGGGCCGGTCTGGAGTTGGTGGCTCCGTTCCGGTATCCGTTCCGAACGGGAACGGCGAGCCTCTCTGGCTCGCCAGGCGGGGTGGGAACGTGAGACCGGCACCGAGCCGGGTCACCCGACCGTCCCCGACCACCGCCCCGCCCAGACCACGGCCCGGTACGCCCGGTACGCCCGGTACGGCAGGTAGACCGGGCCGGCCGGCGGCAGGGAGCTGCACCTCGCCCTCGTAGGTGACCTGCGCCTGGAAGCCGCTGTCGCCCTCCACCGAGTAGGTGACGATCTGGGTGCGTCCGTCGGGCAGCAGCACGCGGTACTCGCCCTGCGTCACCACGCCGTCGCTCTCCTGCGTGTGGCCGTACTGGTTGCCGTACTCTGGCTCGTCCACGGCCCAGCTGAAGCTGTAGGGCGTGCCCGGCCCGATCGGCAGCCCGTCCGGTCGCAGACCCGGTCCAACTGGCTCGATCAGGGCACCACGCCGAACGCTGCCAGCACTACCTAGTCCTCCGCCGAACCCTCCTCCGAACCCTCCGCCAGGCCGTCCGGCTGGAACTCCACCAAGACCTCCTCTGAATCCTCCGGCAGGTCCTCTCTCAGGACCTGCATCAAGACCTCCTCTGAAGCCTCCGGCAGGTCCTCTCACGGGACCTCCACCAAGACCTCCTCTGAAGCCTCCGGCAGGTCCTCTCACAGGTCCTGTACCATGACCTCCTCTGAAGCCTCCGGCAGGTTCTCTCACAGGTCCTGCATCAAGACCCCCACCGGGATCGCCGTTCACTGGCGGAGGCGGCGCGCCATAAGAGGCTCCGTCCGGGGCGGGGGCGGGGGCGGCCGCCGCCGCCAGCAGCAGCAGACACACGCTCTGGTAACACCACATCGCTGCCAACGGCGAGACTCGTGGCTCGCTGGGCTGGGAGTGATGCTGCTGTCCCGGCGACGGGCTCTTATATAGCGCGCGGGCTGACACGGGGTGCAAGGTCGTGATGAGGGTTCCCTGCCAGAGCCACCGTCGGCTCCCATCCCGAGAGGGTTACCAAAGAAACGGGCCAGGCCGACGGGTCATACCTCGCCTTAAGTAAGCGTATGATGTGCGATGATGGGGTGGGGATAATTTTGTATAACAATGCAATTCAAGGAATGTTTGCAAACCCCGGTGTCGTCAGTCAGGATGAGAGGGATAGGTATCTCGCTTCACACGTGTGACGACAGAATGGTTTGATTTAAGCAGTATTGTATATTGTGTATATGCAGTTAGGGTGTAAGTAGTGTTCTGGCTCATGGGGGGGGGGGGGGGCATCATGTTAAGGGCTGTTTTGTAAAGGGTTCCCTAATAACTAAAGCGACTAAATCCGCCGAAAATTCACACATTTCTCAACTTCAAAAGAAATATAGTAGCACAGCGGCGTAGCAAAAATTTCGTGCGCCATTTGATAAAGTTTTGAAAATTTCACAACGGTCAGACAATTGTATGAAGTAAATGTATTATGTGGAGGCAAGCTGGATTTTTCCCATGAGGCACGTCCCGGGCCCAAAAGCGCGAGGTACCTCCATTTTTTGTTTGGAGCATGCTAGTAACGTGATGTATGCCCTGCTGTTCTTGTTCTATGTAAGGTAGAACATTTTGGAGTGTTGGGCCTTATAGCTGACAAATGACTTGACCTTGGCACATGAGGGCGTGAACTTTTGGGACCGCTGCTGGAGCTTCTTTTAGCAGGGCACTTTCGCTTTTTTTCAGCAATTGACCTTGCGTCGCGTATCCTGGTGTGTTATTAAATTAACCGATTGTGCTCAGCTATAATATTCAAAGAGCTCACCTATCCCCCTATCTTGTACAACGAGCTGGTTTGAAATATGCGGGCGGTTTTGTTGCCAGGAGGGTTAAAATGCACGCGCATTTAAACCACAAAATATCCAAATCGAAACGATAAGTATGCTTTAGGCACCCACTTTGCAGTCGTTGTCAGTTTATATCGTGTTTGCGACATATCAATGCGACTGACAATCAGGATGAAATGCAATGGTGGCAGTTGCTTTCACATGGGGTGAACGAACGTCCCAACTTTGGCCCATGTACCTTCACGTTTGAAAAATAGAAAAAGGTCAGCTGTGATTTCCCCTAATTGTAACCATATGTATCGTCAAAATGGGTTATATGGGCCCATGGAATTTAATGATGAGACTGTTAATATATGGGTTATATTAACAGTCTCATCACGATGGAATTTAACCTGTGCCACAGGCAGGGCATGCTACCATCGAGGACAGATATCCGTCTGAGCGCTGCGCGTGCAAGCACCTTCAGTCTGCGTTGAAAGTGAACTGAGAACACTGCAGTTCTAAGTCTTTGTGACCATCTTCACCATATGCGATCCCACTCAGTATGCGAGCAAATGTGGCGTTAGCACACGTATTGCTGATACACTGAAACAGAGGTGCAAAAAGTGTCACGACTGTCACGAACACGAACACAAAACGTGAAATGTGTCACAATGACTCTCAGCACGATTTATATCTCCAACTTTCAAACATCATTTAATAAGTGAGGCACAGTCAATGATAGCATAGTTTATTTGGGAAAAAATAATGTCACAGTCACCTAACATTCGTCTCGTACGACTTGACTCCAATGGGAGCCAGTGGCGGCGCGTCCAGCACTATTCGTATTATACGAATATATGCTTTGGTCGTAATGTAGACTACAGCAATGAGCAATGTATTGTTAACCCATTTCAACAAGGGTCACGGGAGACGTGTACCCCCCCCCCCCCCAGCTTTTCTTGTTTTAACATTAGGCCTGTAGGCGTTGAACGGAAAGAATCAGATATTAGGAATCTGCCCCCCCCCCCCCCCCGCGCATCACCCAGCGAATCGGGGTCGGCCGGATGCCGCATCACCACGAGACGAGGTTTTCAAAGGAACAAAGCGAGACAAATCGGGAGATGCTGGCTATTGTCGCTCTCCCATCCATTACAGCAGTGTAATATATGATACTTCCCATGAATTTTAACTCGAAAATCAACGTAAAAGCGTTCGAAAGCTCTCAACAATGACATTCGAAATTACTTTAGGTATTATTTTGTTCAGGTCAATATTGAGGTCACCAAAGGTCATCAAAGGCCAGATTTGCCAGTTTAGGGACTTCGCTTCGAACACACCGACACACACAGTGTTTTTTTTTTCAGTTCACTTCCAACACAGACTGAAGGTGCTTGCCAGGGGTGGTAAAGTGTTCTGTCCTTATGGATAAGGTCGGGGGAAAAATGCTCCTTCTCATGAAGTACTCGGGGTCAAAATGCCAGCAAAAATCATTACTATGTCATTTCTGTGAAAATTTACTAAGCGATCATGTTTTTAGAAATACTGATCGTCAAAACAACTTCAGATGTATTATTCACTTAATCATCATATTCATCACGTCAGTATGTATATACATTTACTTTTTATTAGCAGTTGCGTTTCAGCTCTGGATTGCCAATAATAATAAATTACATTAAAAAAAATTCGACGAAAACAAATCCGGACGATAGATTCAACAAGTGGGGTCATGGAACCAAAAATGCACCTGGGTCTTCACGAATGACCTATAATAACATGATCCAGAAGGAATTGGGCTGATATCATGCGTATCCTCAGAATCGGAAGCATTTGAATATTTCCCCATTGACTTATAATGGGAGGTCACGAAATTGACCCGACCTTAGGTCTCCGATATAAAAAAAACGAGATATACGAATTGTAGGTACTATTACCCTTATGAAATCCTGTAAGTACGAAATCGATCGGCCAAAAACTGTGGCTGTGGTACGACCGCACACTTTTTGGAGGCGAGTCACGTGACCTGACCTGAGATGACCCGTGGTCAATAATTTTACATTATGTGGGCAATTGATGCCTTAACAGCTGTGCCAAAAACGGCGGCGCCGCGCGCAGCTGTTTTTTTGCTATCCTCGAAAAACCTTAGGGTGGCGTCTAAACGCCCCACCACGGCGCGGGAAATCCGGACAGTCGATTCCCCGGGGGCGGGCCGGGGTGCTAGTGCATTTTCAATGGAGGTCCAGTGTCAGGACATTGGATTTCACTGTCCTGGGACCCCACCCCTTAACTCGAAAATTAAAAGAGCTAAAAAGACGCGAGAAAAAAACGTTCAAAAGCTCTTGACAAGCACATTCGAAGGTACTTTAAATGTTTTTCCACAAATTAATATTGAGGTCAGCCGAGGTCATCGAAGGTCAGATTTTCAAGTTTTATGACAACGCTCCAGAAACTCCCAGATATCACAGGAACGATAGGTAGGAACAAACAGAAAGAAACAATGGAACGCTTTTGAAAAATTAAATCGCCTAAGTGCCCTGAAATTTTATTTCAGGTCAAAAGTGTAGGCTCCAGAGATCATCAAATGTCAAAAAGGCAATTACAAAAAACGTTTATCACGAATAGGTTTTTACCTAGTAACGACAAGGAAATAATGTTGACGCCATCGTGCTTGTCTCGTCAAAATGCTTTGCCTCATATTAGTGTTGACCAGGTCAGGTCAACTTACAAATGTGACCTCAGGCCAGGGTCAAGTGGTGGTGATCTAAGTAGGTCATGTTGCATACGGAAAGACGTGCCGCGACGAGATAAACACATCGGTGTCGGTTTCACTTCTCTATCGTCAGTATGTCGAGAGTTATTGACACAAAACTGTTGGTGACCTCGGATGACCTCGGCTGACCCTGTAGGGGTCACTGAACAAAAATGGCACCTAGGTCATCAAGACTGTTATATAATAACATGATCCAGAAGTAATTAGACTGCTACCTTGCGTCTCCTTAGAATAGGAAGCATTTTAATATTTCCCCTTAGACTTAAAATGGGAAGGTCACGAAATTAAACTGATCTTATGTCGCTGATATTAAAAATCCAAGATAATCAGATTGTAGATATATGTGACCTTTTGAAATCCTGTAAGTGTAAAACTGATCATCCCAAAACTGTGACTGTGGTACGACCACAAGTTTTCTTTGGGAGGTGGGGTCACGTGACCTGGTCTGGGGACCTGACCTAAGATGACCAGAGGATTTTTAAAACATAATGTGAACAATTGATGCACAAACAGCTATGCCAGAAATGGCGGAGCTGCGCTTCTCCGTTTTTCCGCTATCCGCGACAAACCTGAGGGGTGTCTACCCACGGCAAGGCGCTGGTTAAAATTTATAGGGATGATGTGAGCATGCAGCCAGGTGTTATGGTATTCATGTGAAGTAAAAAATGTCCCAGTTGTGCTGGGGTCATTTTTATATGTGTCATTTTTGGTCGGGCCACTCAAAGCACTTTTACTTCCCCTGGTAGCTTGTACGCGCAACGCTCGGAGAAATAGCTGTCCTCGGTGGTAACATGCCCTGCCTGTGACACAGGTTAAATTACATCGTGATGAGACTGGTAAATTACATCGTGTTGAGACCTCGAGCCTGCAACCCCTGGGCAGGTTCGAGGGCCCCATTCACAGATTCAATGGCTCTCTGGATAAGCTCTAGAGGGCCCTGAACAGACTCAATGGCCCCTTGGCAATGGCCCATTGGCCCATATAACCCATTTTGACGATACATATGATTACAATTTGGGGAAATCACAGCTGAGCTTGTTCGATTTTTCAAACGTGAAGGTACATGGGTCAAAGTTGGGACGTTCGTTCACCCCATGTGAAACTGCCAACATTGCATTTCCTCATGATTGTCAGTCGCATTGATATGTCACAAACGCGATATCAACTGACAACGACTGCGTGGTGGGTGCCTAAAGCATACTCATCGTGTCGATTTGGATATTTTGTTGTTTAGTCGCGCGCGCATTTTAACCCCCTGGCAACAAAACCAGCCGCAATTTTCAAACCAGCTCGTGGTACAAGACAGTAGGATAGGTGAGCTCTCTAAATACTATAGCTGAGCACAATCGGCTAATTTAGTAACACCAGGATAAACGACGCAAGATCAATTGCTGAAGAAGAAAAAAACGAAAGTGCCCTGTTACAAGAAGCTCCAGTAGTGGTCCCACCAGGTTTCAGCTCACGCCCTCATGTGCCAATGTCAAGTCATTTGTCAGCTAGAAGGCCCAACACTCCAAAATGTTCTACCTTACATAGAACAACAACAGCAGGGCATAAATCACGTTAATAAAATTTTCAGGAATGACCGAGGACTTAAATAAACTGCCGGCCCAAGAGAGGTATTTATTTTACCATATGCCGTTTATGCATGTGTTCTTTAACAGATTGGATCTATTGAACTTCAAGTATTTTATCAGCATAATCAGCAAGAAAACATGCTAAAAAAATGGAGGTACCTCGCGCTTTCTGGGCCCGGCACGTGCCTCATGGGCAAATTCCAGATTGCCTCCACATAAAAATTATTTCATACAATTGCCTAACTGTTGTGAAAATGTCAAAACTTTATCAAATGGCGCACGAAAATACATTGATTTTGGCGCTACGCCGCTCTACTACAGGGAGGTTCACAACAAAATGATACATTTCATTTTGAATTATCGTGCAAACAAGTGCTCCAGGCATGGAGTGTAAATACCTCCCGGGGCCGGGAAAAGTTTGTTTCAGTCCGAGGTCAGCCTGACAAATTTTTCACGAGCCCGTAGGGAGGGTGCAAACATTTTCAGGATGACCGAGGACTTAAAGGGAGTGTGCCTACTGTTTTGAACTGTCAAAATTATTTTTCCTACAATAAGTAGCTATTGTTGTGATGGTTGGATACGATGAAATTAACATCTGGAGCCCCTTTAGTTGAATTTTCACTTATATTGTTTTCGATTATTTTTCGTTTCGATATCGAAAAAACGATTTCCACTACGGTGAAGGTAATCAGAGGTAACAATTTGTTACGTGAACGACGCACCTAAGACAAGCATGATGCATGCAAGCATGATGGCCGCCCAGGCTCTGTTGTTCGGCAGCTGCTATCAGCGCGCACGAGCTGTTTGTTCGAATTGCTATTGGCCGGCGATAACGATATGCTAGCAGTGTAATCGATAGTTGCAGTGTTTTTAGTAGCGGGAAGCCATCTACCCGATAACTTTTTGCTCCCAAGCAAATTCCTGGAGTCTTTGAATATCTCAGCAACTAGGGTGAATCTGGAGAAATGAAGTAATGGTTCAATTCAGAAAATTGTGTTCTATAGACCAGTGTCAATAACCCCAACTAAGCGATGTGAGTAGGCACACTCCCTTTAAACAAACTGCCGGCCCAAGGGAGGTATTTATTTTACCATATGCCGTTTATGTATGTGTTCTTTTACAGATTGGATCTATTGAACTTCAAGTATGTAATCAGCCTATTAGGTACATACACACTGTGACATTCGTATATCAAGGCCTTTTTTTCTGCATTTGGGTTTACTAATGTCCAATCATCAAGACCACCAAGAAAAGAGAAACACGATAAGAGAGAAGAAGAAAGCTAATAGAATCCAGTCGCAATTCAGATACTCTACTGTGAGGGAAAATAATGGAGCAACGGATCAAACTACTTCAAGAACACTGCAAAGAACAGAACAGTGTCAATCTTCTGGAGTGGTGCAAAATGAAACTCACTTTACTCTATTGCCCTTCTATCGATTGAAGCAAGGAAGGGTAATAGCGGGCACTATGCAGGGATCACCTTTCATTGCATGTTTTCAGTCGCCAACATCTTCCAAAAGAATCACAAACCGTGACCGTAATCAAATCAGTAGACAAGTATAAATACGCAGTGCTATGAATTGTCTGCACGCGATTTCGTTTTGCCGTATGTTATTGGCGTCAGATATCCGAATAATATGCGCATCAATATCTATTTGTGTGGTATTTAATACAATAAATAGGTACGTATGTGATAGTGCAACAATGTTTTAAGGCGATTCACAGGGTTTATTCGACAAATCCTGTAATCATAAATATAGCAAATATGTACGTGTGATTTTGGCACTTCCGCTCTGAATATTCTGTCAAATAATTGTCTGGGAAACTAAAAATGACCCGGGCCAAATCGTTTCCCAGATACCTTCAACACTAGCCGCAGCGGGCCGGAAGCATTTCCCAAAAGCACGTGCTAATGTTGAAAGGATATCTCGGCATATGGTAATTTCGAATACCAAACAACTCAGAATGTCATGAAGATTTATTCAGCATACGTCCTGATCACACCTCTCCCACTTCCAAGTCCCTACAGGACATGTTCCAGATGGCGTCCGTTTCGGGCGACGCACAGCTCTGCCCGCCGCCGGAGGTTCTCCCCCGCTCTTTGGCACGTGTCGGCGGAGAGGGCCCGCACAGCAGCTCCCACTGCCCTCTTCAGCTGCTTCAGGGTTCGTGGGTTCTTCTTGTAGACCATCCCTTTCAGGTGTCCCCACAGAAAGAAGCTGAGGTCGGGGGAGTTGGACGGCCAGGGGTGGGGGGTTATGCGCGAGATCACGCGCGCGCCGAAGTGCTCCTGGATCAGCCGGATGGTCGCACGATAAACGGCGCGAGGTCAATTGCTGAAAAAAAGCGAGAAGAAGCTCCAGCAGCGGTCCCACCAGGTTTCAGTTCACGCCCTCGTACGCCAAGGTCAAGTCATTTGTCAGGTATTTGGGTCAACAGTACAAACTGTTCTACCTTACATAGAACAAGAACAGCAAGGCATCACGTTACTAGCATGCTCCAAAAAATTAAGGTACCTCGCGCCTTCTGGGCCCGGCACGTGCCTCATGGGCAAAATCCAGCTTGCCTCCACTTCAAAAAATAACTTCATACAATTGCCTAACTGTTGTGAAATTTGCAAAACTTTATCAAATGGCGCACGAAATTTTTGCTACGCCGCTCTACTATTATATTTCTTTTGATATATTTATATATATATATATATATATATATATATATATATATATATATATATATATATATATATATATAATTATTATGAACTAGTTAGGTCAACTCCAAAATTTGACCTAAAAAATTTCCCCTAAACCTAAAAATCCAACTTAAAAATCCTGGCGACGTCACTGCACGTACCCATACACGATTTGAAGCAGCCAACACAGTTCAGCTGTGTGCGTTGTCAAGACAGGTGAGCACACTCGGCTCCAGAGCGGCTTGCGTATCATGTGCAACAACATACACAAGGGAGAATCAGTTCGCTTCCGTCGGATAGGCGGCCGCCTGGCGGCGGCGCTGTACTTTAACTGCGCCTGACAACCGCAGCATGGCGCCACCATCGGGCACCTGCCGCTGCATGCGTGAAAGCCGGGCGGACGCGGCGACAGACGGCTGACGAAGTGTCGCGCCTTCCCGCGGCACTCTCGCAACGAGTCCTGATGGGAATGGTGTTTTGTTGTGCATGCGTGTTTGAAACATTTTGTATCGATGCAGTTAAACACATTGTTCTCCCATCGATGTCGGTCATCATGCACGTCAACGGGATTGAGGCGAATATGGGTGAGGGGTCGAACGGATGAATCTGGATAAACACTGTGGCCATGTCAAATGTGTCACCGCACTGTGAGGAAAAGTCACGATGTCAAGCCATTAAATGACACTTCATGTCGCGGTACCTGGGGGCCGAATTTCCCCATGCCAGGTTAGGTGGGCGCCACTTGAAGCATTTGTACTACTCCTGATTACCACCTCCGGAGGATTTCTAAAAAGCAACTTAAATGAATAGTGGGGATCAACAATCATGTATGCTCAAGCTCAAACTTGTTCCTGCAGCACCTAAAGCAGTGTATCAGCCAAGCATTTTTTATTTATTTCTGACTCCAAAACGTTGGTCCCAGCTGTGCTCAGTACTAGATTCATGATGGCCGCTCTCATCCAGTTTGACTGTGGTATTGGCGCCCGCCCAAAGTCGAAGCGTACGAATTCACCGAGACTTGACCTTGAAAAGTCTATCTGTATTATAAGGTATAGGTCACATAACTCCTACGGTCCTAAAGTCGAGCAATAGCAATTCTTGCTGTTTTATTATGAAAGAGGCTGAGGTTGTTGTAAATATAATTAACTGCAGACGCTTTTTAATTTTAAAGCGCTCTGACGGGATGACGGATGACGGGTGATGTTGAGTTTGAAACATTCAAAGGAAAATAACAGTCCGCAAGGAAGTGATTCTAAATAGTGATGTGGCGACTCCAATTTTACGAATGCTTGGCAAGCATGAGTGGTGCAAATGTTTTTTTTTTGGATCTAATGGGGGGAGTTTCGGGAACCAAATTTTGCTGGTGAAATCGGACATGCTTAATCGACCGATACACACCAAAACTCTATATTGGCCTGCGAGGTGGCAATGTCCCTTTAACCCGCCATTGACTGGGGGGGGGGGGGGCGTTTAACGCCCCTTCTGATGAATGTTCGTAATAGCTCAACAACTAATAGAGCTCTCAACGTGGAACTTCGGGTACTTTCTTATAAACCACGCTTACGTATTCTCTGAAAAATAAAGACATTTTGTCGAATATTTTTAGAGTTATATCGAATTTAGTGACGTCACTACACACAAGTTTTACACCAAAATCAGCTAAACTTTGCCAGGCCGTAGAAATGCTATATTTAAAGAAACATGCAATACAAAAAACGCCAAAAGATAGAAAATTGTAAGGGCTACAAATCTACTATATCTGCATTTGGAAAATTTTGGGGTTTGACCCCCCAAAAAAATAAAAAAATGGGTGGAAAATGCCCACACAATTATTTAAAAAAAAAGATATTAAAAAAGCCGGAAATATTCAGAGAACCGCATATGGGAAACTACCCTACCAAATTTTAGATTGATATCACCATTTTTTGCTGACGTATGGCATCTAAAGTATGGGTAACTCATGGCGTCATATTTCAAAATATTTTTTTTTGCCTTTTTGGCCCAGATAGAGACAAATAGCTTGCATCACTGTATTTCTGAGACAAAACTGGTCTTGAAACATGCCTTTGTTATTTAGATTTATCAATAAAAATGTTTGACCTTCAGTGACCTGAACTTGACCTTACCTTGATATTAACGTCACGTAAATGACGTCAGGTGGTAAAATGACTATCACTATCGAATTATAAGTGGAAAAACTAATAAAACATGTGTTACATGACTTTCGTAGATATTTTAAGCATAGTGACCTTTTGTGACCTGACTTTGACCTTGACCTTGGCCAACAATCTCACTTAAGGTCATGCGGGATGTCATACCTTTAGCAGCGATTTGGGTGATCATGGTCGTAATCGAAGGCTTTGGATGGAAAATATGGTCAATAAGCTCAAATACGTTGATTTTGACCCTTGACCTGACCGGACCTAACATTTGACCTCACGGTGACATTTTTGAGAATGCTTTAGATTCATCTCATTGAGAGCTTTTGATTGCCGACTTGCGCGTCCCGCTGCCATCATTGGTTCAGAAGATAACCAGGGAGGGGGTTTAACCCCCCCCCCCCAGTCAATGGCATTCGGCTGAGACCCCAGTCAATGCCGGGTTAACATAATTCTCGCAGGGAATAGGGTTAATGAGTAATAAGGAGTTTTAGAGTCATCGTGCCACTTTATAGCATGTCGGCTTATTGTGCCACTCCTGAATGAGTCGCATATAACTTTTAAGTCCTCTGGCCCATTGATAGGATACTACCGGTTATGCCACTCCTGGATGCGTTAGGTTAGCTCGTATGAGCAGAAAGGTTGGATCTTAGCCGTTTCAAGTAAAAAGGTCGGCGACATGCCGGTACTTGAGGCTGCATTATCATACCTTAATTTGCACATAGAGAGTTCACATTTTGCATGGACGTAAATGAGTCACCAGTAGCTGTGACTCATCTCACTTTTCGCTAGAATATAGATCAGATCAGATACATTTGCATCATATCCACGACAAGGCGGCTTTTCAATGTTGCACGTCATCTTAAACTAGTCGGATACCGTATACACAACACCATTCAAACACCCATTCGTTCATACACAATCATTCGCCAGCTGAGTTCCGCGACAGTAGCTCACGCTTAAGAGTTGTGCGGAAGTGGCGATCGCTCACATGAACTTTTGCCTTATTCAGCATTTTGACGCCGCGATAGCGAAGTCGTCGCCTGCCAGCTTCCGTCCTAATGCGAGGCAATGATAGGTGATTGACATGTCGGGTTGCGTGAGAGTGTACCTGGCTGGTGGGCCGTCCGATGGTACTGAACATGTCCTCTGGCTTACAGGCCATTCCCACGGAACGCACCAAACAGCTCGTAGAGTACCCTGCGTGGTACTCTACGAGCTGTTTGGCGTTCAACCAGCCAAGGTTTTGCACAACATCAGATACATGTTCATGACGTTTGTTCCCGCTCACTACACGCGCACCAAAGTTTATGACTTTTTGGATGCGTTGAATCTGGGTGTTGTTACATGTTCCATACACAGATAGGCAGTAGCGAATCACGGACAGTACGAGAGCCTGAACTAGAGTCGACATAGTGTTGTTCGGAATGACATGACGCTCATGGTTTAATGCTATCAACATCCCGGTGCACCTATTGGTAACGGCACTTATATGTGGTTGGTAGCTAAGGTGTCGATCTAGCAGTATTCCTAGGTTTTTTACCACCTCGGACTCGTGAATTCGGGAACCAATGAATGACAAAGTCACCGTGGAAGCGTTTCTAAGCATGTCAGGTGTACCCAAAACAATCATCTGAGTTTTCTTCTCGTTAACCTTCATCCGATGGTGGCAGAACCACTGGAACAGTGAGCTTAGGTTGTCCTCCATCTGCGCTACCAACCGTGGCATCTCACTTTTCTTGCCACTGATGATTATTTGAACGTCATCTGCGTACTGAACCAGTGTGACGTCATCGTTCACGTGAAGGCCGAGGTCGTTTGAGTAAAGTGAATATAGGGCGCAGCTCAGTGATCCACCTTGGTACACTCCGATTGTGTTGGATTTGAGAGCAGACCTGATTGCTGTACCATCCGCACCTCGAATCAGTACTTGTTGTGTATGATCTGCCAGGTAATTTCCGAACCA
This sequence comes from Chirona hameri, assembly GCA_036785665.1. Taxonomy (NCBI): domain Eukaryota; kingdom Metazoa; phylum Arthropoda; class Thecostraca; order Balanomorpha; family Balanidae; genus Chirona; species Chirona hameri. Next base: position 136,841 of record JAXIVJ010000577.1, read on the forward strand.
CTCGTTGTGAATACCGTATGTGCTCAGCTTATCCAATAGGTTCTTGTGTGGTACTACATCAAAACATTTTGACTGGTCGAGCAAGGCTAGGATAGAAATTTCTCCTCTGTCCATGGCCTGAAGGGCTTTATCTGTGATAATGCCGAGTGCTGTTTCTGTTGAGTGTTGTTTGCGGTATCCGTGCTGATGGCATGCTAATAAATGATTTGATTCTAGGTAATCGTTAAGCTGAGTCTGAACTAGTTTTTCCACAAGCTTCATGATCGCTGGTAAAATTGATATCGGTCGAGTATCAGCAGGTTGTTTTGGCGTTTTACTCTTCGGAATGGGTATAGCTAGCGCTTGTTTCCAGGACACGGGGACAAGTCCACTATGGAGGCTGGAATTTACAACATCGAGTAACACGTCATCGAATCCGAAAAAGTACTTCTGGAGCATAACTATGCTTATTCCATCGTTGCCTACTGAAGTGGATGATTTCATGGACAGTAAGTAGTGTGGCGAGCAGCGTTTCTAAATCAATAGGTCGAACCTTGAACGAGCTGGTGGTCACACGAGGCAATCTTGTGTTCACGGATCTTGTGGTTGGAGGGATGCTGCTTGATGTCGTAGGTCCGATGTTAACGTAATAATTGTTGAGCGCATCCGGGGTGATGTTGGGCGGCTGAGTTGTTTCCGTTGTCTTCCCGATGACCGGCTTCAGAGCTCGCCACAGGCTGGCACGGCCTTCCTTGGCTATCTCGCGCTGGTAGTAGACTCGCGAGTCTCTCCGTGTAGCTGCGCGACACTGCCTGTTGACGTCACGGTAGGTAGCGCGGTCCCGCTGGGCGAGCGCGGCGCGGCGGCATTGCAGCAGCTGCCGCGTGTCAGCTGACAGAGGCGGTCCTGTGTACACGCGCTGGCGGGTGCGCCGAACTGGTGCACTCGGTCCAACGCTGCGAGGAATATGCGCTGAAATTCTCTCCACTTGAGCTCGGGCCCATTTGAAAACCAGACCGGTAACCAGTCCAAATGACGCTGAGTCTGGCTAAAGGAGTTCGGGTCGACGTTACTGAGGGACCGCCGCATGAGGCAGGCACCGCCCGTGAGTACAGCCTTGCTACTGTACCGCATGGCTACACGTGTGATATCGTGCGGGCTGCCATAGTGGCATCGTGTGACACCAGCACGACATATCAACTCGGGTCGGTTAACAGCAACAACGTCCAAGAGGGTGCCAGCTGGCCTATACGTCGGATACACAGTATTGACGACATTCAATCGATATGAGGTAAACAGGGACAGGAGGGTGTTACCTCTAGCGCCGTCACTGCTTTTCAACAAACAATGGTTGAAATCTCCTTGCAATAACGACTGTTGCGCGCGGGAAGTTAACTAGCATGTGGTGTAACTGACATTCGAAGTCATCGAGATCGACGGCGAGCAAGCTTACAGTATTTGCAGGAACACGGTAGACCGATGCTACGAGCAGAGGTGGGTGCCTGCCTGCTCGTACTAGAACCCACATGATCTCTAGATTAGAGTTTTCATTCCCGGTGATCGGCGTGGGCAGCACTTGACAGTTGAGACGGTCACGAACGAGCACTGCTACACCGCCGTGTCCCCTGGCGAGTCGTGACTCAGCAGGCCGGTCCCGACGGAGCAGTCTGTACCCTTGCACTGTCAGCAGACGGTCAGGTATTCTGGGCTCGAGCCAAGTCTCACTGATGACGAAAATGTCAAAATCGTACACGGTGTGCAGATATATATATATATATCACTTTGTTGTGCCTCTCTTGAATGAATCATCAGTAATATGAGAGTCATCTGACCACTTCCTAGCATGTCAGCTTATTGTGTCACTCCTGAATCATTCAAATTCCTCATTCGACTCATGATGCTTCCCTAGGATGTTACCGGTTATAACACTCTTTAATGAGTCACACTCAACTTTTGACTCATCTCACCTCTCCCTAGGATGTCAGCAATTTGTATCACCCCTGTATGAGTCAACAGTATTTTTGGATTCATCTGACTTCTTCCTAGGATGTCACTTAGTTGTGCCTCTCCTGGATGAGTCAGCCGTATTTTCAGTTTTTACTCATCTGGTTGCCCCCAGGATAACTCATCTGGTTGCCCCCAGGATATCAGCTCGTTGTACGGGTCCTGAATGGTTCACCAGTAATGTTTGACTAAATTGATTCCTCCTTATCATATCTTCTTGTTCTTTTCCGCCGTTCCTATATGAGTCATCAGTAATTTTGAGTCATCTGACCACTGCCTAGCATGTCAGCTTACTGTGCCACACCTGAATGAGTCGCATATAACTTTTGACTCATCTGCCCATTCCTAGGATGTTGCCGGTTATGTGACTCCTGAATGAGTCACCTTCAACCTTTGACTCACCTGACCTAGGATGTCAGCTTGTTTTCCCACTCCTGAATGTGTCGATTCACCTTTTGACTCATCTGACCTCTCCCTAGGATGTCAGCAAGTTGTCCCACTTCTGAATGAGTTATCCGTCTTTTTGACTCATCGGACTTTTCGCAAGGATTTCATTCCTTTGTGCCTCTCCTAAATGAGTCATCTGAAATTAGAGTACTCTAACCACTCCCTGGCATGCCAGCTTATTGTGCCACTCCTTAACCCGCGCACTGCTGGGGGGTTGATTTCCCCCCCCCCTCATGTTTTTCAAAGATAGCGAAAAAACCGCGGCGCGCAGCGCCGCCGGGATTTGGCATACCTGTTAGGACATCAATTGCGCACACTTTGACAAAAAATAACCTCGGGTCATCTCAGGTCAGGTCACCAGACCAGGTCAAGTGGCCCCACCTCCAAAAATGTTTGCAGTTGTGTCAAAGCCAGAATTTTTCACCGATCAGTTTGAAACTTACAGGATGTCATGATGGCATACGTACTTACAATTCGTTTATCTCGGGATTTTTATATCGGTGACTTAAGGTCAGGTCAATTTCGTAACCTCCCCATAATAAGTCAAGGGGGAAATATACAAATGCTTCCTATTTCAAGGATATGCATGATGTTAGTCCAATTACTTCTGGATCATGTTATTATAGGATATTCTTGATGATCCAAATGTAATTTTTGTTCAGTGACCCCTATGGGGTCATTTGAGGTCATGCGAGGTCATTATCACATTTTTTGTCAATAACTCCCAACATAATGAAAATAAAGCAGTATAACAGACATAAATGTGTTTATCTCGTCGAGACACGTCTTCCCATATGCAACATGCCCTACTTGGGTCACCAGTTGACCTTGACCTGAGGGCAGATTGTTAAGTTAATTTAACAAGGTCACCATATACATCATTCGAAGCGTCTTGACAAGATAAACACAATGGTGTAAACCATTTTTCGTTATCTTTATTAAGTAAAAAGTTAATAGCAAAAAAACGATTTATAAAAAAAAAAACATTTTTCTTTTCTTTTTGACCTCTGGAGCCTCAAATATTGACCTGAGATCAAATCTGAGGACATTTACCCTTGCAAATTTCACTGTCTCGCGTTTGCTATTTACGTTTTGTTTCTAACTAGCATCGTTTCTGAGGTATATGGGAATTTCTGGAGCGATGTCCTAAGACTGGAAAAACTGGAAAATTTGATTTTTGATGACCTCTGGTGACCTCAAGTTTGACCTGACCTAAACGAACACTAACTACTGTTGATAGAATATGTATCAAGCTATCAAATACCTTTTTCCGCTTCTCGCTACGTAGCGTAGTTTTCGAGATCTCAGGGGGGGGGGGGCGGAAATCACCCCCCCCCCTGCAGTTCGTGTTCGGCGCAAAGCCACTGCAGTGCGCGGGTTAATGATTCGCATAAAACTTTTGACTCATCTGACCCCTCCCTGGGATGTCAGCATGTTTTCCCACTCCTGAATGAGTCACCAGTATTTTTAACTCATCTGACTTCAAGTATTTTTTTACTCGTCTGACTTTTCCCTAGGGAAAACATGCTGACCTTTGATGACCTCTGGTTTGGCCTTCGTTGCACTTCGTTGGTGGCGAACACGTTCGCCATGGTCAAAATATAGTGTATTTTGGTCGAATTATACTCTTATTGTTCGATGAAACTCCATTATCATTTTTGATATTTTTTTATCAAAGTGTTTTTTTAATACAGGGATACATCGATAGCTCAATACAATGATAAGAATACAATATATTTTACTTGAACTGACCTTCATTGCCATGGTCTCACTTTCAAGCATCAATAGGAATAAATACGTTATTACTTAAAATAAGTAAATGCGTACACGTTTACGTATGAGTAATACTTAAATACATAAAATACATCAATAAGAAAAAGAAAAGAAAAACACAGTGACACTGTACGGTCGATAAGAATATACATATTTATCCCAATTCATGTATAGCCACATTATTCCGTCACATTATTCTTGCCAGTTGATAATGTGAGCACTACGCACCGCCGAATATCCAAAGAATGGCCCAGTAGCCATTAGCCTTGAGCCATTAGCCATTAACCAATACCCATTAGTCAATAGCATAATGGCCAAACATTAGCCATAGCCTCTAATAGCCATAGCTGGAGCTGGGCCGGTCTGGAGTTGGTGGCTCCGTTCCGGTATCCGTTCCGAACGGGAACGGCGAGCCTCTCTGGCTCGCCAGGCGGGGTGGGAACGTGAGACCGGCACCGAGCCGGGTCACCCGACCGTCCCCGACCACCGCCCCGCCCAGACCACGGCCCGGTACGCCCGGTACGCCCGGTACGCCCGGTACGGCAGGTAGACCGGGCCGGCCGACGGCAGGGAGCTGCACCTCGCCCTCGTAGGTGACCTGCGCCTGGAAGCCGCTGTCGCCCTCCACCGAGTAGGTGACGATCTGGGTGCGTCCGTCGGGCAGCAGCACGCGGTACTCGCCCTGTGTCACCACGCCGTCGCTTTCCTGCGTGTGGCCGTACTGGTTGCCGTACTCTGGCTCGTCCACGGCCCAGCTGAAGCTGTAGGGCGTGCCCGGCCCGATCGGCAGCCCGTCCGGTCGCAGTCCCGGTCCAACTGGCTCGATCAGGGCACCACGCCGAACGCTGCCAGCACTACCTAGTCCTCCGCCGAACCCTCCTCCGAACCCTCCGCCAGGCCGTCCGGCTGGAACTCCACCAAGACCTCCTCTGAATCCTCCGGCAGGTCCTCTCACAGGACCTGCATCAAGACCTCCTCTGAAGCCTCCGGCAGGTCCTCTCACGGGACCTCCACCAAGACCTCCTCTGAAGCCTCCGGCAGGTCCTCTCACAGGTCCTGTACCATGACCTCCTCTGAAGCCTCCGGCAGGTTCTCTCACAGGTCCTGCATCAAGACCCCCACCGGGATCGCCGTTCACTGGCGGAGGCGGCGCGCCATAAGAGGCTCCGTCCGGGGCGGGGGCGGGGGCGGCCGCCGCCGCCAGCAGCAGCAGACACACGCTCTGGTAACACCACATCGCTGCCAACGGCGAGACTCGTGGCTCGCTGGGCTGGGAGTGATGCTGCCGTCCCGGCGACGGGCTCTTATATAGCGCGCGGGCTGACACGGGGTGCAAGGTCGTGATGAGGGTTCCTTGCCAGAGCCACCGTCGGCTCCCATCCCGAGAGGGTTACCAAAGAAACGGGCCAGGCCGACGGGTCATACCTCGCCTTAAGTAAGCGTATGATGTGCGATGATGGGGTGGGGATAATTTTGTATAACAATGCAATTCAAGGAATGTTTGCAAACCCCGGTGTCGTCAGTCAGGATGAGAGGGATAGGTATCTCGCTTCACACATGTGACGACAGAATGGTTTGATTTAAGCAGTATTGTATATTGTGTATATGCAGTTAGGGTGTAAGTAGTGTTCTGGCTCATGGGGGGGGGGGGCATCATGTTAAGGGCTGTTTTGTAAAGGGTTCCCTAATAACTAAAGCGACTAAATCCGCCGAAAATTCACACATTTCTCAACTTCAAAAGAAATATAGTAGCACAGCGGCGTAGCAAAAATTTCGTGCGCCATTTGATAAAGTTTTGAAAATTTCACAACGGTCAGACAATTGTATGAAGTAAATGTATTATGTGGAGGCAAGCTGGATTTTTCCCATGAGGCACGTCCCGGGCCCAAAAGCGCGAGGTACCTCCATTTTTTGTTTGGAGCATGCTAGTAACGTGATGTATGCCCTGCTGTTCTTGTTCTATGTAAGGTAGAACATTTTGGAGTGTTGGGCCTTCTAGCTGACAAATGACTTGACCTTGGCACATGAGGGCGTGAACTTTTGGGACCGCTGCTGGAGCTTCTTTTAGCAGGGCACTTTCGCTTTTTTTCAGCAATAGACCTTGCGTCGTGTATCCTGGTGTGTTATTAAATTAACCGATTGTGCTCAGCTATAATATTCAAAGAGCTCACCTATCCCCCCTATCTTGTACAACGAGCTGGTTTGAAATATGCGGGCGGTTTTGTTGCCAGGAGGGTTAAAATACACGCGCATTTAAACCACAAAATATCCAAATCGAAACGATAAGTATGCTTTAGGCACCCACTTTGCAGTCGTTGTCAGTTTATATCGTGTTTGTGACATATCAATGCGACTGACAATCAGGATGAAATGCAATGGTGGCAGTTGCATTTGGGGTGAACGAACGTCCCAACTTTGGCCCATGTACCTTCACGTTTGAAAAATAGAAAAATGTCAGCTGTGATTTCCCCTAATTGTAACCATATGTATCGTCAAAATGGGTTACATGGGCCCATAACAGTCTCATCACGATGGAATTTAACCTGTGCCACAGGCAGGGCATGCTACCATCGAGGACAGATATCCGTCTGAGCGCTGCGCGTGCAAGCACCTTCAGTCTGCGTTGAAAGTGAACTGAGAACACTGCAGTTCTAAGTCTTTGTGACCATCTTCACCATATGCGATCCCACTCAGTATGCGAGCAAATGTGGCGTTAGCACACGTATTGCTGATACACTGAAACAGAGGTGCAAAAAGTGTCACGACTGTCACGAACACGAACACAAAACGTGAATGTGTCACAATGACTCTCAGCACGATTTATATCTCCAACTTTCAAACATCATTTAATAAGTGAGGCACAGTCAATGATAGCATAGTTTATTTGGGAAAAAATAATGCCACAGTCACCTAACATTCGTCTCGTACGACTTGACTCCAATGGGAGCCAGTGGCGGCGCGTCCAGCACTATTCGTATTATACGAATATATGCTTTGGTCGTAATGTAGACTACAGCAATGAGCAATGTATTGTTAACCCATTTCAACAAGGGTCACGGGAGACGTGTACCCCCCCCCCCCCCAGCTTTTCTTGTTTTAACATTAGGCCTGTAGGCGTTGAACGGAAAGAATCAGATATTAGGAATCTGCCCCCCCCCCCCGTGCATCACCCAGCGAATCGGGGTCGGCCGGATGCCGCATCACCACGAGACGAGGTTTATCAAAGGAACAAAGCGAGACAAATCGGGAGATGCTGGCTATTGTCGCTCTCCCATCCATTACAGCAGTGTAATATATGATACTTCCCATGAATTTTAACTCGAAAATCAACGTAAAAGCGTTCGAAAGCTCTCAACAATGACATTCGAAATTACTTTAGGTATTCTTTTGTTCAGGTCAATATTGAGGTCACCAAAGGTCATCAAAGGCCAGATTTGCCAGTTTAGGGACTTCGCTTCGAACACACCGACACACACAGTGTTTTTTTTTTCAGTTCACTTCCAACACAGACTGAAGGTGCTTGCCAGGGGTGGTAAAGTGTTCTGTCCTTATGGATAAGGTCGGGGGAAAAATGCTCCTTCTCATGAAGTACTCGGGGTCAAAATGCCAGCAAAAATCATTACTATGTCATTTCTGTGAAAATTTACTAAGCGATCATGTTTTTAGAAATACTGATCGTCAAAACAACTTCAGATGTATTATTCACTTAATCATCATATTCATCACGTCAGTATGTATATACATTTACTTTTTATTAGCAGTTGCGTTTCAGCTCTGGATTGCCAATAATAATAAATTACATTAAAAAAAAATCCGACGAAAACAAATCCGGACGATAGATTCAACAAGTGGGGTCATTGAACCAAAAATGCACCTGGGTCTTCACGAATGACCTATAATAACATGATCCAGAAGGAATTGGGCTGATATCATGCGTATCCTCAGAATCGGAAGCATTTGAATATTTCCCCATTGACTTATAATGGGAGGTCACGAAATTGACCCGACCTTAGGTCTCCGATATAAAAAAACGAGATATACGAATTGTAGGTACTATTACCCTTATGAAATCCTGTAAGTACGAAATCGATCGGCCAAAAACTGTGGCTGTGGTACGACCGCACACTTTTTGGAGGCGAGTCACGTGACCTGACCTGAGATGACCCGTGGTCAATAATTTTACATTATGTGGGCAATTGATGCCTTAACAGCTGTGCCAAAAACGGCGGCGCCGCGCGCAGCTGTTTTTTTGCTATCCTCGAAAAACCTTAGGGTGGCGTCTAAACGCCCCACCCCCGGCACGGCGCGGGAAATCCGGACAGTCGATTCCCCGGGGGCGGGCCGGGGTGCTAGTGCATTTTCAATGGAGGTCCAGTGTCAGGACATTGGATTTCACTGTCCTGGGACCCCACCCCTTAACCCGCGAGTTACTGGGGGGGCTATTTTTTGCCCCCCCTCCCGTTATTTTGCAATAACTCCTAAACGAACAACCGTATCGTCACCAAACTTGCAGTAACTTCTCTCACATCAATTCTACACATGTTGGCAAAATTAAAAATATGAGGCTATGATAGGTCAACCGGGAATGACGTCAGAGTGACGTCATGTTCTTCGGTTTTTCTTGCAAAATAATGGTTTGCGGAAAACGCTGTCAAAGGTACGATATTTGAGATAAACTAAATTGTATTAAACCAAATTACTGACAATAGACCGCGCTATCAAACTGCTATCTCGGATTTTTGAGTTTGTTTGAAATTCAAAATTTTGAGAAATCCAAAGACATTTTTTTAAAACAAAATTTTCAAGAAAAAATCAGAACTATCCAAAAACCGGAATACATGTGATCGAGACGTATGCGGTGAATATGTGTACCAAATTTAAAGTCGATATCTTTAAAAATGACCGAGTTATGACCTTTAAATGACAAAAATCGACCACTTCTCACAGCATTACTATGACAAAAAATGCATTTCCATTTGTACTTTTTACTTCTATTTATATGGAACAAACAATGTTCTAAGGTAATTTTTCGCGTTTTAGACCAAAAACAAACCCATAAACATGTGTTACAACGCCTAATGACCGTAATCTGCAGTTTGACCTCGTGACCTCGGATGACCTTCACTTGACCCAAGGTCATAAACAGCTTATAAAGGTGCTTAGAAATGTCAGACACACGAATCATACCGATTTATCAACGGCTTTTGCGTTTAATATCGCAATTTTGCGCGACAGTTCCACCCATAGAGAACTTTTGACACGGTCAAACATTTTGTACTTGACCTGATCTGTGACGTCATCGGTGACCCTGAGGTCAACAATATTATGTTTCCCTCGATAAATTTCCCAGGGCTATCGAATGCCGTTTGAATTTTTACATTCGGTCCAGTAGTTCCGGAGATCAGAGGGGGGGGGGGCTAAAAATAGCCCCCCCAGTAGGTCGCGTTATGAAATATACCCCAGTAACTCGCGGGTTAACTCGAAAATTAAAAGAGCTAGAAAGACGCGAGAAAAAAACGTTCAAAAGCTCTTGACAAGCACATTCGAAGGTACTTTAAATGTTTTTCCACAAATTAATATTGAGGTCAGCCGAGGTCATCAAAGGTCAGATTTTCAAGTTTTATGACAACGCTCCAGAAACCCATATCACAGGAACGATGATAGGTAGGAACAAACAGAAAGAAACAATGGAACGCTTTTGAAAAATTAAATCGCCTAAGTGCCCTGAAATTTTATTTCAGGTCAAAAGTGTAGGCTCCAGAGATCATCAAATGTCAAAAAGGCAATTACAAAAAACGTTTATCACGAATAGGTTTTTACCTAGTAACGACAAGGAAATAATGTTGACGCCATCGTGCTTGTCTCGTCAAAATGCTTTGCCTCATATTAGTGTTGACCAGGTCAGGTCAACTTACAAATGTGACCTCAGGCCAGGGTCAAGTGGTGGTGATCTAAGTAGGTCATGTTGCATACGGAAAGACGTGCCGCGACGAGATAAACACATCGGTGTCGGTTTCACTTCTCTATCGTCAGTATGTCGAGAGTTATTGACACAAAACTGTTGGTGACCTCGGATGACCTCGGCTGACCCTGTAGGGGTCACTGAACAAAAATGGCACCTAGGTCATCAAGACTGTTATATAATAACATGATCCAGAAGTAATTAGACTGCTACCTTGCGTCTCCTTAGAATAGGAAGCATTTTAATATTTCCCCTTAGACTTAAAATGGGAAGGTCACGAAATTAAACTGACCTTAGGTCGCTGATAATAAAAATCCAAGATAATCAGATTGTAGATATATGTGACCTTTTGAAATCCTGTAAGTGTAAAACTGATCATCCCAAAACTGTGACTGTGGTACGACCACAAGTTTTCTTTGGGAGGTGGGGTCACGTGACCTGGTCTGGGGACCTGACCTAAGATGACCAGAGGATTTTTTTAAACATAATGTGAACAATTGATGCACAAACAGCTATGCCAGAAATGGCGGAGCTGCGCTTCTCCGTTTTTCCGCTATCCGCGACAAGCCTGAGGGGTGTCTACCCACGGCAAGGCGCTGGTTAAAATTTATAGGGATGATGTGAGCATGCAGCCAGGTGTTATGGTATTCATGTGAAGTAAAAAATGCCCCAGTTGTGCTGGGGTCATTTTTATATGTGTCATTTTTGGTCGGGCCACTCAAAGCACTTTTACTTCCCCTGGTAGCTTGTACGCGCAACGCTCGGAGAAATAGCTGTCCTCGGTGGTAACATGCCCTGCCTGTGACACAGGTTAAATTACATCGTGATGAGACTGGTAAATTACATCGTGTTGAGACCTCGAGCCTGCAACCCCTGGGCAGGTTCGAGGGCCCCATTCACAGATTCAATGGCTCTCTGGATAAGCTCTAGAGGGCCCTGAACAGACTCAATGGCCCCTTGGCAATGGCCCATTGGCCCATATAACCCATTTTGACGATACATATTATTACAATTTGGGGAAATCACAGCTGAGCTTGTTCGAATTTTCAAACGTGAAGGTACATGGGTCAAAGTTGGGACGTTCGTTCACCCCATGTGAAACTGCCAACATTGCATTTCCTCATGATTGTCAGTCGCATTGATATGTCACAAACGCGATATAAACTGACACCGACTGCGTGGTGGGTGCCTGAAGCATACTCATCGTGTCGATTTGGATATTTTGTGGTTTAGTCGCGCGCGCATTTTAACCCCCTGGCAACAAAACCAGCCGCATATTTCAAACCAGCTCGTGGTACAAGACAGTAGGATAGGTGAGCTCTCTAAATACTATAGCTGAGCACAATCGGTTAATTTAGTAACACCAGGATAAACGACGCAAGATCAATTGCTGAAGAAGAAAAAAACGAAAGTGCCCTGCTACAAGAAGCTCCAGTAGTGGTCCCACCAGGTTTTAGCTCACGCCCTCATGTGCCAATGTCAAGTCATTTGTCAGCTAGAAGGCCCAACACTCCAAAATGTTCTACCTTACATAGAACAACAACAGCAGGGCATAAATCACGTTAATAAAATTTTCAGGAATGACCGAGGACTTAAATAAACTGCCGGCCCAAGAGAGGTATTTATTTTACCATATGCCGTTTATGCATGTGTTCTTTAACAGATTGGATCTATTGAACTTCAAGTATTTTATCAGCATAATCAGCAAGAAAACATGCTAAAAAAATGGAGGTACCTCGCGCTTTCTGGACCCGGCACGTGCCTCATGGGCAAATTCCAGATTGCCTCCACATAAAAATTATTTCATACAATTGCCTAACTGTTGTGAAAATGTCAAAACTTTATCAAATGGCGCACGAAAATACATTGATTTTGGCGCTACGCCGCTCTACTACAGGGAGGTTCACAACAAAATGATACATTTCATTTTGAATTATCGTGCAAACAAGTGCTCCAGGCATGGAGTGTAAATACCTCCCGGGGCCGGGAAAAGTTTGTTTCAGTCCGAGGTCAGCCTGACAAATTTTTCACGAGCCCGTAGGGCGGGTGCAAACATTTTCAGGATGACCGAGGACTTAAAGGGAGTGTGCCTACTGTTTTGAACTGTCAAAATTATTTTTCCTACAATAAGTAGCTATTGTTGTGATGGTTGGATACGATGAAATTAACATCTGGAGCCCCTTTAGTTGAATTTTCACTTATATTGTTTTCGATTATTTTTCGTTTCGATATCGAAAAAACGATTTCCACTACGGTGAAGGTAATCAGAGGTAACAATTTGTTACGTGAACGACGCACCTAAGACAAGCATGATGCATGCAAGCATGATGGCCGCCCAGGCTCTGTTGTTCGGCAGCTGCTATCAGCGCGCACGAGCTGTTTGTTCGAATTGCTATTGGCCGGCGATAACGATATGCTAGCAGTGTAATCGATAGTTGCAGTGTTTTTAGTAGCGGGAAGCCATCTGGAGTCTACCCGATAACTTTTTGCTCCCAAGCAAATTCCTGGAGTCTTTGAATATCTCAGCAACTAGGGTGAATCTGGAGAAATGAAGTAATGGTTCAATTCAGAAAATTGTGTTCTATAGACCAGTGTCAATAACCCCAACTAAGCGATGTGAGTAGGCACACTCCCTTTAAACAAACTGCCGGCCCAAGGGAGGTATTTATTTTACCATATGCCGTTTATGTATGTGTTCTTTTACAGATTGGATCTATTGAACTTCAAGTATGTAATCAGCCTATTAGGTACACACTGTGACATTCGTATATCAAGGCCTTTTTTTCTGCATTTGGGTTTACTAATGTCCAATCATCAAGACCACCAAGAAAAGAGAAACACGATAAGAGAGAAGAAGAAAGCTAATAGAATCCAGTCGCAATTCAGATACTCTACTGTGAGGGAAAATAATGGAGCAACGGACCAAACTACTTCAAGAACACTGCAAAGAACAGAACAGTGTCAATCTTCTGGAGTGGTGCAAAATGAAACTCACTTTACTCTATTGCCCTTCTATCGATTGAAGCAAGGAAGGGTAATAGCGGGCACTATGCAGCGATCACCTTTCATTGCATGTTTTCAGTCGCCAACCTCTTCCAAAAGAATCACAAACCGTGACCGTAATCAAATCAGTAGACAAGTATAAATACGCAGTGCTATGAATTGTCTGCACACGATTTCGTTTTGCCGTATGTTATTGGCGTCAGATATCCGAATAATATGCGCATCAATATCTATTTGTGTGGTATTTAATACAATAAATAGGTACGTATGTGATAGTGCAACAATGTTTTAAGGCGATTCACATGGTTTATTCGACAAATCCTGTAATGATAAATATAGCAAATATGTACGGGTGATTTTGGCACTTCCGCTCTGAATATTCTGTCAAATAATTGTCTGGGAAACTAAAAATGACCCGGGCCAAATCGTTTCCCAGATACCTTCAACACTAGCCGCAGCGGGCCGGAAGCATTTCCCAAAAGCACGTGCTAATGTTGAAAGGATATCTCGGCATATGGTAATTTAGAAAACCAAACAACTCAGAATGTCATGAAGAGTTATTCAGCATACGTCCTGATCACACCTCTCCCACTTCCAAGTCCCTACAGGACATGTTCCAGATGGCGTCCGTTTCGGGCGACGCACAGCTCTGCCCGCCGCCGGAGGTTCTCCCCCGCTCTTTGGCACGTGTCGGCGGAGAGGGCCCGCACAGCAGCTCCCACTGCCCTCTTCAGCTGCTTCAGGGTTCGTGGGTTCTTCTTGTAGACCATCCCTTTCAGGTGTCCCCACAGAAAGAAGCTGAGGTCGGGGGAGTTGGACGGCCAGGGGTGGGGGGTTATGCGCGAGATCACGCGCGCGCCGAAGTGCTCCTGGATCAGCCGGATGGTCGCACGATAAACGGCGCGAGGTCAATTGCTGAAAAAAGCGAGAAGAAGCTCCAGCAGCGGTCCCACCAGGTTTCAGTTCACGCCCTCGTGCGCCAAGGTCAAGTCATTTGTCAGGTATTTGGGTCAACAGTACAAACTGTTCTACCTTACATAGAACAAGAACAGCAAGGCATCACGTTACTAGCATGCTCCAAAAAATGAAGGTACCTCGCGCCTTCTGGGCCCGGCACGTGCCTCATGGGCAAAATCCAGCTTGCCTCCACTTCAAAAAATAACTTCATACAATTGCCTAACTGTTGTGAAATTTGCAAAACTTTATCAAATGGCGCACGAAATTTTTGCTACGCCGCTCTACTATTATATTTCTTTTGATATTTATATATATATATATATATATATATATATATATATATATATATATATATATATATATATATATATATATATATATATATATATATATATATATATATATATATATATATATATATATATATATATATATATATATATATATATATATATATATATATATATATATATATATATATATATATATATATATATATATATATATATATATATATATATATATATATATATATATATATATATATATATATATATATATATATATATATATATATATATATATATATATATATATATATATATATATATATATTATATATATATATATATATATATATATATAATATATATATATATATATATAGTATATATATATATATATATATATATATATATATATATATTATATATATATATATATATATATATATATATATATATATATATATATATATATATATATATATATATATATATATATATTATATATATATATATATATATATATATATAATATATATATATATATATATATATATATATATATATATATATATATATATATATATATATATATATATATATATATATATATATAATTATTATGAACTAGTTAGGTCAACTCCAAAATTTGACCTAAAAAATTTCCCCTAAACCTAAAAATCCAACCTAAAAATCCTGGCGACGTCACTGCCACATGCGTAACTTTATGTATAAAGGGGGTTGTAGCTGCAACCCCAACCTTGTCAAGTGCAACCCCAATGTGTTCAAGTGCAACCCTAAGCAAAAACACTCAAAACATGAAGAAATCAGCCAAAAATGAACAATCTTATTTAGATGGACCTGTGTAAAATGAAAAATATACCAGACATGGGTTTTAAAAGGGTGCTGGGTGATTATTGTATGGTTAATGTATGTACTCAAGGAACAAGGACATGTCTTCAATGAAATCATAATGAACATCACAAAAATACTCACATCCATAAGTCATAGCACTACTATTTTAAGTAAAATGATGTCATATTTCTGAATAAAATACGGGCATTTCTGAATAATATATCAATTATCAGTTCTCACTGCTTAAACTTCACATTTTAACTGAAGCTGAAAATTGAAACCTAAGGTTTGATTAGACTAGCATCCCAAATCTTCTATTCCATAATATACGTAGCTAGATGGGCATTTGGCAAGTTAATTCAAGCATTTAGGTCAATATTCATGCACAGCAAAAGACAACAACATTGCACAATCACACACAAGTTTTGGTAAACAATTTAAGGCGGCCGCACACTAGGCCGTTCGGCGCGCGGAGGTCGTGATATCGCTACGACTTTCCGCGCATCTTTAGCGACTTTCCGCGTTCGCGTCAGCCGAAACGTCAAAAATCGCGGACGAATGTCGTCGGCCGGCCATCTGCGGACCGGCGGAAAAAAGCTGATTCGAACGAGCTTTTTTCCGCGACTGAACGCCGCGGAGCCGCGGACAACAAAATTGATCATCCTAACAGTGGCGAATCTATGCAAGACAGAGGTGCACATTTTGCACAGCATGCTCTTGCCGCTGTGAAATTTATTATGTAAAAGTTTCGTGGTTCTAAACTTACATCTTCGTCGAAAAATGGCCATCATTAATTTACCTTGTGACAGGCTGTAGGCACAGGTTGCGACATGCTGTAGGTCGGCGGGGCGGAATCTCGCGAGCAGACAGCGCCGAATCCGCCGGAACAAGGACGATATTCAGCGGTATCGACGCGATTTCCGAGGCGGAATGTCGCAGTATATCGCGCGCCGAATGGCCTAGTGTGCGGCCGCCTAAAGGAAATAGTTCACCTTCAACATGGGTTTTGAACTGAAATAGCAGTTTTGTAGCCCATGTTGAGAAATCCTTATCTGGAACTTTTATTGGCTGAAAAGACTCTCCAGCCGAAGATATTTGACTTTTTGGCGAAGGAATACGGCGCATATATGATATACCGTACCGTCTGAAAGTGCCAGCACTGTCATGGAGCATGCGCAGACCAATAACGCACACCATAAAATCAATAATTTGCAACCTTCTGTCCTGAATTGGCGCGATGTAGGACCATTTTTAAAAAGAAAAAAAGAAACTGTATTAAAAAATATAATAAAATCGTGTTCTGAAAAAATTCCGAAGGTGAACTATTTCCGAAGGTGGCGGCCGCACACTAGGCCATTCGGCGCGCGATATACTGCGACATTCCGCCTCGGAAAATCGCGTCAATACATCGTCCTTGTTCCGGCGGATTCGGCGCTGTCTGCTCGCGAGATTCCGCCCCGCAGACCTACGACGGGGCCTCGAACATGGCAGGGCGAGTCGGCGGCGTACAGGCGCTGCTGAAAAGGAGGCAGCCCATGGCCGTGTTTGTGCACTGCGCGGCCCACCGACTCAACCTGGCCACGCTGACGGCGGTCACCCCGAAGTTGAAGAGCGCTCTGGGTGAGGCTTCCGGGGTGATTGAGTTCATCCGTAGCTCGCCGAAGCGCCTGGCCATCTTCGACAAGGAGCAGGACGACAGTAGCGCAGGGTTGCGCTCCTTCTGCCGTACCCGGTGGACCTGTAATGAGCGCAGTCTACAGTCTCTGGTCACAAACTGGACTGCCGTGCTGGCCACGCTGACCACCATCGAGGAGGACGCCGGGCCGAGCCGACCGCCAAAGCCCGTGGCTACAGGCGTGCGATGGAAGAGTTTGAATTCTTCTTCCTGGTGCGGCTCGGTCTGCGGGTATATCAGCTGGTGACACCCACCATCACCGCCGTTCAGGCCAAGGAGCTGTCCATAGCCGAGGTGCTGGGGAAGGTCACTCTCCTGAAGACGGCAGCGCTGGCCCAAAGTGCGAACGCGCCTTTCAGCCAGTTCTGGCGCAGCTGCGTGACGGATGCGGAGGAGCTGGGGCTGGAGGAGCCGCGTCTCAAGCGGAAGACCAAGAAGCCGGCCAGGCTGCGAGATGCCGAAAACGAGGATGCCGCTCAGCCGGAGACGCCGGAAGAAGCTTTCCGGGTTCACTACATCGCGGCCATGGACGGTCTGGCCTCGTCTATCGAGCGCCGTTTCTCCAGTGGCGACGACACGGTCCTGCGGGGAGTGGAGGCGGCTCTGGCGGGAGACGAGGAGGAGGGCCGACGAGCCGCCGTCTTCTACGGCCTGGATGAGGAGCGGGTGGTGCTGCACCTTCGCTTCATGCACGACATGGGGCGAAAACCAGCCACGCTCTACCAAGCTGCGAAGATGCTGCCGGAGCTGTAGGATCTGGTCCCGGAGGCTGCCAGACTGCTGCGACTGGCACTCACCGCGCCAGCCACCAGCTGCACGGCTGAGAGGTCGTTTAGCCTGATGAAGAGGCTGAAGACGACACTGCGCACCTCCACCGGCCAGGCCCGGTTCAATCATCTGGCCATCTGCGCCACATACGGACGCGAGCTGCGGGCGCTTAATCGCGACGCGCTGATGCGCCAGTTCATCAGTCGCAGCACCCAACGTAAAAACGCGTTCGGCGTGTGAGCACTGAGCATGTCGTCTGTCGAGCCAGTGTGTGTCGACTGTTGAGTCGTTGTGAGTGTTTGACACTGTCGAGTCGCCGAGTGTGAACTAGCTCAGGAATATTAGTTTCACGTTTATAGTACAACCAAATATAAAGTAATTATTTGGCTAATTCGTATATTTTTTTGTTTATTGGGGCTTTCTGGCGCGTCGACTCCGATTCGTATACTTAATTTGACGAAATATTATCAGAACGTTTACAGGCTCCCCTATCATTTACCGGGGCGGTGAATCATATAAGCAAATTCGCCTTTTAAGAAGAAAAACATGGGTATTTGGGCTGGCTTCCTAGTGCAACCCCAATGAAATTGAAAAAGTTACACCCTTGGTCACTGCACGTACCCATACACGATTTGAAGCAGCCAACACAGTTCAGCTGTGTGCGTTGTCAAGACAGGTGAGCACACTCGGCTCCAGAGCGGCTTGCGTATCATGTGCAACAACACACACAAGGGAGAATCAGTTCGCTTCCGTCGGATAGGCGGCCGCCTGGCGGCGGCGCTGTACTTTAACTGCGCCTGACAACCGCAGCATGGCGCCACCATCGGGCACCTGCCGCTGCATGCGTGAAAGCCGGGCGGACGCGGCGACAGATGGCTGACGAAGTGTCGCGCCTTCCCGCGGCACTCTCGCAACGAGTCCTGATGGGAATGGTGTTCTGTTGTGCATGCGTGTTTGAAACATTTTGTATCGATGCAGTTAAACACATTGTTCTCCCATCGATGTCGGTCATCATGCACGTCAACGGGATTGAGGCGAATATGGGTGAGGGGTCGAACGGATGAATCTGGATAAACACTGTGGCCATGTCAAATGTGTCACCGCACTGTGAGGAAAAGTCACGATGTCAAGCCATTAAATGACACTTCATGTCGCGGTACCTGGGGGCCGAATTTCCCCATGCCAGGTTAGGTGGGCGCCACTTGAAGCGTTTGTACTACTCCTGATTACCACCTCCGGAGGATTTCTAAAAAGCAACTTAAATGAATAGTGGGGATCAACAATCATGTATGCTCAAGCTCAAACTTGTTCCTGCAGCACCTAAAGCAGTGTATCAGCCAAGCATTTTTTATTTATTTCTGACTCCAAAACGTTGGTCCCAGCTGTGCTCAGTACTAGATTCATGATGGCCGCTCTCATCCAGTTTGACTGTGGTATTGGCGCCCGCCCAAAGTCGAAGCGTACGAATTCACCGAGACTTGACCTTGAAAAGTCTATCTGTATTATAAGGTATAGGTCACATAACTCCTACGGTCCTAAAGTCGAGCAATAGCAATTCTTGCTGTTTTATTATGAAAGAGGCTGAGGTTGTTGTAAATATAATTAACTGCAGACGCTTTTTAATTTTAAAGCGCTCTGACGGGATGACGGATGACGGGTGATGTTGAGTTTGAAACATTCAAAGGAAAATAACAGTCCGCAAGGAAGTGATTCTAAATAGTGATGTGGCGACTCCAATTTTACGAATGCTTGGCAAGCATGAGTGGTGCAAATGTTTTTTTTTTGGATCTAATGGGGGGAATTTCGGGAACCAAATTTTGCTGGTGAAATCGGACATGCTTAATCGACCGATACACACCAAAACTCTATATTGGCCTGCGAGGTGGCAATGTCCCTTTAACCCGCCATTGACTGGGGGGGGGGGGGGGGCGTTTAACGCCCCTTCTGATGAATGTTCGTAATAGCTCAACAACTAATAGAGCTCTCAACGTGGAACTTCGGGTACTTTCTTATAAACCACGCTTACGTATTCTCTGAAAAATAAAGACATTTTGTCGAATATTTTTAGAGTTATATCGAATTTAGTGACGTCACTACACACAAGTTTTACACCAAAATCAGCTAAACTTTGCCAGGCCGTAGAAATGCTATATTTAAAGAAACATGCAATACAAAAAACGCCAAAAGATAGAAAATTGTAAGGGCTACAAATCTACTATATCTGCATTTGGAAAATTTTGGGGTTTGACCCCCCCAAAAAATAAAAAAATGGGTGGAAAATGCCCACACAATTATTTAAAAAAAAAGAAGATATTAAAAAAGCCGGAAATATTCAGAGAACCGCATATGGGAAACTACCCTACCAAATTTTAGATTGATATCACATTTTTTTGCTGACGTATGGCATCTAAAGTATGGGTAACTCATGGCGTCATATTTCAAAATATTTTTTTTTGCCTTTTTGGACCAGATAGAGACAAATAGCTTGCATCACTGTATTTCTGAGACAAAACTGGTCTTGAAACATGCCTTTGTTATTTAGATTTATCAATAAAAATGTTTGACCTTCAGTGACCTGAACTTGACCTTACCTTGATATTAACGTCACGTAAATGACGTCAGGTGGTAAAATGACTATCACTATCGAATTATAAGTGGAAAAACTAATAAAACATGTGTTACATGACTTTCGTAGATATTTTAAGCATAGTGACCTTTTGTGACCTGACTTTGACCTTGACCTTGGCCAACAATCTCACTTAAGGTCATGCGGGATGTCTACCTTTAGCAGCGATTTGGGTGATCATGGTCGTAATCGAAGGCTTTGGATGGAAAATATGGTCAATAAGCTCAAATACGTTGATTTTGACCCTTGACCTGACCGGACCTAACATTTGACCTCACGGTGACATTTTTGAGAATGCTTTAGATTCATCTCATTGAGAGCTTTTGATTGCCGACTTGCGCGTCTCGCTGCCATCATTGGTTCAGAAGATAACCAGGGAGGTGGTTTAACGCGCCCTCCCCCCCCCCCCCCCCCCCCAGTCAATGGCATTCGGCTGAGACCCCAGTCAATGCCGGGTTAACATAATTCTCGCAGGGAATAGGGTTAATGAGTAATAAGGAGTTTTAGAGTCATCGTGCCACTTTATAGCATGTCAGCTTATTGTGCCACTCCTGAATGAGTCGCATATAACTTTTAAGTCCTCTGGCCCATTGATAGGATACTACCGGTTATGCCACTCCTGGATGCGTTAGGTTAGCTCGTATGAGCAGAAAGGTTGGATCTTAGCCGTTTCAAGTAAAAAGGTCGGCGACATGCCGGTACTTGAGGCTGCATTATCATACCTTAAGTTGCACATAGAGAGTTCACATTTTGCATGGACGTAAATGAGTCACCAGTAGCTGTGACTCATCTCACTTTTCGCTAGAATATAGATCAGATCAGATACATTTGCATCATATCCACGACAAGGCGGCTTTTCAATGTTGCACGTCATCTTAAACTAGTCGGATACCGTATACACAACACCATTCAAACACCCATTCGTTCATACACAATCATTCGCCAGCTGAGTTCCGCGACAGTAGCTCACGCTTAAGAGTTGTGCGGAAGTGGCGATCGCTCACATGAACTTTTGCCTTATTCAGCATTTTGACGCCGCGATAGCGAAGTCGTCGCCTGCCAGCTTCCGTCCTAATGCGAGGCAATGATAGGTGATTGACATGTCGGGTTGCGTGAGAGTGTACCTGGCTGGTGGGCCGTCCGATGGTACTGAACATGTCCTCTGGCTTACAGGCCATTCCCACGGAACGCACCAAACAGCTCGTAGAGTACCCTGCGTGGTACTCTACGAGCTGTTTGGCGTTCAACCAGCCAAGGTTTTGCACAACATCAGATACATGTTCATGACGTTTGTTCCCGCTCACTACACGCGCACCAAAGTTTATGACTTTTTGGATGCGTTGAATCTGGGTGTTGTTACATGTTCCATACACAGATAGGCAGTAGCGAATCACGGACAGTACGAGAGCCTGAACTAGAGTCGACATAGTGTTGTTCGGAATGACATGACGCTCATGGTTTAATGCTATCAACATCCCGGTGCACCTATTGGTAACGGCACTTATATGTGGTTGGTAGCTAAGGTGTCGATCTAGCAGTATTCCTAGGTTTTTTACCACCTCGGACTCGTGAATTCGGGAACCAATGAATGACAAAGTCACCGTGGAAGCGTTTCTAAGCATGGCAGGTGTACCCAAAACAATCATCTGAGTTTTCTTCTCGTTAACCTTCATCCGATGGTGGCAGAACCACTGGAACAGTGAGCTTAGGTTGTCCTCCATCTGCGCTACCAACCGTGGCATCTCACTTTTCTTGCCACTGATGATTATTTGAACGTCATCTGCGTACTGAACCAGTGTGACGTCATCGTTCACGTGAAGGCCGAGGTCGTTTGAGTAAAGTGAATATAGGGC
The DNA here is from genome assembly GCA_036785665.1 of Chirona hameri. Classification (NCBI taxonomy): domain Eukaryota; kingdom Metazoa; phylum Arthropoda; class Thecostraca; order Balanomorpha; family Balanidae; genus Chirona; species Chirona hameri. The sequence continues at coordinate 159,027 of JAXIVJ010000577.1, forward strand.
GCAGCTCAGTGATCCACCTTGGTACACTCCGATTGTGTTGGATTTGAGAGCAGACCTGATTGCTGTACCATCCGCACCTCGAATCAGTACTTGTTGTGTATGATCTGCCAGGTAATTTCCGAACCACTCGTTGTGAATACCGTATGTGCTCAGCTTATCCAATAGGTTCTTGTGTGGTACTACATCAAAACATTTTGACTGGTCGAGCAAGGCTAGGATAGAAATTTCTCCTCTGTCCATGGCCTGAAGGGCTTTATCTGTGATAATGCCGAGTGCTGTTTCTGTTGAGTGTTGTTTGCGGTATCCGTGCTGATGGCATGCTAAGTGCTGATGGCATGCTAATAAATGATTTGATTCTAGGTAATCGTTAAGCTGAGTCTGAACTAGTTTTTCCACAAGCTTCATGATCGCTGGTAAAATTGATATCGGTCGAGTATCAGCAGGTTGTTTTGGCGTTTTACTCTTCGGAATGGGTATAGCTAGCGCTTGTTTCCAGGACACGGGGACAAGTCCACTATGGAGGCTGGAATTTACAACATCGAGTAACACGTCATCGAATCCGAAAAAGTACTTCTGGAGCATAACTATGCTTATTCCATCGTTGCCTACTGAAGTGGATGATTTCATGGACAGTAAGTAGTGTGGCGAGCAGCGTTTCTAAATCAATAGGTCGAACCTTGAACGAGCTGGTGGTCACACGAGGCAATCTTGTGTTCACGGATCTTGTGGTTGGAGGGATGCTGCTTGATGTCGTAGGTCCGATGTTAACGTAATAATTGTTGAGCGCATCCGGGGTGATGTTGGGCGGCTGAGTTGTTTCCGTTGTCTTCCCGATGACCGGCTTCAGAGCTCGCCACAGGCTGGCACGGCCTTCCTTGGCTATCTCGCGCTGGTAGTAGACTCGCGAGTCTCTCCGTGTAGCTGCGCGACACTGCCTGTTGACGTCACGGTAGGTAGCGCGGTCCCGCTGGGCGAGCGCGGCGCGGCGGCATTGCAGCAGCTGCCGCGTGTCAGCTGACAGAGGCGGTCCTGTGTACACGCGCTGGCGGGTGCGCCGAACTGGTGCACTCGGTCCAACGCTGCGAGGAATATGCGCTGAAATTCTCTCCACTTGAGCTCGGGCCCATTTGAAAACCAGACCGGTAACCAGTCCAAATGACGCTGAGTCTGGCTAAAGGAGTTCGGGTCGACGTTACTGAGGGACCGCCGCATGAGGCAGGCACCGCCCGTGAGTACAGCCTTGCTACTGTACCGCATGGCTACACGTGTGATATCGTGCGGGCTGCCATAGTGGCATCGTGTGACACCAGCACGACATATCAACTCGGGTCGGTTAACAGCAACAACGTCCAAGAGGGTGCCAGCTGGCCTATACGTCGGATACACAGTATTGACGACATTCAATCGATATGAGGTAAACAGGGACAGGAGGGTGTTACCTCTAGCGCCGTCACTGCTTTTCAACAAACAATGGTTGAAATCTCCTTGCAATAACGACTGTTGCGCGCGGGAAGTTAACTAGCATGTGGTGTAACTGACATTCGAAGTCATCGAGATCGACGGCGAGCAAGCTTACAGTATTTGCAGGAACACGGTAGACCGATGCTACGAGCAGAGGTGGGTGCCTGCCTGCTCGTACTAGAACCCACATGATCTCTAGATTAGAGTTTTCATTCCCGGTGATCGGCGTGGGCAGCACTTGACAGTTGAGACGGTCACGAACGAGCACTGCTACACCGCCGTGTCCCCTGGCGAGTCGTGACTCAGCAGGCCGGACCCGACGGAGCAGTCTGTACCCTTGCACTGTCAGCAGACGGTCAGGTATTCTGGGCTCGAGCCAAGTCTCACTGATGACGAAAATGTCAAAATCGTACACGGTGTGCAGATATATATATATATATATATATATATATATATATATATATATATATATATATATATATCACTTTGTTGTGCCTCTCTTGAATGAATCATCAGTAATATGAGAGTCATCTGACCACTTCCTAGCATGTCAGCTTATTGTGTCACTCCTGAATCATTCAAATTCCTCATTCGACTCATGATGCTTCCCTAGGATGTTACCGGTTATAACACTCTTTAATGAGTCACACTCAACTTTTGACTCATCTCACCTCTCCCTAGGATGTCAGCAATTTGTATCACCCCTGTATGAGTCAACAGTATTTTTGGATTCATCTGGCTTCTTCCTAGGATGTCACTTAGTTGTGCCTCTCCTGGATGAGTCAGCCGTATTTTCAGTTTTTACTCATCTGGTTGCCCCCAGGATAACTCATCTGGTTGCCCCAGGATAACTCATCTGGTTGCCCCCAGGATATCAGCTCGTTGTACGGGTCCTGAATGGTTCACCAGTAATGTTTGACTAAATTGATTCCTCCTTATCATATCTTCTTGTTCTTTTACGCCGTTCCTATATGAGTCTTCAGTAATTTTGAGTCATCTGACCACTGCCTAGCAAGTCAGCTTACTGTGCCACACCTGAATGAGTCGCATATAACTTTTGACTCATCTGCCCATTCCTAGGATGTTGCCGGTTATGTGACTCCTGAATGAGTCACCTTCAACCTTTGACTCACCTGACCCCTACCTAGGATGTCAGCTTGTTTTCCCACTCCTGAATGTGTCGATTCACCTTTTGACTCATCTGACCTCTCCCTAGGATGTCAGCAAGTTGTCCCACTTCTGAATGAGTTATCCGTCTTTTTGACTCATCGGACTTTTCGCAGGGATTTAATTCCTTTGTGCCTCTCCTAAATGAGTCATCTGAACTTAGAGTACTCTAACCACTCCCTGGCATGCCAGCTTGTTGTGCCACTCCTTAACCCGCGCACTGCTGGGGGGTTGATTTCCCCCCCTCATGTTTTTCAAAGATAGCGAAAAAACCGCGGCGCGCAGCGCCGCCGGGATTTGGCATACCTGTTAGGACATCAATTGCGCACACTTTGACAAAAAATAACCTCGGGTCATCTCAGGTCAGGTCACCAGACCAGGTCAAGTGGCCCCACCTCCAAAAATGTTTGCAGTTGTGTCAAAGCCAGAGTTTTTCACCGATCAGTTTGAAACTTGCAGGATGTCATGATGGCATACGTACTTACAATTCGTTTATCTCTGGATTTTAATATCGGTGACTTAAGGTCAGGTCAATTTCGTAACCTCCCCATAATAAGTCAAGGGGGAAATATACAAATGCTTCCTATTTCAAGGATATGCATGATATTAGTCCAATTACTTCTGGATCATGTTATTATAGGATATTCTTGATGATCCAAATGTAATTTTTGTTCAGTGACCCCTATGGGGTCATTTGAGGTCATGCGAGGTCATTATCACATTTTTTTGTCAATAACTCCCGACATAATGAAGATAAAGCAGTATAACAGACATAAATGTGTTTATCTCGTCGAGACACGTCTTCCCATATGCAACATGCCCTACTTGGGTCACCAGTTGACCTTGACCTGAGGGCAGATTGTTAAGTTAATTTAACAAGGTCACCATATACATCATTCGAAGCGTCTTGACAAGATAAACACAATGGTGTAAACAATTTTTCGTTATCTTTATTAAGTAAAAAGTTAATAGCAAAAAAACGATTTATAAAAACAAAATACATTTTTCTTTTCTTTTTGACCTCTGGAGCCTCAAATATTGACCTGAGATCAAATCTGAGGACATTTACCCTTGCAAATTTCACTGTCTCGCGTTTGCTATTTACCTTTTGTTTCTAACTAGCATCGTTTCTGAGGTATATGGGAATTTCTGGAGCGATGTCCTAAGACTGGAAAACTGGAAAATTTGACTTTTGATGACCTCTGGTGACCTCAAGTTTGACCTGACCTAAACGAACACTAACTACTGTTGATAGAATATGTATCAAGCTATCAAATACATTTTTCCGCTTCTCGCTACGTAGCGTAGTTTTCGAGATCTCAGGGGGGGGTGGGGCGGAAATCAACCCCCCCCCCCTGCAGTTCGTGTTCGGCGCAAAGCCACTGCAGTGCGCGGGTTAATGATTCGCATAAAACTTTTGACTCATCTGACCCCTCCCTGGGATGTCAGCATGTTTTCCCACTCCTGAATGAGTCACCAGTATTTTTAACTCATCTGACTTCAAGTATTTTTTTACTCGTCTGACTTTTCCCCAGGGAAAACATGCTGACCTTTGATGACCTCTGGTTTGGCCTTCGTTGCACTTCGTTGGTGGCGAACACGTTCGCCATGGTCAAAATATAGTGTATTTTGGTCGAATTATACTCTTATTGTTCGATGAAACTCCATTATCATTTTTGATATTTTTTATCAAAGTGTTTTTTTTTAATACAGGGATACATCGATAGCTCAATACAATGATAAGAATACAATACATTTTACTTGAACCGACCTTCATTGCCATGGTCTCACTTTAAAGCATCAATAGGAATAAATACGTTATTACTTAAAATAAGTAAATGCGTACACGTTTACGTATGAGTAATACTTAAATACATAAAATACATCAATAAGAAAAAGAAAAGAAAAACACAGTGACACTGTACGGTCGATAAGAATATACATATTTATCCCAATTCATGTATAGCCACATTATTCCGTCACATTATTCCTGCCAGTTGATAATGTGAGCACTACGCACCGCCGAATCTCCAAAGAATGGCCCAGTAGCCATTAGCCTTGAGCCATTAGCCATTAACCAATACCCATTAGTCAATAGCATAATGGTCAAACATTAGCCATAGCCTCTAATAGCCATAGCTGGAGCTGGGCCGGTCTGGAGTTGGTGGCTCCGTTCCGGTATCCGTTCCGAACGGGAACGGCGAGCCTCTCTGGCTCGCCAGGCGGGGTGGGAACGTGAGACCGGCACCGAGCCGGGTCACCCGACCGTCCCCGACCACCGCCCCGCCCAGACCACGGCCCGGTACGCCCGGTACGCCCGGTACGGCAGGTAGACCGGGCCGGCCGGCGGCAGGGAGCTGCACCTCGCCCTCGTAGGTGACCTGCGCCTGGAAGCCGCTGTCGCCCTCCACCGAGTAGGTGACGATCTGGGTGCGTCCGTCGGGAAGCAGCACGCGGTACTCGCCCTGCGTCACCACGCCGTCGCTCTCCTGCGTGTGGCCGTACTGGTTGCCGTACTCTGGCTCGTCCACGGCCCAGCTGAAGCTGTAGGGCGTGCCCGGCCCGATCGGCAGCCCGTCCGGTCGCAGTCCCGGTCCAACTGGCTCGATCAGGGCACCACGCCGAACGCTGCCAGCACTACCTAGTCCTCCGCCGAACCCTCCTCCGAACTCTCCGCCAGGCCGTCCGGCTGGAACTCCACCAAGACCTCCTCTGAATCCTCCGGCAGGTCCTCTCACAGGTCCTGTACCATGACCTCCTCTGAAGCCTCCGGCAGGTTCTCTCACAGGTCCTGCATCAAGACCCCCACCGGGATCGCCGTTCACTGGCGGAGGCGGCGCGTCATAAGAGGCTCCGTCCGGGGCGGGGGCGGGGGCGGCGGCCGCCGCCAGCAGCAGCAGACACACGCTCTGGTAACACCACATCGCTGCCAACGGCGAGACTCGTGGCTCGCTGGGCTGGGAGTGATGCTGCCGTCCCGGCGACGGGCTCTTATATAGCGCGCGGGCTGACACGGGGTGCAAGGTCGTGATGAGGGTTCCCTGCCAGAGCCACCGTCGGCTCCCATCCCGAGAGGGTTACCAAAGAAACGGGCCAGGCCGACGGGTCATACCTCGCCTTAAGTAAGCGTATGATGTGCGATGATGGGGTGGGGATAATTTTGTATAACAATGCAATTCAAGGAATGTTTGCAAACCCCGGTGTCGTCAGTCAGGATGGGAGGGATAGGTATCTCGCTTCACACGTGTGACGACAGAATGGTTTGATTTAAGCAGTATTGTATATTGTGTATATGCAGTTAGGGTGTAAGTAGTGTTCTGGCTCATGGGGGGGGGGGGCATCATGTTAAGGGCTGTTTTGTAAAGAGTTCCCTAATAACTAAAGCGACTAAATCCGCCGAAAATTCACACATTTCTCAACTTCAAAAGAAATATAGTAGCACAGCGGCGTAGCAAAAATTTCGTGCGCCATTTGATAAAGTTTTGAAAATTTCACAACGGTCAGACAATTGTATGAAGTAAATGTATTATGTGGAGGCAAGCTGGATTTTTCCCATGAGGCACGTCCCGGGCCCAAAAGCGCGAGGTACCTCCATTTTTTGTTTGGAGCATGCTAGTAACGTGATGTATGCCCTGCTGTTCTTGTTCTATGTAAGGTAGAACATTTTGGAGTGTTCGGCCTTCTAGCTGACAAATGACTTGACCTTGGCACATGAGGGCGTGAACTTTTGGGACCGCTGCTGGAGCTTCTTTTAGCAGGGCACTTTCGCTTTTTTTCAGCAATTGACCTTGCGTCGTGTATCCTGGTGTGTTATTAAATTAACCGATTGTGCTCAGCTATAATATTCAAAGAGCTCACCTATCCCCCTATCTTGTACAACGAGCTGGTTTGAAATATGCGGGCGGTTTTGTTGCCAGGAGGGTTAAAATGCACGCGCATTTAAACCACAAAATATCCAAATCGAAACGATAAGTATGCTTTAGGCACCCACTTTGCAGTCGTTGTCAGTTTATATCGTGTTTGTGACATATCAATGCGACTGACAATCAGGATGGAATGCAATGGTGGCAGTTGCTTTCACATGGGGTGAACGAACGTCCCAACTTTGGCCCATGTACCTTCACGTTTGAAAAATAGAAAAAGGTCAGCTGTGATTTCCCCTAATTGTAACCATATGTATCGTCAAAATGGGTTATATGGGCCCATAACAGTCTCATCACGATGGAATTTAACCTGTGCCACAGGCAGGGCATGCTACCATCGAGGACAGATATCCGTCTGAGCGCTGCGCGTGCAAGCACCTTCAGTCTGCGTTGAAAGTGAACTGAGAACACTGCAGTTCTAAGTCTTTGTGACCATCTTCACCATATGCGATCCCACTCAGTATGCGAGCAAATGTGGCGTTAGCACACGTATTGCTGATACACTGAAACAGAGGTGCAAAAAGTGTCACGACTGTCACGAACACGAACACAAAACGTGAAATGTGTCACAATGACTCTCAGCACGATTTATATCTCCAACTTTCAAACATCATTTCATAAGTGAGGCACAGTCAATGATAGCATAGTTTATTTGGGAAAAAATAATGCCACAGTCACCTAACATTCGTCTCGTACGACTTGACTCCAATGGGAGCCAGTGGCGGCGCGTCCAGCACTATTCGTATTATACGAATATATGCTTTGGTCGTAATGTAGACTACAGCAATGAGCAATGTATTGTTAACCCATTTCAACAAGGGTCACGGGAGACGTGTACCCCCCCCCCCCCAGCTTTTCTTGTTTTAACATTAGGCCTGTAGGCGTTGAACGGAAAGAATCAGATATTAGGAATCTGCCCCCCCCCCCCGCGCATCACCCAGCGAATCGGGGTCGGCCGGATGCCGCATCACCACGAGACGAGGTTTATCAAAGGAACAAAGCGAGACAAATCGGGAGATACTGGCTATTGTCGCTCTCCCATCCATTACAGCAGTGTAATATATGATACTTCCCATGAATTTTAACTCGAAAATCAACGTAAAAGCGTTCGAAAGCTCTCAACAATGACATTCGAAATTACTTTAGGTATTCTTTTGTTCAGGTCAATATTGAGGTCACCAAAGGTCATCAAAGGCCAGATTTGCCAGTTTAGGGACTTCGCTTCGAACACACCGACACACACAGTGTTTTTTTTTCAGTTCACTTCCAACACAGACTGAAGGTGCTTGCCAGGGGTGGTAAAGTGTTCTGTCCTTATGGATAAGGTCGGGGAAAAAATGCTCCTTCTCATGAAGTACTCGGGGTCAAAATGCCAGCAAAAATCATTACTATGTCATTTCTGTGAAAATTTACTAAGCGATCATGTTTTTAGAAATACTGATCGTCAAAACAACTTCAGATGTATTATTCACTTAATCATCATATTCATCACGTCAGTATGTATATACATTTACTTTTTATTAGCAGTTGCGTTTCAGCTCTGGATTGCCAATAATAATAAATTACATTAAAAAAAATTCGACGAAAACAAATCCGGACGATAGATTCAACAAGTGGGGTCATTGAACCAAAAATGCACCTGGGTCTTCACGAATGACCTATAATAACATGATCCAGAAGGAATTGGGCTGATATCATGCGTATCCTCAGAATCGGAAGCATTTGAATATTTCCCCATTGACTTATAATGGGAGGTCACGAAATTGACCCGACCTTAGGTCTCCGATATAAAAAAAACGAGATATACGAATTGTAGGTACTATTACCCTTATGAAATCCTGTAAGTACGAAATCGATCGGCCAAAAACTGTGGCTGTGGTACGACCGCACACTTTTTGGAGGCGAGTCACGTGACCTGACTGAGATGACCCGTGGTCAATAATTTTACATTATGTGGGCAATTGATGCCTTAACAGCTGTGCCAAAAACGGCGGCGCCGCGCGCAGCTGTTTTTTTTGCTATCCTCGAAAACCTTAGGGTGGCGTCTAAACGCCCCACCCCCGGCACGGCGCGGGAAATCCGGACAGTCGATTCCCCGGGGGCGGGCCGGGGTGCTAGTGCATTTTCAATGGAGGTCCAGTGTCAGGACATTGGATTTCACTGTCCTGGGACCCCACCCCTTAACCCGCGAGTTACTGGGGGGCTATTTTTTGCCCCCCCCCTCCCGTTATTTTGCAATAACTCCTAAACGAACAACCGTATCGTCACCAAACTTGCAGTAACTTCTCTCACATCAATTCTACACATGTTGGCAAAATTAAAAATATGAGGCTATGATAGGTCAACCGGGAATGACGTCAGAGTGACGTCATGTTCTTCGGTTTTTCTTGCAAAATAATGGTTTGCGGAAAACGCTGTCAAAGGTACGATATTTGAGATAAACTAAATTGTATTAAACCAAATTACTGACAATAGACCGCGCTATCAAACTGCTATCTCGGATTTTTGAGTTTGTTTGAAATTCAAAATTTTGAGAAATCAAAGACATTTTTTGTAAACAAAATTTTCAAGAAAAAATCAGAATTATCCAAAAACCGGAATACATGTGATCGAGACGTATGCGGTGAATATGTGTACCAAATTTAAAGTCGATATCTTTAAAAATGACCGAGTTATGACCTTTAAATGACAAAAATAGACCACTTCTCACAGCATTACTATGACAAAAAATGCATTTCCATTTGTACTTTTTACTTCTATTTATATGGAACAAACAATGTTCTAAGGTAATGTTTCGCGTTTTAGACCAAAAACAAACCCATAAACATGTGTTACAACGCCTAATGACCGTAATCTGCAGTTTGACCTCGTGACCTCGGGATGACCTTGACTTGACCCAAGGTTATAAACAGCTTATAAAGGTGCTTAGAAGTGTCAGACACACGAATCATACCGATTTATCAACGGCTTTTGCGTTTAATATCGCAATTTTGCGCGACAATTCCGTCCATAGAGAACTTTTGACACGGTCAAACATTTTGTACTTGACCTGACCTGTGACGTCATCGGTGACCTGAGGTCGACAATATTATGTTTCCCTCGATAAATTTCCCAGGGCTATCGAATGCCGTTGAATTTTTACATTCGGTCCAGTAGTCCCGGAGATCAGAGGGGGGGGGGGGCTAAAAATAGCCCCCCCCAGTAGTCGCGTTATGAAGGTATACCCCAGTAACTCGCGGGTTAACTCGAAAATTAAAAGAGCTAGAAAGACGCGAGAAAAAAACGTATCAAAAGCTCTTGACAAGCACATTCGAAGGTAACTTTAAATGTTTTCCACAAATTAATATTGAGGTCAGCCGAGGTCATCAAAGGTCAGATTTTCAAGTTTTATGACAACGCTCCAGAAACCCCCAGATATCACAGGACGATGATAGGTAGGAACAAACTGAAAGAAACAATGGAACGCTTTTGAAAAACTAAATCGCCTAAGTGCCCTGAAATTTTATTTCAGGTCAAAAGTGTAGGCTCCAGAGATCATCAAATGTCAAAAAGGCAATTACAAAAAACGTTTATCACGAATAGGTTTTTACCTAGTAACGACAAGGAAATAATGTTGACGCCATCGTGCTTGTCTCGTCAAAATGCTTTGCCTCATATTAGTGTTGACCAGGTCAGGTCAACTTACAAATGTGACCTCAGGCCAGGGTCAAGTGGTGGTGATCTAAGTAGGTCATGTTGCATACGGAAAGAAGTGCCGCGACGAGATAAACACATCGGTGTCGGTTTCACTTCTCTATCGTCAGTATGTCGAGAGTTATTGACACAAAACTGTTGGTGACCTCGGATGACCTCGGCTGACCCTGTAGGGGTCACTGAACAAAAATGGCACCTAGGTCATCAAGACTGTTATATAATAACATGATCCAGAAGTAATTTGACTGCTACCTTGCGTCTCCTTAGAATAGGAAGCATTTGAATATTTCCCCTTAGACTTAAAATGGGAAGGTCACGAAATTAAACTGACCTTAGGTCGCTGATATTAAAAATCCAAGATAATCAGATTGTAGATATATTTGACCGTATGAAATCCTGTAAGTGTAAAACTGATCATCCCAAAACTGTGACTGTGGTACGACCACAAGTTTTTTTGGGAGGTGGGGTCACGTGACCTGGTCTGGGGACCTGACCTAAGATGACCAGAGGATTTTTTTAAACATAATGTGGACAATTGATGCACAAACAGCTATGCCAAAAATGGCGGAGCTGCGCTTCTCCGTTTTTCCGCTATCCGCGACAAACCTGAGGGGGTGTCTACCCACGGCAAGGCGCTGGTTAAAATTTATAGGGATGATGTGAGCATGCAGCCAGGTGTTATGGTATTCATGTGAAGTAAAAAATGCCCCAGTTGTGCTGGGGTCATTTTTGTATGTGTCATTTTTGGTCGGGGCCACTCAAAGCACTTTTACTTCCCCTGGTAGCTTGCACGCGCAACGCTCGTAGAAATAGCTGTCCTCGGTGGTAACATGCCCTGCCTGTGACACAGGTTAAATTACATCGTGATGAGACTGGTAAATTACATCGTGTTGAGACCTCGAGCCTGCAACCCCTGGGCAGGTTCGATGGCCCCGTTCACAGATTCAATGGCTCTCTGGATAAGCTCTAAAGGGCCCTGAACAGACTCAATGGCCCCTTGGCAATGGCCCATTGGCCCATATAACCCATTTTGACGATACATATGATTACAATTTGGGGAAATCACAGCTGAGCTTGTTCGATTTTTCAAACGTGAAGGTACATGGGTCAAAGTTGGGACGTTCGTTCACCCCATGTGAAACTGCCAACATTGCATTTCCTCATGATTGTCAGTCGCATTGATATGTCACAAACGCGATATCAACTGACAACGACTGCGTGGTGGGTGCCTGAAGCATACTCATCGTGTCGATTTTGATATTTTGTTGTTTAGTCGCGCGCGCATTTTAACCCCCTGGCAACAAAACCAGCCGCATATTTCAAACCAGCTCGTGGTACAAGACAGTAGGATAGGTGAGCTCTCTAAATACTATAGCTGAGCACAATCGGTTAATTTAGTAACACCAGGATAAACGACGCAAGATCAATTGCTGAAGAAGAAAAAAACGAAAGTGCCCTGCTACAAGAAGCTCCAGTAGTGGTCCCACCAGGTTTCAGCTCACGCCCTCATGTGCCAATGTCAAGTCATTTGTCAGCTAGAAGGCCCAACACTCCAAAATGTTCTACCTTACATAGAACAACAACAGCAGGGCATAAATCACGTTAATAAAATTTTCAGGAATGACCGAGGACTTAAATAAACTGCCGGCCCAAGAGAGGTATTTATTTTACCATATGCCGTTTATGCATGTGTTCTTTAACAGATTGGATCTATTGAACTTCAAGTATTTTATCAGCATAATCAGCAAGAAAACATGCTAAAAAAATGGAGGTACCTCGCGCTTTCTGGGCCCGGCACGTGCCTCATGGGCAAATTCCAGATTGCCTCCACATAAAAATTATTTCATACAATTGCCTAACTGTTGTGAAAATGTCAAAACTTTATCAAATGGCGCACGAAAATACATTGATTTTGGCGCTACGCCGCTCTACTACAGGGAGGTTCACAACAAAATGATACATTTCATTTTGAATTATCGTGCAAACAAGTGCTCCAGGCATGGAGTGTAAATACCTCCCGGGGCCGGGAAAAGTTTGTTTCAGTCCGAGGTCAGCCTGACAAATTTTTCACGAGCCCGTAGGGCGGGTGCAAACATTTTCAGGATGACCGAGGACTTAAAGGGAGTGTGCCTACTGTTTTGAACTGTCAAAATTATTTTTCCTACAATAAGTAGCTATTGTTGTGATGGTTGGATACGATGAAATTAACATCTGGAGCCCCTTTAGTTGAATTTTCACTTATATTGTTTTCGATTATTTTTCGTTTCGATATCGAAAAAACGATTTCCACTACGGTGAAGGTAATCAGAGGTAACAATTTGTTACGTGAACGACGCACCTAAGACAAGCATGATGCATGCAAGCATGATGGCCGCCCAGGCTCTGTTGTTCGGCAGCTGCTATCAGCGCGCACGAGCTGTTTGTTCGAATTGCTATTGGCCGGCGATAACGATATGCTAGCAGTGTAATCGATAGTTGCAGTGTTTTTAGTAGCGGGAAGCCATCTGGAGTCTACCCGATAACTTTTTGCTCCCAAGCAAATTCCTGGAGTCTTTGAATATCTCAGCAACTAGGGTGAATCTGGAGAAATGAAGTAATGGTTCAATTCAGAAAATTGTGTTCTATAGACCAGTGTCAATAACCCCAACTAAGCGATGTGAGTAGGCACACTCCCTTTAAACAAACTGCCGGCCCAAGGGAGGTATTTATTTTACCATATGCCGTTTATGTATGTGTTCTTTTACAGATTGGATCTATTGAACTTCAAGTATGTAATCAGCCTATTAGGTACACACTGTGACATTCGTATATCAAGGCCTTTTTTTCTGCATTTGGGTTTACTAATGTCCAATCATCAAGACCACCAAGAAAAGAGAAACACGATAAGAGAGAAGAAGAAAGCTAATAGAATCCAGTCGCAATTCAGATACTCTACTGTGAGGGAAAATAATGGAGCAACGGATCAAACTACTTCAAGAACACTGCAAAGAACAGAACAGTGTCAATCTTCTGGAGTGGTGCAAAATGAAACTCACTTTACTCTATTGCCCTTCTATCGATTGAAGCAAGGAAGGGTAATAGCGGGCACTATGCAGCGATCACCTTTCATTGCATGTTTTCAGTCGCCAACCTCTTCCAAAAGAATCACAAACCGTGACCGTAATCAAATCAGTAGACAAGTATAAATACGCAGTGCTATGAATTGTCGGCACACGATTTCGTTTTGCCGTATGTTATTGGCGTCAGATATCCGAATAATATGCGCATCAATATCTATTTGTGTGGTATTTAATACAATAAATAGGTACGTATGTGATAGTGCAACAATGTTTTAAGGCGATTCACATGGTTTATTCGACAAATCCTGTAATGATAAATATAGCAAATATGTACGGGTGATTTTGGCACTTCCGCTCTGAATATTCTGTCAAATAATTGTCTGGGAAACTAAAAATGACCCGGGCCAAATCGTTTCCCAGATACCTTCAACACTAGCCGCAGCGGGCCGGAAGCATTTCCCAAAAGCACGTGCTAATGTTGAAAGGATATCTCGGCATATGGTAATTTAGAAAACCAAACAACTCAGAATGTCATGAAGAGTTATTCAGCATACGTCCTGATCACACCTCTCCCACTTCCAAGTCCCTACAGGACATGTTCCAGATGGCGTCCGTTTCGGGCGACGCACAGCTCTGCCCGCCGCCGGAGGTTCTCCCCCGCTCTTTGGCACGTGTCGGCGGAGAGGGCCCGCACAGCAGCTCCCACTGCCCTCTTCAGCTGCTTCAGGGTTCGTGGGTTCTTCTTGTAGACCATCCCTTTCAGGTGTCCCCACAGAAAGAAGCTGAGGTCGGGGGAGTTGGACGGCCAGGGGTGGGGGGTTATGCGCGAGATCACGCGCGCGCCGAAGTGCTCCTGGATCAGCCGGATGGTCGCACGATAAACGGCGCGAGGTCAATTGCTGAAAAAAGCGAGAAGAAGCGACTGAATCGCGACTGGAACAGCAGCGGTCCCACCAGGTTTCAGTTCACGCCCTCGTGCGCCAAGGTCAAGTCATTTGTCAGGTATTTGGGTCAACAGTACAAACTGTTCTACCTTACATAGAACAAGAACAGCAAGGCATCACGTTACTAGCATGCTCCAAAAATGAAGGTACCTCGCGCCTTCTGGGCCCGGCACGTGCCTCATGGGCAAAATCCAGCTTGCCTCCACTTCAAAAAATAACTTCATACAATTGCCTAACTGTTGTGAAATTTGCAAAACTTTATCAAATGGCGCACGAAATTTTTGCTACGCCGCTCTACTATTATATTTCTTTTGATATATTTTTATATATATATATATATATATATATATATATATATATATATATATATATATATATATATATATATATATATATATATATATATATATATATATATATATATATATATATATATATATATATATATATATATATATATATATATATATATATATATATATATATATATATATATATATATATATATATATATATATATATATATATATATATATATATATATATATATATATATATATATATATATATATATATATATATATATATATATATATATATATATATATATATATATATATATATATATATATATATATATATATATATATATATATATATATATATATATATATATATATATATATATATATATATATATATATATATATATATATATATATATATATATATATATATATATATATATATATATATATATATATATATATATATATATATATATATATATATATATATATATATATATATATATATATATATATATATATATATATATATATATATATATATATATATATATATATA
This sequence comes from Chirona hameri, assembly GCA_036785665.1. Taxonomy (NCBI): domain Eukaryota; kingdom Metazoa; phylum Arthropoda; class Thecostraca; order Balanomorpha; family Balanidae; genus Chirona; species Chirona hameri. The sequence goes on from JAXIVJ010000577.1 coordinate 174,141, forward strand.
TATATATATATATATATATATATATATATATATATATATATATATATATATATATATATATATATATATATATATATATATATATATATATATATATATATATATATATATATATATATATATATATATATAGTTATAGTTATAGTTATAGTTATAGTTATAGTTATAGATATATATATATATATATATATATATATATATATATATATATATATATATATATATATATATATATATATATATAATTATTATGAACTAGTTAGGTCAACTCCAAAATTTGACCTAAAAAATTTCCCCTAAACCTAAAAATCCAACCTAAAAATCCTGGCGACGTCACTGCACGTACCCATACACGATTTGAAGCAGCCAACACAGTTCAGCTGTGTGCGTTGTCAAGACAGGTGAGCACACTCGGCTCCAGAGCGGCTTGCGTATCATGTGCAACAACATACACAAGGGAGAATCAGTTCGCTTCCGTCGGATAGGCGGCCGCCTGGCGGCGGCGCTGTACTTTAACTGCGCCTGACAACCGCAGCATAGCGCCACCATCGGGCACCTGCCGCTGCATGCGTCAAAGCCGGGCGGACGCGGCGACAGACGGCTGACGAAGTGTCGCGCCTTCCCGCGGCACTCTCGCAACGAGTCCTGATGGGAATGGTGTTTTGTTGTGCATGGGTGTTTGAAACATTTTGTATCGATGCAGTTAAACACATTGTTCTCCCATCGATGTCGGTCATCATGCACGTCAACGGGATTGAGGCGGATATGGGTGAGGGGTCGAACGGATGAATCTGGATGAACACTGTGGCCATGTCAAATGTGTCACCGCACTGTGAGGAAAAGTCACGATGTCAAGCCATTAAATGACACTTCATCTCGCGGTACCTGGGGGCCGAGTTTCCCCATGCCAGGTTAGGTGGGCGCCACTTGAAGCGTTTGTACTACTCCTGATTACCACCTCCGGAGGATTTCTAAAAAGCAACTTAAATGAATAGCGGGGATCAACAATCATGTATGCTCAAGCTCAAACTTGTTCCTGCAGCACCTAAAGCAGTGTATCAGCCAAGCATTTTTTTTTTCTTTCTGACTCCAAAACGTTGGTCCCAGCTGTGCTCAGTACTAGATTCATGATGGCCGCTCTCATCCAGTTTGACTGTGGTATTGGCGCCCGCCCAAAGTCGAAGCGTACGAATTCACCGAGACTTGACCTTGAAAAGTCTATCTGTATTATAAGGTGTAGGTCACATAACTCCTACGGTCCTAAAGTCGAGCAATAGCAATTCTTGCTGTTTTATTATGGAAGAGGCTGAGGTTGTTGTAAATATAATTAACTGCAGACGCTTTTTAATTTTAAAGCGCTCTGACGGGATGACGGATGACGGGTGATGTTGAGTTTGAAACATTCAAAGGAAAATAACAGTCCGCAAGGAAGTGATTCTAAATAGTGATGTGGCGACTCCAATTTTACGAATGCTTGGCAAGCATGAGTGGTGCAAATGTATTTTTTTTGGATCTAATGGGGGAGTTTCGGGAACCAAATTTTGCAGGTGAAATCGGACATGCTTAATCGACCGATACACACCAAAACTCTATATTGGCCTGCGAGGTGGCAATGTCCCTTTAACCCGCCATTGACTGGGGGGGGGGGGGGGCGTTTAACGCCCCTTCTGATGAATGTTCGTAATAGCTCAACAACTAATAGAGCTCTCAACGTGAAACTTCGGGTACTTTCTTATAAACCACGCTTACGTATTCTCTGAAAAATAAAGAAATTTCGTCGAATATTTTTAGAGTTATATCGAATTTAGTGACGTCACTACACACAAGTTTTACACCAAAATCAGCTAAACTTTGCCAGGCCGTAGAAATGCTATATTTAAAGAAACATGCAATACAAAAAACGCCAAAAGATAGAAAATTGTAAGGGCTACAAATCTACTATATCTGCATTTGGAAAATTTCGGGGTTTGACCCCCCAAAAAAATAAAAAAAAATGGGTGGAAAATGCCCACACAATTATTTTTAAAAAAAAGATATTAAAAAAGCCGGAAATATTCAGAGAACCGCATATGGGAAACTACCCTACCAAATTTTAGATTGATATCACCATTTTTTTGCTGACGTATGGCATCTAAAGTATGGGTAACTCATGGCGTCATATTTCAAAATATTTTTTTTTGCCTTTTTGGACCAGATAGAGACAAATAGCTTGCATCACTGTATTTCTGAGACAAAACTGGTCTTGAAACATGCCTTTGTTATTTAGATTTATCAATACAAATGTTTGACCTTCAGTGACCTGAACTTGACCTTACCTTGATATTAACGTCACGTAAATGACGTCAGGTGGTAAAATGACTATCACTATCGAATTATAAGTGGAAAAACTAATAAAACATGTGTTACATGACTTTCGTAGATATTTTAAGCATAGTGACCTTTTGTGACCTGACTTTGACTTTGACCTTGGCCAACAATCTCACTTAAGGTCATGCGGGATGTCGTACCTTTAGCAGCGATTTGGGTGATCATGGTCGTAATCGAAGGCTTTGGATGGAAAATATGGTCAATAAGCTCAAATACGTTGATTTTGACCCTTGACCTGACCGGACCTAACATTTGACCTCACGGTGACATTTTTGAGAATGCCTTAGATTCATCTCATTGAGAGCTCTTGATTGCCGACTTGCGCGTCTCGCTGCCATCATTGGTTCAGAAGATAACCAGGGAGGGGGTTAACGCCCCCCCCCCCCCCCCAGTCAATGGCATTCGGCTGAGACCCCAGTCAATGCCGGGTTAACATAACTCTCGCAGGGAATAGGGTTAATGAGTAATGAGGAGTTTTAGAGTCATCGTGCCACTTTATAGCATGTCAGCTTATTGTGCCACTCCTGAATGAGTCGCATATAACTTTTAAGTCCTCTGGCCCATTGATAGGATACTACCGGTTATGCCACTCCTGGATGCGTTAGGTTAGCTCGTATGAGCAAAAAGGTTGGATCTTAGCCGTTTCAAGTAAAAAGGTCGGCGACATGCCGGTACTTGAGGCTGCATTATCATACCTTAAGTTGCACATAGAGAGTTCACATTTTGCATGGACGTAAATGAGTCACCAGTAGCTGTGACTCATCTCACTTTTCGCTAGAATATAGATTAGATCAGATACATTTGCATCATATCCACGACAAGGCGGCTTTTCAATGTTGCACGTCATCTTAAACTAGTGGGATACCGTATACACAACACCATTCAAACACCCATTCGTTCATACACAATCATTCGCCAGCTGAGTTCCGCGACAGTAGCTCACGCTTAAGAGTTGTGCGGAAGTGGCGATCGCTCACATGAACTTTTGCCTTATTCAGCATTTTGACGCCGCGATAGCGAAGTCGTCGCCTGCCAGCTTCCGTCCTAATGCGAGGCAATGATAGGTGATTGACATGTCGGGTTGCGTGAGAGTGAACCTGGCTGGTGGGCCGTCCGATGGTACTGAACATGTCCTCTGGCTTACAGGCCATTCCCTCGGAACGCACCATACACACTGCGTGGTACTCTACGAGCTGTTTGGCGTTCAACCAGCCAAGGTTTTGCACAACATCAGATACATGTTCATGACGTTTGTTCCCGCTCACTACACGCGCACCAAAGTTTATGACTTTTTGGATGCGTTGAATCTGGGTGTTGTTACATGTTCCATACACAGATAGGCAGTAGCGAATCACGGACAGTACGAGAGCCTGAACTAGAGTCGACATAGTGTTGTTCGGAATGACATGACGCTCATGGTTTAATGCTATCAACATCCCGGTGCACCTATTGGTAACGGCACTTATATGTGGTTGGTAGCTAAGGTGTCGATCTAGCAGTATTCCTAGGTTTTTTACCACCTCGGACTCGTGAATTCGGGAACCAATGAATGACAAAGTCACCGTGGAAGCGTTTCTAAGCATGTCAGGTGTACCCAAAACAATCATCTGAGTTTTCTTCTCGTTAACCTTCATCCGATGGTGGCAGAACCACTGGAACAGTGAGCTTAGGTTGTCCTCCATCTGCGCTACCAACCGTGGCATCTCACTTTTCTTGCCACTGATGATTATTTGAACGTCATCTGCGTACTGAACCAGTGTGACGTCATCGCTCACGTGAAGGCCGAGGTCGTTTGAGTAAAGTGAATATAGGGCGCAGCTCAGTGATCCACCTTGGTACACTCCGATTGTGTTGGATTTGAGAGCAGACCTGATTGCTGTACCATCCGCACCTCGAATCAGTACTTGTTGTGTATGATCTGCCAGGTAATTTCCGAACCACTCGTTGTGAATACCGTATGTGCTCAGCTTATCCAATAGGTTCTTGTGTGGTACTACATCAAAACATTTTGACTGGTCGAGCAAGGCTAGGATATAAATTTATCCTCTGTCCATGGCCTGAAGGGCTTTATCTGTGATAATGCCGAGTGCTGTTTCTGTTGAGTGTTGTTTGCGGTATCCGTGCTGATGGCATGCTAATAAATGATTTGATTCTAGGTAATCGTTAAGCTGAGTCTGAACTAGTTTTTCCACAAGCTTCATGATCGCTGGTAAAATTGATATCGGTCGAGTATCAGCAGGTTGTTTTGGCGTTTTACCCTTCGGAATGGGTATAACTAGCGCTTGTTTCCAGGACACGGGGACAAGTCCACTATGGAGGCTGGAATTTACAACATCGAGTAACACGTCATCGAATCCGAAAAAGTACTTCTGGAGCATAACTATGCTTATTCCATCGTTGCCTACTGAAGTGGATGATTTCATGGACAGTAGTGTGGCAAGCAGCGTTTCTAAATCAACAGGTCGAACCTTGAACGAGCTGGTGGTCACACGAGGCAATCTTGTGTTCACGGATCTTGTGGTTGGAGGGATGCTGCTTGATGTCGTAGGTCCGATGTTAACGTAATAATTGTTGAGCGCATCCGGGGTGATGTTGGGCGGCTGAGTTGTTTCCGTTGTCTTCCCGATGACCGGATTCAGAGCTCGCCACAGGCTGGCACGGCCTTCCTTGGCTATCTCGCGCTGGTAGTATACTCGCGAGTCTCTCCGTGTAGCTGCGCGACACTGCCTGTTGACGTCACGGTAGGTATCGCGGTCCCGCTGGGCGAGCGCGGCACGGCGGCATTGCAGCAGCTGCCGCGTGTCAGCTGACAGAGGCGGTCCTGTGTACACGCGCTGGCGGGTGCGCCGAACTGGTGCAGCTCGGTCCAACGCTGCGAGGAATATGCGCTGAAATTCTCTCCACTTGAGCTCGGGCCCATTTGAAAACCAGACCGGTAACCAGTCCAGATGGCGTAGAGTCAGAGTCTGGCTAAAGGAGTTCGGGTCGACGTTACTGAGGGACCGCCGCATGAGGCAGGCACCGCCCGTGAGTACAGCCTTGCTACTGTGCCGCATGGTTACACGTGTGATATCTTGCGGGCTGCCATAGTAGCCTCTCTTGAATGAATCATCAATAATATTAGAGTCATCTGACCACTTCCTAGCATGTCAGCTTATTGTGTCACTCCTGAATAATTCAAATTCAACATTCGACTCATGATGCTTTCCTATGGATGTTACCGGTTATAACACTCCTGAATGAGTCACACTCAACTTTTGACTCATCTCACCTCTCCCTAGGATGTCGGCAATTTGTATCACCCCTGTATGAGTCAAAAGTATTTTTGGATTCATCTGACTTCTCCCTAGGATGTCTTTTAGTTGTGCCTCTCCTGGATGAGTCAGCCGTATTTTCAGTTTTTACTCATCTGGTTGCCCCCAGGATAACTCACCTGGTTGCCCACAGGATAACTCATCTGGTTGCCCCCAGGATATCTCACCTGGTTGCCCCCAGGATATCAGCTCGTTGTACGGGTCCTGAATGGGTCACCAGTAATGTTTGACTTAATTGATTCCTCCTTATCACATCTTATTGTACAATACATTTTACTTGAACCGACCTTCATTGCCATGGTCTCACTTTAAAGCATCAATAGGAATAAATACGTTATTACTTAAAATAAGTAAATGCGTACACGTTTACGTATGAGTAATACTTAAATACATAAAATACATCAATAAGAAAAAGAAAAGAAAAACACAGTGACACTGTACGGTCGATAAGAATATACATATTTATCCCAATTCATGTATAGCCACATTATTCCGTCACATTATTCCTGCCAGTTGATAATGTGAGCACTACGCACCGCCGAATCTCCAAAGAATGGCCCAGTAGCCATTAGCCTTGAGCCATTAGCCATTAACCAATACCCATTAGTCAATAGCATAATGGTCAAACATTAGCCATAGCCTCTAATAGCCATAGCTGGAGCTGGGCCGGTCTGGAGTTGGTGGCTCCGTTCCGGTATCCGTTCCGAACGGGAACGGCGAGCCTCTCTGGCTCGCCAGGCGGAGTGGGAACGTGAGACCGGCACCGAGCCGGGTCACCCGACCGTCCCCGACCACCGCCCCGCCCAGACCACGGCCCGGTACGCCCGGTACGCCCGGTACGGCAGGTAGACCGGGCCGGCCGGCGGCAGGGAGCTGCACCTCGCCCTCGTAGGTGACCTGCGCCTGGAAGCCGCTGTCGCCCTCCACCGAGTAGGTGACGATCTGGGTGCGTCCGTCGGGCAGCAGCACGCGGTACTCGCCCTGCGTCACCACGCCATCGCTCTCCTGCGTGTGGCCGTACTGGTTGCCGTACTCTGGCTCGTCCACGGCCCAGCTGAAGCTGTAGGGCGTGCCCGGCCCGATCGGCAGCCCGTCCGGTCGCAGTCCCAATCCAACTGGCTCGATCAGGGCACCACGCCGAACGCTGCCAGCACTACCTAGTCCTCCGCCGAACCCTCCTCCGAACCCTCCGCCAGGCCGTCCGGCTGGAACTCCACCAAGACCTCCTCTGAATCCTCCGGCAGGTCCTCTCACAGGACCTGCATCAAGACCTCCTCTGAAGCCTCCGGCAGGTCCTCTCACGGGACCTCCACCAAGACCTCCTCTGAAGCCTCCGGCAGGTCCTCTCACAGGTCCTGTACCATGACCTCCTCTGGAGCCTCCGGCAGGTTCTCTCACAGGTCCTGCATCAAGACCCCCACCGGGATCGCCGTTCACTGGCGGAGGCGGCGCGCCATAAGAGGCTCCGTCCGGGGCGGGGGCGGGGGCGGCCGCCGCCGCCAGCAGCAGCAGACACACGCTCTGGTAACACCACATCGCTGCCAACGGCGAGACTCGTGGCTCGCTGGGCTGGGAGTGATGCTGCCGTCCCGGCGACGGGCTCTTATATAGCGCGCGGGCTGACACGGGGTGCAAGGTCGTGATGAGGGTTCCCTGCCAGAGCCACCGTCGGCTCCCATCCCGAGAGGGTTACCAAAGAAACGGGCCAGGCCGACGGGTCATACCTCGCCTTAAGTAAGCGTATGATGTGCGATGATGGGGTGGGGATAATTTTGTATAACAATGCAATTCAAGGAATGTTTGCAAACCCCGGTGTCGTCAGTCAGGATGAGAGGGATAGGTATCTCGCTTCACACGTGTGATATATCACTTTGTTGTGCCTCTCTTGAATGAATCATCAGTAATATGAGAGTCATCTGACCACTTCCTAGCATGTCAGCTTATTGTGTCACTCCTGAATTATTCAAATTCCTCATTCGACTCATGATGCTTCCCTAGGATGTTACCGGTTATAACACTCTTTAATGAGTCACACTCAACTTTTGACTCATCTCACCTCTCCCTAGGATGTCAGCAATTTGTATCACCCCTGTATGAGTCAACAGTATTTTTGGATTCATCTGACTTCTTCCTAGGATGTCACTTAGTTGTGCCTCTCCTGGATAAGTCAGCCGTATTGTCAGTTTTTACTCATCTGGTTGCCCCCAGGATAAGTCATCTGGTTGCCCCCAGGATAACTCATCTGGTTGCCCCCAGGATATCAGCTCGTTGTACGGGTCCTGAATGGTTCACCAGTAATGTTTGACTAAATTGATTCCTCCTTATCATATCTTATTGTTCCTTCCCGCCGTTCCTATATGAGCCATCTGAGTAATTTTGAGTCATCTGACCACTGCCTAGCATGTCAGCTTACTGTGCCACTCCTGAATGAGTCGCATATAACTTTTGACTCATCTGACCCATTCCCAGGATGTTGCCGGTTATGTGACTCCTGAATGAGTCACCTTCAGCCTTTGACTCACATGACCCCTACCTAGGATGTCAGCTTGTTTTCCCACTCCTGAATGAGTCGATTCACCTTTTGACTCATCTGACCTCTCCCTAGGATGTCAGCAAGTTGTCCCACTTCTGAATGAGTTATCCGTCTTTTTGACTCAACGGACTTTTCGCAAGGATTTCACTCCGTTGTGCCTCTCCTAAATGAGTCATCTGAAATTTGAGTACTCTAACCACTCCCTGGCATGTCAGCTTGTTGTGCCACTCCTTAACCCGCGCACTGCTGGGGGGTTGATTCCCCCCCCCCTCATGTTTTTCAAAGATAGCGAAAAAACCGCGGCGCGCAGCGCCGCCGGGATTTGGCATACCTGTTAGGACATCAATTGCGCACACTTTGACAAAAAAATAACCTCGGGTCATCTCAGGTCAGGTCACCAGACCAGGTCAAGTGGCCCCACCTCCAAAAATGTTTGCCGTTGTGTCAAAGCCAGAGTTTTTCACCGATCAGTTTGAAACTTACAGGATGTCATGATGGCATACGTACTTACAATTCGTTTATCTCGGGATTTTTATATCGGTGACTTAAGGTCAGGTCAATTTCGTAACCTCCCCATAATAAGTCAAGGGGGAAATATACAAATGCTTCCTATTTCAAGGATATGCATGATATTAGTCCAATTACTTCTGGATCATGTTATTATAGGATATTCTTGATGATCCAAATGTAATTTTTGTTCAGTGACCCCTATGGGGTCATTTGAGGTCATGCGAGGTCATTATCACATTTTTTTCTTCAATAACTCCCGACATAATGAAAATAAAGCAGTATAACAGACATAAATGTGTTTATCTCGTCGAGACACGTCTTCCCATATGCAACATGTCCTACTTGGGTCACCAGTTGACCTTGACCTGAGGGCAGATTGTTAAGTTAATTTAACAAGGTCACCATATACATCATTCGAAGCGTCTTGACAAGATAAACACAATGGTGTAAACCATTTTTCGTTATCTTTATTAAGTAAAAAGTTAATAGCAAAAAAAACGATTTATAAATTTTAAAAAAAAAATCTTTTTGACCTCTGGAGCCTCAAATATTGACCTGAGATCAAATCTGAGGACATTTACCCTTGCAAATTTCACTGTCTCGCGTTTGCTATTTACCTTTTGTTTCTAACTAGCATCGTTTCTGAGGTATATGGGAATTTCTGGAGCGATGTCCTAAGACTGGAAAAACTGGAAAATTTGACTTTTGATGACCTCTGGTGACCTCAAGTTTGACCTGACCTAAACGAACATCAACTACTGTTGATAGAATATGTATCAAGCTATCAAATACCTTTTTCCGCTTCTCGCTACGTAGCGTAGTTTTCGAGATCTCAGGGGGGGGGGCGGAAATCAACCCCCCTGCAGTTCGTGTTCGGCGCAAAGCCACTGCAGTGCGCGGGTTAATTATTCGCATAAAACTTTTGACTCATCTGACCCCTCCCTGGGATGTCAGCATGTTTTCCCACTCCTGAATGAGTCACCAGTATTTTTAACTCATCTGACTTCAAGTATTTTTTTACTCGTCTGACTTTTCCCTAGGGAAAACATGCTGACCTTTGATGACCTCTGGTTTGGCCTTCGTTGCACTTCGTTGGTGGCGAACACGTTCGCCATGGTCAAAATATAGTGTGTTTTGGTCGAATTATACTCTTATTGTTCGATGAAACTCCATTATCATTTTTGATATTTGTTATCGAAGTGTTTTTTTAATACAGGGATACATCGATAGCTCAATACAATGATAAGAAAACAATACATTTTACTTGAACCGACCTTCATTGCCATGGTCTCACTTTAAAGCATCAATAGGAATAAATACGTTATTACTTAAAATAAGTAAATGCGTACACGTTTACGTATGAGTAATACTTAAATACATAAAATACATCAATAAGAAAAAGAAAAGAAAAACACAGTGACACTGTACGGTCGATAAGAATATACATATTTATTCATGTATAGCCACATTATTCCGTCACATTATTCCTGCCAGTTGATAATGTGAGCACTACGCACCGCCGAATCTCCAAAGAATGGCCCAGTAGCCATTAGCCTTGAGCCATTAGCCATTAACCAATACCCATTAGTCAATAGCATAATGGTCAAACATTAGCCATAGCCTCTAATAGCCATAGCTGGAGCTGGGCCGGTCTGGAGTTGGTGGCTCCGTTCCGGTATCCGTTCCGAACGGGAACGGCGAGCCTCTCTGGCTCGCCAGGCGGAGTGGGAACGTGAGACCGGCACCGAGCCGGGTCACCCGACCGTCCCCGACCACCGCCCCGCCCAGACCACGGCCCGGTACGCCCGGTACGCCCGGTACGGCAGGTAGACCGGGCCGGCCGGCGGCAGGGAGCTGCACCTCGCCCTCGTAGGTGACCTGCGCCTGGAAGCCGCTGTCGCCCTCCACCGAGTAGGTGACGATCTGGGTGCGTCCGTCGGGAAGCAGCACGCGGTACTCGCCCTGCGTCACCACGCCGTCGCTCTCCTGCGTGTGGCCGTACTGGTTGCCGTACTCAGGCTCATCCACGGCCCAGCTGAAGCTGTAGGGCGTGCCCGGCCCGATCTGCAGCCCGTCCGGTCGCAGTCTCGGTCCAACCGGCTCGATCAGGGCACCACGCCGAACGCTGCCAGCACTACCTAGTCCTCCGCCGAACCCTCCTCCGAACCCTCCGCCAGGCCGTCCGGCTGGAACTCCACCAAGACCTCCTCTGAATCCTCCGGCAGGTCCTCTCACAGGACCTGCATCAAGACCTCCTCTGAAGCCTCCGGCAGGTCCTCTCACGGGACCTCCACCAAGACCTCCTCTGAAGCCTCCGGCAGGTCCTCTCACGGGACCTCCATCAAGACCTCCTCTGAAGCCTCCGGCAGGTCCTCTCACAGGTCCTGCATCAAGGCCCCCACCGGGACCACCGTTCACGGGCGGAGGCGGCGCGCCATAAGAGGCTCCGTCCGGGGCGGGGGCGGCCGCCGCCGCCAGCAGCAGCAGACACACGCTCTGGTAACACCACATCGCTGCCAACGGCGAGACTCGTGGCTCGCTGGGCTGGGAGTGATGCTGCCGTCCCGGCGACGGGCTCTTATATAGCGCGCGGGCTGACACGGGGTGCAAGGTCGTGATGAGGGTTCCCTGCCAGAGCCACCGTCGGCTCCCATCCCGAGAGGGTTACCAAAGAAACGGGCCAGGCCGACGGGTCATACCTCGCCTTAAGTAAGCGTATGATGTGCGATGATGGGGTGGGGATAATTTTGTATAACAATGCAATTCAAGGAATGTTTGCAAACCCCGGTGTCGTCAGTCAGGATGAGAGGGATAGGTATCTCGCTTCACACGTGTGACGACAGAATGGTTTGATTTAAGCAGTATTGTATATTGTGTATATGCAGTTAGGGTGTAAGTAGTGTTCTGGCTCATGGGGGGGGGCATCATGTTAAGGGCTGTTTTGTAAAGGGTTCCCTAATAACTAAAGCGACTAAATCCGCCGAAAATTCACACATTTCTCAACTTCAAAAGAAATATAGTAGCACAGCGGCGTAGCAAAAATTTCGTGCGCCATTTGATAAAGTTTTGAAAATTTCACAACGGTCAGACAATTGTATGAAGTAAATGTATTATGTGGAGGCAAGCTGGATTTTTCCCATGAGGCACGTCCCGGGCCCAAAAGCGCGAGGTACCTCCATTTTTTGTTTGGAGCATGCTAGTAACGTGATGTATGCCCTGCTGTTCTTGTTCTATGTAAGGTAGAACATTTTGGAGTGTTGGGCCTTCTAGCTGACAAATGACTTGACCTTGGCACATGAGGGCGTGAACTTTTGGGACCGCTGCTGGAGCTTCTTTTAGCAGGGCACTTTCGCTTTTTTCAGCAATTGACCTTGCGTCGTGTATCCTGGTGTGTTATTAAATTAACCGATTGTGCTCAGCTATAATATTCAAAGAGCTCACCTATCCCCCTATCTTGTACAACGAGCTGGTTTGAAATATGCGGGCGGTTTTGTTGCCAGGAGGGTTAAAATGCACGCGCATTTAAACCACAAAATATCAAAATCGAAACGATAAGTATGCTTTAGGCACCCACTTTGCAGTCGTTGTCAGTTTATATCGTGTTTGTGACATATCAATGCGACTGACAATCAGGGTGAAATGCAATGGTGGCAGTTGCTTTCACATGGGGTGAACGAACGTCCCAACTTTGGCCCATGTACCTTCACGTTTGAAAAATAGAAAAAGGTCAGCTGTGATTTCCCCTAATTGTAACCATATGTATCGTCAAAATGGGTTATATGGGCCCATAACAGTCTCATCACGATGGAATTTAACCTGTGCCACAGGCAGGGCATGCTACCATCGAGGACAGATATCCGTCTGAGCGCTGCGTGTGCAAGCACCTTCAGTCTGCGTTGAAAGTGAACTGAGAACACTGCAGTTCTGAGTCTTTGTGACCATCTTCACCATATGCGATCCCACTCAGTATGCGAGCAAATGTGGCGTTAGCACACGTATTGCTGATACACTGAAACAGAGGTGCAAAAAGTGTCACGACTGTCACGAACACGAACACAAAACGTGAAATGTGTCACAATGACTCTCAGCACGATTTATATCTCCAACTTTCAAACATCATTTAATAAGTGAGGCACAGTCAATGATAGCATAGTTTATTTGGGAAAAAATAATGCCACAGTCACCTAACATTCGTCTCGTACGACTTGACTCCAATGGGAGCCAGTGGCGGCGCGTCCAGCACTATTCGTATTATACGAATATATGCTTTGGTCGTAATGTAGACTACAGCAATGAGCAATGTATTGTTAACCCATTTCAACAAGGGTCACGGGAGACGTGTACCCCCCCCCCCCAGCTTTTCTTGTTTTAACATTAGGCCTGTAGGCGTTGAACGGAAAGAATCAGATATTAGGAATCTGCCCCCCCCCCCCCCGCGCATCACCCAGCGAATCGGGGTCGGCCGGATGCCGCATCACCACGAGACGAGGTTTATCAAAGGAACAAAGCGAGACAAATCGGGAGATGCTGGCTATTGTCGCTCTCCCATCCATTACAGCAGTGTAATATATGATACTTCCCATGAATTTTAACTCGAAAATCAACGTAAAAGCGTTCGAAAGCTCTCAACAATGACATTCGAAATTACTTTAGGTATTCTTTTGTTCAGGTCAATATTGAGGTCACCAAAGGTCATCAAAGGCCAGATTTGCCAGTTTAGGGACTTCACTTCGAACACACCGACACACACAGTGTTTTTTTCAGTTCACTTCCAACACAGACTGAAGGTGCTTGCCAGGGGTGGTAAAGTGTTCTGTCCTTATGGATAAGGTCGGGGAAAAAATGCTCCTTCTCATGAAGTACTCGGGGTCAAAATGCCAGCAAAAATCATTACTATGTCATTTCTGTGAAAATTTACTAAGCGATCATGTTTTTAGAAATACTGATCGTCAAAACAACTTCAGATGTATTATTCACTTAATCATCATATTCATCACGTCAGTATGTATATACATTTACTTTTTATTAGCAGTTGCGTTTCAGCTCTGGATTGCCAATAATACTAAATTACATTAAAAAAAAATCGACGAAAACAAATCCGGACGATAGATTCAACAAGTGGGGTCATTGAACCAAAAATGCACCTGGGTCTTCACGAATGACCTATAATAACATGATCCAGAAGGAATTGGGCTGATATCATGCGTATCCTCAGAATCGGAAGCATTTGAATATTTCCCCATTGACTTATAATGGGAGGTCACGAAATTGACCCGACCTTAGGTCTCCGATATAAAAAAACGAGATATACGAATTGTAGGTACTATTACCCTTATGAAATCCTGTAAGTACGAAATCGATCGGCCAAAAACTGTGGCTGTGGTACGACCGCACACTTTTTGGAGGCGAGTCACGTGACCTGACCTGAGATGACCCGTGGTCAATAATTTTACATTATGTGGGCAATTGATGCCTTAACAGCTGTGCCAAAAACGGCGGCGCCGCGCGCAGCTGTTTTTTTTGCTATCCTCGAAAAACCTTAGGGTGGCGTCTAAACGCCCCACCCCCGGCACGGCGCGGGAAATCCGGACAGTCGATTCCCCGGGGGCGGGCCGGGGTGCTAGTGCATTTTCAATGGAGGTCCAGTGTCAGGACATTGGATTTCACTGTCCTGGGACCCCACCCCTTAACCCGCGAGTTACTGGGGGGGCTATTTTTTGCCCCCCCTCCCGTTATTTTGCAATAACTCCTAAACGAACAACCGTATCGTCACCAAACTTGCAGTAACTTCTCTCACATCAATTCTACACATGTTGGCAAAATTAAAAATATGAGGCTATGATAGGTCAACCGGGAATGACGTCAGAGTGACGTCATGTTCTTCGGTTTTTCTTGCAAAATAATGGTTTGCGGAAAACGCTGTCAAAGGTACGATATTTGAGATAAACTAAATTGTATTAAACCAAATTACTGACAATAGACCGCGCTATCAAACTGCTATCTCGGATTTTTGAGTTTGTTTGAAATTCAAAATTTTGAGAAATCCAAAGACATTTTTTTAAAACAAAATTTTCAAGAAAAAATCAGAACTATCCAAAAACCGGAATACATGTGATCGAGACGTATGCGGTGAATATGTGTACCAAATTTAAAGTCGATATCTTTAAAAATGACCGAGTTATGACCTTTAAATGACAAAAATCGACCACTTCTCACAGCATTACTATGACAAAAAATGCATTTCCATTTGTACTTTTTACTTCTATTTATATGGAACAAACAATGTTCTAAGGTAATTTTTCGCGTTTTAGACCAAAAACAAACCCATAAACATGTGTTACAACGCCTAATGACCGTAATCTGCAGTTTGACCTCGTGACCTCGGATGACCTTCACTTGACCCAAGGTCATAAACAGCTTATAAAGGTGCTTAGAAATGTCAGACACACGAATCATACCGATTTATCAACGGCTTTTGCGTTTAATATCGCAATTTTGCGCGACAGTTCCACCCATAGAGAACTTTTGACACGGTCAAACATTTTGTACTTGACCTGATCTGTGACGTCATCGGTGACCCTGAGGTCAACAATATTATGTTTCCCTCGATAAATTTCCCAGGGCTATCGAATGCCGTTTGAATTTTTACATTCGGTCCAGTAGTTCCGGAGATCAGAGGGGGGGGGGCTAAAAATAGCCCCCCCAGTAGGTCGCGTTATGAAATATACCCCAGTAACTCGCGGGTTAACTCGAAAATTAAAAGAGCTAGAAAGACGCGAGAAAAAAACGTTCAAAAGCTCTTGACAAGCACATTCGAAGGTACTTTAAATGTTTTCCACAAATTAATATTGAGGTCAGCCGAGGTCATCAAAGGTCAGATTTTCAAGTTTTATGACAACGCTCCAGAAACCCCCAGATATCACAGGAACGATGATAGGTAGGAACAAACTGAAAGAAACAATGGAACGCTTTTGAAAAACTAAATCGCCTAAGTGCCCTGAAATTTTATTTCAGGTCAAAAGTGTAGGCTCCAGAGATCATCAAATGTCAAAAAGGCAATTACAAAAAACGTTTATCACGAATAGGTTTTTACCTAGTAACGACAAGGAAATAATGTTGACGCCATCGTGCTTGTCTCGTCAAAATGCTTTGCCTCATATTAGTGTTGACCAGGTCAGGTCAACTTACAAATGTGACCTCAGGCCAGGGTCAAGTGGTGGTGATCTAAGTAGGTCATGTTGCATACGGAAAGACGTGCCGCGACGAGATAAACACATCGGTGTCGGTTTCACTTCTCTATCGTCAGTATGTCGAGAGTTATTGACACAAAACTGTTGGTGACCTCGGATGACCTCGGATGACCCTGTAGGGGTCACTGAACACAAATGGCACCTAGGTCATCAAGACTGTTATATAATAACATGATCCAGAAGTAATTTGACTGCTACCTTACGTCTCCTTAGAATAGGAAGCATTTGAATATTTCCCCTTAGACTTAAAATGGGAAGGTCACGAAATTAAACTGACCTTAGGTCGCTGATATTAAAAATCCAAGATAATCAGATTGTAGATATATGTGACCGTATGAAATCCTGTAAGTGTAAAACTGATCATCCCAAAACTGTGACTGTGGTACGACCACAAGTTTTTTTGGGAGGTGGGGTCACGTGACCTGGTCTGGGGACCTGACCTAAGATGACCAGATGATTTTTTAAACATAATGTGGACAATTGATGCACAAACAGCTATGCCAAAAATGGCGGAGCTGCGCTTCTCCGTTTTTCCGCTATCCGCGAAAAACCTGAGGGGGTGTCTACCCACGGCAAGGCGCTGGTTAAAATTTATAGGGATGATGTGAGCATGCAGCCAGGTGTTATGGTATTCATGTGAAGTAAAAAATGCCCCAGTTGTGCTGGGGTCATTTTTGTATGTGTCATTTTTGGTCGGGGCCACTCAAAGCACTTTTACTTCCCCTGGTAGCTTGCACGCGCAACGCTCGTAGAAATAGCTGTCCTCGGTGGTAACATGCCCTGCCTGTGACACAGGTTAAATTACATCGTGATGAGACTGGTAAATTACATCGTGTTGAGACCTCGAGCCTGCAACCCCTGGGCAGGTTCGAGGGCCCCGTTCACAGATTCAATGGCTCTCTGGATAAGCTCTAAAGGGCCCTGAACAGACTCAATGGCCCCTTGGCAATGGCCCATTGGCCCATATAACCCATTTTGACGATACATATGATTACAATTTGGGGAAATCACAGCTGAGCTTGTTCGATTTTTCAAACGTGAAGGTACATGGGTCAAAGTTGGGACGTTCGTTCACCCCATGTGAAACTGCCAACATTGCATTTCCTCATGATTGTCAGTCGCATTGATATGTCACAAACACGATATCAACTGACAACGACTGCGTGGTGGGTGCCTGAAGCATACTCATCGTGTCGATTTTGATATTTTGTTGTTTAGGCGCGAGCGCATTTTAACCCCCTGACAACAAAACCAGCCGCAATTTTCAAACCAGCTCGTGGTACAAGACAGTAGGATAGGTGAGCTCTCTAAATACTATAGCTGAGCACAATCGGTTAATTTAGTAACACCAGGATAAACGACGCAAGATCAATTGCTGAAGAAGAAAAAAACGAAAGTGCCCTGCTACAAGAAGCTCCAGTAGTGGTCCCACCAGGTTTCAGCTCACGCCCTCATGTGCCAATGTCAAGTCATTTGTCAGCTAGAAGGCCCAACACTCCAAAATGTTCTACCTTACATAGAACAACAACAGCAGGGCATAAATCACGTTAATAAAATTTTCAGGAATGACCGAGGACTTAAATAAACTGCCGGCCCAAGAGAGGTATTTATTTTACCATATGCCGTTTATGCATGTGTTCTTTAACAGATTGGATCTATTGAACTTCAAGTATTTAATCAGCATAATCAGCAAGAAAACATGCTAAAAAAATGGAGGTACCTCGCGCTTTCTGGGCCCGGCACGTGCCTCATGGGCAAATTCCAGATTGCCTCCACATAAAAATTATTTCATACAATTGCCTAACTGTTGTGAAAATGTCAAAACTTTATCAAATGGCGCACGAAAATACATTGATTTTGGCGCTACGCCGCTCTACTACAGGGAGGTTCACAACAAAATGATACATTTCATTTTGAATTATCGTGCAAACAAGTGCTCCAGGCATGGAGTGTAAATACCTCCCGGGGCCGGGAAAAGTTTGTTTCAGTCCGAGGTCAGCCTGACAAATTTTTCACGAGCCCGTAGGGCGGGTGCAAACATTTTCAGGATGACCGAGGACTTAAAGGGAGTGTGCCTACTGTTTTGAACTGTCAAAATTATTTTTCCTACAATAAGTAGCTATTGTTGTGATGGTTGGATACGATGAAATTAACATCTGGAGCCCCTTTAGTTGAATTTTCACTTATATTGTTTTCGATTATTTTTCGTTTCGATATCGAAAAAACGATTTCCACTACGGTGAAGGTAATCAGAGGTAACAATTTGTTACGTGAACGACGCACCTAAGACAAGCATGATGCATGCAAGCATGATGGCCGTCCAGGCTCTGTTGTTCGGCAGCTGCTATCAGCGCGTACGAGCTGTTTGTTCGAATTGCTATTGGCCGGCGATAACGATATGCTAGCAGTGTAATCGATAGTTGCAGTGTTTTTAGTAGCGGGAAGCCATCTGGAGTCTACCCGATAACTTTTTGCTCCCAAGCAAATTCCTGGAGTCTTTGAATATCTCAGCAACTAGGGTGAATCTGGAGAAATGAAGTAATGGTTCAATTCAGAAAATTGTGTTCTATAGACCAGTGTCAATAACCCCAACTAAGCGATGTGAGTAGGCACACTCCCTTTAAACAAACTGCCGGCCCAAGGGAGGTATTTATTTTACCATATGCCGTTTATGTATGTGTTCTTTTACAGATTGGATCTATTGAACTTCAAGTATGTAATCAGCCTATTAGGTACACACTGTGACATTCGTATATCAAGGCCTTTTTTTTCTGCATTTGGGTCCAATCATCAAGACCACCAAGAAAAGAGAAACACGATAAGAGAGAAGAAGAAAGCTAATAGAATCCAGTCGCAATTCAGATACTCTACTGTGAGGGAAAATAATGGAGCAACGGATCAAACTACTTCAAGAACACTGCAAAGAACAGAACAGTGTCAATCTTCTGGAGTGGTGCAAAATGAAACTCACTTTACTCTATTGCCCTTCTATCGATTGAAGCAAGGAAGGGTAATAGCGGGCACTATGCAGCGATCACCTTTCATTGCATGCTTTCAGTCGCCAACCTCTTCCAAAAGAATCACAAACCGTGACCGTAATCAAATCAGTAGACAAGTATAAATACGCAGTGCTATGAATTGTCGGCACGCGATTTCGTTTTGCCGTATGTTATTGGCGTCAGATATCCGAATAATATACGCATCAATATCTATTTGTGTGGTATTTAATACAATAAATAGGTACGTATGTGATAGTGCAACAATGTTTTAAGGCGATTCACAGGGTTTATTCGACAAATCCTGTAATCATAAATATAGCAAATATGTACGTGTGATTTTGGCACTTCCGCTCTGAATATTCTGTCAAATAATTGTCTGGGAAACTAAAAATGACCCGGGCCAAATCGTTTCCCAGATACCTTCAACACTAGCCGCAGCGGGCCGGAAGCATTTCCCAAAAGCACGTGCTAATGTTGAAAGGATATCTCGGCATATGGTAATTTCGAATACCAAACAACTCAGAATGTCATGAAGATTTATTCAGCATACGTCCTGATCACACCTCTCCCACTTCCAAGTCCCTACAGGACATGTTCCAGATGGCGTCCGTTTCGGGCGACGCACAGCTCTGCCCGCCGCCGGAGGTTCTCCCCCGCTCTTTGGCACGTGTCGGCGGAGAGGGCCCGCACAGCAGCTCCCACTGCCCTCTTCAGCTGCTTCAGGGTTCGTGGGTTCTTCTTGTAGACCATCCCTTTCAGGTGTCCCCACAGAAAGAAGCTGAGGTCGGGGGAGTTGGACGGCCAGGGGTGGGGGGTTATGCGCGAGATCACGCGCGCGCCGAAGTGCTCCTGGATCAGCCGGATGGTTGCACGATAAACGGCGCGAGGTCAATTGCTGAAAAAAGCGAGAAGAAGCTCCAGCAGCGGTCCCACCAGGTTTCAGTTCACGCCCTCGTGCGCCAAGGTCAAGTAATTTGTCAGGTATTTGGGTCAACAGTACAAACTGTTCTACCTTACATAGAACAAGAACAGCAAGGCATCACGTTACTAGCATGCTCCAAAAAATGAAGGTACCTCGCGCCTTCTGGGCCCGGCACGTGCCTCATGGGCAAAATCCAGCTTGCCTCCACTTAAAAAAATAACTTCATACAATTGCCTAACTGTTGTGAAATTTGCAAAACTTTATCAAATGGCGCACGAAATTTTTGCTACGCCGCTCTACTATTATATTTCTTTTGATATATTTATATATATATATATATATATATATATATATATATATATATATATATATATATATATATATATAATTATTATGAACTAGTTAGGTCAACTCCAAAATTTGACCTAAAAAATTTCCCCTAAACCTAAAAATCCAACCTAAAAATCCTGGCGACGTCACTGCACGTACCCATACACGATTTGAAGCAGCCAACACAGTTCAGCTGTGTGCGTTGTCAAGACAGGTGAGCACACTCGGCTCCAGAGCGGCTTGTGTATCATGTGCAACAACATACACAAGGGAGAATCAGTTCGCTTCCGTCGGATAGGCGGCCGCCTGGCGGCGGCGCTGTACTTTAACTGCGCCTGACAACCGCAGCATGGCGCCACCATCGGGCACCTGCCGCTGCATGCGTGAAAGCCGGGCGGACGCGGCGACAGACGGCTGACGAAGTGTCGCGCCTTCCCGCGGCACTCTCGCAACGAGTCCTGATGGGAATGGTGTTTTGTTGTGCATGCGTGTTTGAAACATTTTGTATCGATGCAGTTAAACACATTGTTCTCCCATCGATGTCGGTCATCATGCACGTCAACGGGATTGAGGCGAATATGGGTGAGGGGTCGAACGGATGAATCTGGATGAACACTGTGGCCATGTCAAATGTGTCACCGCACTGTGAGGAAAAGCCGTAACGATGTCAAGCCATTAAATGACACTTCATGTCGCGGTACCTGGGGGCCGAATTTCCCCATGCCAGGTTAGGTGGGCGCCACTTGAAGCGTTTGTACTACTCCTGATTACCACCTCCGGAGGATTTCTAAAAAGCAACTTAAATGAATAGCGGGGATCAACAATCATGTATGCTCAAGCTCAAACTTGTTCCTGCAGCACCTAAAGCAGTGTATCAGCCAAGCATTTTTATTTTTTTTCTGACTCCAAAACGTTGGTCCCAGCTGTGCTCAGTACTAGATTCATGATGGCCGCTCTCATCCAGTTTGACTGTGGTATTGGCGCCCGCCCAAAGTCGAAGCGTACGAATTCACCGAGACTTGACCTTGAAAAGTCTATCTGTATTATAAGGTATAGGTCACATAACTCCTACGGTCCTAAAGTCGAGCAATAGCAATTCTTGCTGTTTTATTATGGAAGAGGCTGAGGTTGTTGTAAATATAATTAACTGCAGACGCTTTTTAATTTTAAAGCGCTCTGACGGGATGACGGATGACGGGTGATGTTGAGTTTGAAACATTCAAAGGAAAATAACAGTCCGCAAGGAAGTGATTCTAAATAGTGATGTGGCGACTCCAATTTTACGAATGCTTGGCAAGCATGAGTGGTGCAAATGTATTTTTTTGGGATCTAATGGGGAGAGTTTCGGGAACCAAATTTTGCAGGTGAAATCGGACATGCTTAATCGACCGATACACACCAAAACTCTATATTGGCCTGCGAGGTGGCAATGTCCCTTTAACCCGCCATTGACTGGGGGGGGGGGGCGTTTAACGCCCCTTCTGATGAATGTTCGTAATAGCTCAACAACTAATAGAGCTCTCAACGTGAAACTTCGGGTACTTTCTTATAAACCACGCTTACGTATTCTCTGAAAAATAAAGAAATTTCGTCGAATATTTTTAGAGTTATATCGAATTTAGTGACGTCACTACACACAAGTTTTACACCAAAATCAGCTAAACTTTGCCAGGCCGTAGAAATGCTATATTTAAAGAAACATGCAATACAAAAAACGCCAAAAGATAGAAAATTGTAAGGGCTACAAATCTACTATATCTGCATTTGGAAAATTTTGGGGTTTGACCCCCCAAAAAATAAAAAAATGGGTGGAAAATGCCCACACAATTATTTAAAAAAAAGATATTAAAAAAGCCGGAAATATTCAGAGAACCGCATATGGGAAACTACCCTACCAAATTTTAGATTGATATCACCATTTTTTTTGCTGACGTATGGCATCTAAAGTATGAGTAACTCATGGCGTCATATTTAAAAAAATTTTTTTTTGCCTTTTTGGACCAGATAGAGACAAATAGCTTGCATCACTGTATTTCTGAGACAAAACTGGTCTTGAAACATGCCTTTGTTATTTAGATTTATCAATACAAATGTTTGACCTTCAGTGACCTGAACTTGACCTTACCTTGATATTAACGTCACGTAAATGACGTCAGGTGGTAAAATGACTATCACTATCGAATTATAAGTGGAAAAACTAATAAAACATGTGTTACATGACTTTCGTAGATATTTTAAGCATAGTGACCTTTTGTGACCTGACTTTGACCTTGACCTTGGCCAACAATCTCACTTAAGGTCATGCGGGATGTCATACCTTTAGCAGCGATTTGGGTGATCATGGTCGTAATCGAAGGCTTTGGATGGAAAATATGGTCAATAAGCTCAAATACGTTGATTTTGACCCTTGACCTGACCGGACCTAACATTTGACCTCACGGTGACATTTTTGAGAATGCCTTAGATTCATCTCATTGAGAGCTTTTGATTGCCGACTTGCGCGTCTCGCTGCCATCATTGGTTCAGAAGATAACCAGGGAGGGGGTTTAACGCGCCCTCCCCCCCCCCCCCCCCCCCAGTCAATGGCATTCGGCTGAGACCCCAGTCAATGCCGGGTTAACATAATTCTCGCAGGGAATAGGGTTAATGAGTAATAAGGAGTTTTAGAGTCATCGTGCCACTTTATAGCATGTCAGCTTATTGTGCCACTCCTGAATGAGTCGCATATAACTTTTAAGTCCTCTGGCCCATTGATAGGATACTACCGGTTATGCCACTCCTGGATGCGTTAGGTTAGCTCGTATGAGCAAAAAGGTTGGATCTTAGCCGTTTCAAGTAAAAAGGTCGGCGACATGCCGGTACTTGAGGCTGCATTATCATACCTTAAGTTGCACATAGAGAGTTCACATTTTGCATGGACGTAAATGAGTCACCAGTAGCTGTGACTCATCTCACTTTTCGCTAGAATATAGATCAGATCAGATACATTTGCATCATATCCACGACAAGGCGGCTTTTCAATGTTGCACGTCATCTTAAACTAGTCGGATACCGTATACACAACACCATTCAAACACCCATTCGTTCATACACAATCATTCGCCAGCTGAGTTCCGCGACAGTAGCTCACGCTTAAGAGTTGTGCGGAAGTGGCGATCGCTCACATGAACTTTTGCCTTATTCAGCATTTTGACGCCGCGATAGCGAAGTCGTCGCCTGCCAGCTTCCGTCCTAATGCGAGGCAATGATAGGTGATTGACATGTCGGGTTGCGTGAGAGTGAACCTGGCTGGTGGGCCGTCCGATGGTACTGAACATGTCCTCTGGCTTACAGGCCATTCCCACGGAACGCACCATACACACTGCGTGGTACTCTACGAGCTGTTTGGCGTTCAACCAGCCAAGGTTTTGCACAACATCAGATACATGTTCATGACGTTTGTTCCCGCTCACTACACGCGCACCAAAGTTTATGACTTTTTGGATGCGTTGAATCTGGGTGTTGTTACATGTTCCATACACAGATAGGCAGTAGCGAATCACGGACAGTACGAGAGCCTGAACTAGAGTCGACATAGTGTTGTTCGGAATGACATGACGCTCATGGTTTAATGCTATCAACATCCCGGTGCACCTATTGGTAACGGCACTTATATGTGGTTGGTAGCTAAGGTGTCGATCTAGCAGTATTCCTAGGTTTTTTACCACCTCGGACTCGTGAATTCGGGAACCAATGAATGACAAAGTCACCGTGGAAGCGTTTCTAAGCATGGCAGGTGTACCCAAAACAATCATCTGAGTTTTCTTCTCGTTAACCTTCATCCGATGGTGGCAGAACCACTGGAACAGTGAGCTTAGGTTGTCCTCCATCTGCGCTACCAACCGTGGCATCTCACTTTTCTTGCCACTGATGATTATTTGAACGTCATCTGCGTACTGAACCAGTGTGACGTCATCGCTCACGTGAAGGCCGAGGTCGTTTGAGTAAAGTGAATATAGGGCGCAGCTCAGTGATCCACCTTGGTACACTCCGGTTGTGTTGGATTTGAGAGCAGACCTGATTGCTGTACCATCTGCACCTCGAATCAGTACCTGTTGTGTATGATCTGCCAGGTAATTTCCGAACCACTCGTCAATACCGTATGTGCTCAGCTTATCCAATAGGTTCTTGTGTGGTACTACATCAAAACATTTTGACTGGTCGAGCAAGGCTAGGATAGAAATTTCTCCTCTGTCCATGGCCTGAAGGGCTTTATCTGTGATAATGCCGAGTGCTGTTTCTGTTGAGTGTTGTTTGCGGTATCCGTGCTGATGGCATGCTAATAAATGATTTGATTCTAGGTAATCGTTAAGCTGAGTCTGAACTAGTTTTTCCACAAGCTTCATGATCGCTGGTAAAATTGATATCGGTCGAGTATCAGCAGGTTGTTTTGGCGTTTTACCCTTCGGAATGGGTATAACTAGCGCTTGTTTCCAGGACACGGGGACAAGTCCACTATGGAGGCTGGAATTTACAACATCGAGTAACACGTCATCGAATCCGAAAAAGTCTTCTGGAGCATAACTATGCTTATTCCATCGTTGCCTACTGAAGTGGATGATTTCATGGACAGTAAGTAGTGTGGCGAGCAGCGTTTCTAAATCAACAGGTCGAACCTTGAACGAGCTGGTGGTCACACGAGGCAATCTTGTGTTCACGGATCTTGTGGTTGGAGGGATGCTGCTTGATGTCGTAGGTCCGATGTTAACGTAATAATTGTTGAGCGCATCCGGGGTGATGTTGGGCGGCTGAGTTGTTTCCGTTGTCTTCCCGATGACCGGCTTCAGAGCTCGCCACAGGCTGGCACGGCCTTCCTTGGCTATCTCGCGCTGGTAGTATACTCGCGAGTCTCTCCGTGTAGCTGCGCGACACTGCCTGTTGACGTCACGGTAGGTATCGCGGTCCCGCTGGGCGAGCGCGGCGCGGCGGCATTGCAGCAGCTGCCGCGTGTCAGCTGACAGAGGCGGTCCTGTGTACACGCGCTGGCGGGGGCGCCGAACTGGTGCACTCGGTCCAACGCTGCGAGGAATATGCGCTGAAATTCTCTCCACTTGAGCTCGGGCCCATTTGAAAACCAGACCGGTAACCAGTCCAAATGACGCTGAGTCTGGCTAAAGGAGTTCGGGTCGACGTTACTGAGGGACCGCCGCATGAGGCAGGCACCGCCCGTGAGTACAGCCTTGCTACTGTGCCGCATGGCTACACGTGTGATATCGTGCGGGCTGCCATAGTGGCATCGTGTGACACCAGCACGACATATCAACTCGGGTCGGTTAACAGCAACAACGTCCAAGAGGGTGCCAGCTGGCCTATACGTCGGATACACAGTATTGACGACATTCAATCGATATGAGGTAAACAGGGACAGGAGGGTGTTACCTCTAGCGCCGTCACTGCATTTCAACAAACAATGGTTGAAATCTCCTGCAATAACGACTGTTGCGCGCGGGAAGTTAACTAGCATGTGGTGTAACTGACATTCGAAGTCATCGAGATCGACGGCGAGCAAGCTTACAGTATTTGCAGGAACACGGTAGACCGATGCTACGAGCAGAGGTGGGTGCCTGCCTGCTCGTACTAGAACCCACATGATCTCTAGATTAGAGTTTTCATTCCCGGTGATCGGCGTGGGCAGCACTTGACAGTTGAGACGGTCACGAACGAGCACTGCTACACCGCCGTGTCCCCTGGCGAGTCGTGACTCAGCAGGCCGGACCCGACGGAGCAGTCTGTACCCTTGCACTGTCAGCAGACGGTCAGGTATTCTGGGCACGAGCCAAGTCTCACTGATGACGAAAATGTCAAAATCGTACACGGTGTGCAGATATATATATATATATATATATATATATATATATATATATATATATATATATATATATATATATATATATCACTTTGTTGTGCCTCTCTTGAATGAATCACCAGTAATATGAGAGTCATCTGACCACTTCCTAGCATGTCAGCTTATTGTGTCACTCCTGATTAATTCAAATTCCTCATTCGACTCATGATGCTTCCCTCGGATGTTACCGGTTATAACACTCTTTAATGAGTCACACTCAACTTTTGACTCATCTCACCTCTCCCTAGGATGTCAGCAATTTGTATCACCCCTGTATGAGTCAACAGTATTTTTGGATTCATCTGACTTCTTCCTAGGATGTCACTTAGTTGTGCCTCTCCTGGATGAGTCAGCCGTATTTTCAGTTTTTACTCATCTGGTTGCCCCCAGGATAACTCATCTGGTTGCCCCCAGGATAAGTCATCTGGTTGCCCCCAGGATATCAGCTCGTTGTACGGGTCCTGAATGGTTCACCAGTAATGTTTGACGAAATTGATTCCTCCTTATCATATCTTCTTGTTCTTTTCCGCCGTTCCTATATGAGTCATCAGTAATTTTGAGTCATCTGACCACTGCCTAGCATGTCAGCTTACTGTGCCACTCCTGAATGAGTCGCATATAACTTTTGACTCATCTGCCCATTCCTAGGATGTTGCCGGTTATGTGACTCCTGAATGAGTCACCTTCAACCTTTGACTCACCTGACCCCTACCTAGGATGTCAGCTTGTTTTCCCACTCCTGAATGTGTCGATTCACCTTTTGACTCATCTGACCTCTCCCTAGGATGTCAGCAAGTTGTCCCACTTCTGAATGAGTTATCCGTCTTTTTGACTCATCGGACTTTTCGCAAGGATTTCATTCCTTTGTGCCTCTCCTAAATGAGTCATCTGAAATTAGAGTACTCTAACCACTCCCTGGCATGCCAGCTTGTTGTGCCACTCCTTAACCCGCGCACTGCTGGGGGGTTGATTTTCCCCCCTCATGTTTTTCAAAGATAGCGAAAAAACCGCGGCGCGCAGCGCCGCCGGGATTTGGCATACCTGTTAGGACATCAATTGCGCACACTTTGACAAAAAATAACCTCGGGTCATCTCAGGTCAGGTCACCAGACCAGGTCAAGTGGCCCCACCTCCAAAAATGTTTGCAGTTGTGTCAAAGCCAGAGTTTTTCACCGATCAGTTTGAAACTTGCAGGATGTCATGATGGCATACGTACTTACAATTCGTTTATCTCGGGATTTTTATATCGGTGACTTAAGGTCAGGTCAATTTCGTAACCTCCCCATAATAAGTCAAGGGGGAAATATACAAATGCTTCCTATTTCAAGGATATGCATGATATTAGTCCAATTACTTCTGGATCATGTTATTATAGGATATTCTTGATGATCCAAATGTAATTTTTGTTCAGTGACCCCTATGTGGTCATTTGAGGTCATGCGAGGTCATTATCACATTTTTTTTGTCAATAACTCCCGACATAATGAAGATAAAGCAGTATAACAGACATAAATGTGTTTATCTCGTCGAGACACGTCTTCCCATATGCAACATGCCCTACTTGGGTCACCAGTTGACCTTGACCTGAGGGCAGATTGTTAAGTTAATTTAACAAGGTCACCATATACATCATTCGAAGCGTCTTGACAAGATAAACACAATGGTGTAAACCATTTTTCGTTATCTTTATTAAGTAAAAAGTTAATAGCAAAAAACGATTTATAAAAAAAAAGCATTTTTCTTTTCTTTTTGAGCTCTGGAGCCTCAAATATTGACCTGAGATCAAATCTGAGGACATTTACCCTTGAAAATTTCACTGTCTCGCGTTTGCTATTTACCTTTTGTTTCTAACTAGCATCGTTTCTGAGGTATATGGGAATTTCTGGAGCGATGTCCTAAAACTGGAAAAACTGGAAAATTTGACTTTTGATGACCTCTGGTGACCTCAAGTTTGACCTGACCTAAACGAACACTAACTACTGTTGATAGAATATGTATCAAGCTATCAAATACCTTTTTCCGCTTCTCGCTACGTAGCGTAGTTTTCGAGATCTCAGGGGGGGGGGCGGAAATCAACCCCCCCTGCAGTTCGTGTTCGGCGCAAAGCCACTGCAGTGCGCGGGTTAATGATTCGCATAAAACTTTTGACTCATCTGACCCCTCCCTGGGATGTCAGCATGTTTTCCCACTCCTGAATGAGTCACCAGTATTTTTAACTCATCTGACTTCAAGTATTTTTTTACTCGTCTGACTTTTCCCTAGGGAAAACATGCTGACCTTTGATGACCTCTGGTTTGGCCTTCGTTGCACTTCGTTGGTGGCGAACACGTTCGCCATGGTCAAAATATAGTGTATTTTGGTCGAATTATACTCTTATTGTTCGATGAAACTCCATTATCATTTTTGATATTTTTATCAAAGTGTTTTTTTTAATACAGGGATACATCGATAGCTCAATACAATGATAAGAATACAATACATTTTACTTGAACCGACCTTCATTGCCATGGTCTCACTTTAAAGCATCAATAGGAATAAATACGTTATTACTTAAAATAAGTAAATGCGTACACGTTTACGTATGAGTAATACTTAAATACATAAAATACATCAATAAGAAAAAGAAAAGAAAAACACAGTGAGACTGTACGGTCGATAAGAATATACATATGTATCCCAATTCATGTATAGCCACATTATTCCGTCACATTATTCCTACCAGTTGATAATGTGAGCACTGCGCACCGCCGAATATCCAAAGAATGGCCCAGTAGCCATTAGCCTTGAGCCATTAGCCATTAACCAATACCCATTAGTCAATAGCATAATGGCCAAACATTAGCCATAGCCTCTAATAGCCATAGCTGGAGCTGGGCCGGTCTGGAGTTGGTGGCTCCGTTCCGGTATCCGTTCCGAACGGGAACGGCGAGCCTCTCTGGCTCGCCAGGCGGGGTGGGAACGTGAGACCGGCACCGAGCCGGGTCACCCGACCGTCCCCGACCACCGCCCCGCCCAGACCACGGCCCGGTACGCCCGGTACGCCCGGTACGGCAGGTAGACCGGGCCGGCCGGCGGCAGGGAGCTGCACCTCGCCCTCGTAGGTGACCTGCGCCTGGAAGCCGCTGTCGCCCTCCACCGAGTAGGTGACGATCTGGGTGCGTCCATCGGGAAGCAGCACGCGGTACTCGCCCTGCGTCACCACGCCGTCGCTCTCCTGCGTGTGGCCGTACTGGTTGCCGTACTCAGGCTCATCCACGGCCCAGCTGAAGCTGTAGGGCGTGCCCGGCCCGATCTGCAGCCCGTCCGGTCGCAGTCCCCGGTCCAACCGGCTCGATCAGGGCACCACGCCGAACACTGCCGGCACCACCTAGTCCTCCGCCGAACCCTCCTCCGAACCCTCCGCCAGGCCGTCCGGCTGGACCTCCACCAAGACCTCCTCTGAATCCTCCGGCAGGTCCTCTCACAGGACCTGCATCAAGACTTCCTCTGAAGCCTCCGGCAGGTCCTCTCACGGGACCTCCATCAAGACCTCCTCTGAAGCCTCCGGCAGGTCCTCTCACAGGTCCTGCATCAAGACCTCCTCTGAAGCCTCCGGCAGGTCCTCTCACAGGACCTCCACCAAGACCTCCTCTGAAGCCTCCGGCAGGTCCTCTCACAGGTCCTGCATCAAGGCCCCCACCGGGACCACCGTTCACGGGCGGAGGCGGCGCGCCATAAAAGGCTCCGTCCGGGGCGGGGGCGGCCGCCGCCGCCAGCAGCAGCAGACACACGCTCTGGTAACACCACATGGCTGCCAACGGCGACACTCGTGGCTCGCTGGGCTGGGAATGATGCTGCCGTCACGGCGACGGGCTCTTATATAGCGCGCGGGGTGACACGGGGTGCAAGGTCGTGATGAGGGTTCCCTGCCAGAGCCACCGTCGGCTCCCATCCCGAGAGGGTTACCACAGAAACGGGCCAGGCCGTCGGGTCATACCTCGCCTTTACGCACGAGTCACTGGGGGGGGGGGGGGGGGGGTAGCCTTCCTGAGGAATACTAGAAATATCTCTAAAACTAACGCAGATATCGACGCCAAACTTTCAGTACCTTTCTGGGCATCATTTGTACACCTTTTGGCCAAAGTGAAGCAATTTCGTCAAAACATTTGTGAGATATAGTGAATTTAGTGACGTCACTACACACGATTTTGACACAAAAATCAGCTAAACTTTGCCAGACCGTACAAATGCCACATTAAAAGCTAAATGCAATAAAAAAAACTATAAAAGGTAGACAATTGCAAGGGATACAAATCTCAAAATTTCGAAAATGTTAGTTTTTTACCCAAACAATTAAAAAAAGTATTTTTTAATGCCCACAAAATCAAATTTTTGAAGGATATTGAAAAAACGGAATATATGTCAGATAACGACATATGGGCAACTACCATAACAAATTTCAAAATGGTATCATCTTTTTTGACTAGCATGGCATATAAAGTATGGGTAAATCACGACGTCATATTTTTTAATTGCTTTCTTTTGCTTGTATGGACCAGATACAGACAAATAAATGCCAGCAATTATTTGTAAGACAAAACTGATATAGAAACATGTTTTTTCATTTAGATTTATCAATTTCAAATTTTGACCTTCAGTGACCTGAACTTGACCTGAACTTGACTTCACGTAAATGAAGTCAGGTGGTAAAATGACTATCACTGTCGAATTATACGCGTAAAAGCATCCATAAAACATGTACTGCATGACTTTCGTAGATATTTTGTGTATAGTGACCTTTTGTGACCTGACCTTGACCTTGATCTTTTCAAACAATCTCACTTTAGCTCATGTGGGATGTGTATCATACCTTTGACAGCACTTTGGGTGATCATAGGCTGTAGGCGCAATCGAAGGCCATGTATGGCAAGTATTGTCCATAAACTCAAATACCTAGATTTTGACGTTTGACTTGACCGTGACCTGACATGTGACCTTAATTTGACATTTGTGGCAATTGCCACCCCAGTCATGAAGAATGCCACCCAGTGACGGCACTTTGCCACCCCAGTTAAAAAGATGCTGAACCGTCCCTCTCGGCGATAAAGTAACTCCTGGCAGATGAGGCCGCCCCTTTGCATCAAAGAACGCCAATCCAAATGAAAATACCATCCATTTTAGTCAAATAGCGTACCCCTCCATTAGATGAAAGCACCCCATAAGTACCCCGGAACATGTCAAGCCGCCCTTGTCAGGTGTAGTTCGACCCTCCATAACATGATGCCGCCCCCCCTCACCGGCACCAAATATCGCCCCTTTAGAATTCAGTCATGAAGAAAGCCGTCCCTTTCGGGCACATTCCGCCCCTCCGAGGGCGCCCCATGGCAGCGTATAGCGCCCCTGGAACATGATAAGCTGCCCCTGTCAGTTACAGTGCGCCCCTCCATCAGATACAGTCGATCCCTTGGCATCAAAGAGCAAGTGCGTATTTTAACCCTATTCCCTGAAGCCGGCCAGAATTACGTTAACCTGCGGGGGGGGGCAGATTCTGCCCCCCCAGAGATCTCGAGAACCGCTCGGTCTATTTCGATGGGGAAAACGCAATTCGATTCGTCATGACAAGATCTCTCTCTTTGGATCCCGAAATATTTATTTTCTTCAAAAAATTGGGGGCCAGGGACAAAAAATCCGAAAATTTTGGGTGTTCTTTGAAAGGTCATTGCGGCCATGTGGCTCGACCGATTTTCATGCTCCAGACGTTTTTGAGCTTCAAATGTACTGGTATTTAATATATAAAAAGACAAAAACAAAAAACAAAATCATAGGCGTATTCAGGTTTTTTTTTTCTATGCCGCCACCCATTAACAGGTGACCAGGAGTGCCCCCGCCCTCGATCCCATCGACGCACATCACCTTACTTTAACACCAGAGAACAAAAGAGAAAATGTCGCGGCACTCCCAGCTAGGAAATGGAAGAAGAAATAAAAAAGCAAATGAAGAGAGGAAGGCTAAGTGGTCAGTGGTAATGTGGTTAAAAATAAGAAGGCAGAAAGTAGTCATTGCTGAAATCAACAAGTGACTGCCCCCTAACTACGCCCCTGGGAATCATACATTCTGACATTCACACATACGTAACCGAGTTAGTAAGGATTGCAAGTGTGTGCCCCACTGCCTGCTGCCCCAATCTCGTTGCCATCAATAAAGGTTTGCCAGACAGTGAGGCAGGATACAATTTCATTCATACAAAGGTTGGGGAAGGCAGGTCCTGGTCTAGGCAAGCAGAAGGTCTATGCTGGAACCCGGTGAGCCCCCCAGCTAAGCAAAGCTTGTTGCTGTTCGATCTCACCCAGGTTCCAGCGTCGGTTAGTCGGGGTGGCTTTCGCGCATGATATAATTAATTGATCTATAAGTTGAAACATGATCTAATTAATTCATATTTCAAGAAAGCAGAAAAGAAATAGAGGTACTATATTGCTCAAAACGTTTGTATGTAATGTGTTTGTAAGGGAATGTAAGGGAATGTAAAATGGGGGGATTTTCTGGGAAAAACATGTGTTGTTCGTGATTGTTTGGGACGACATGAACGTCACATGTGGGAATTATATGCTGTAATTTGTTAAATTTGATATATTGCGCATAGGCGGATCTAGGAAAAAACATGTGGGGCACCATGCGCGTAACGCTTTTATCATCTTACTAATTTGAAGTTGAACCTAATTTAAGGATGGGTATCGCCTCCCATTCTTTTTATCCTGAGTGCGCCTCTGCCCAAAAAATATGTACAGTCCCAGTATCTATGATGCATATTGCATTGAAATTGTTTCTGACGCATTTATTGCACTGCAAACCACGAAGGAAGTATGCGACGCAAAACCGCATTCGTAACACCCTCCCCAAAACAGAAGCCTGGAACCGCCTCTGCAGGACCGATTTTTTCAAAATTTTGACAGAACACGCGCCATTCAAATTTAGGAAAATTAAAAACGTTTCAGGGCGTTTCAGGCCTAACGGTTTAGAAGCGGCAAGTGAAAACCTACCGAGTGGGGCAGAATCTGCCCCCCCCCCCCCCCCCACCCGCAGAGAATAGGGTTAACATAGTAACTGGGGAGGCCATTGCCTCCCCAGTCATGAAGAATGCCTCCCCAGTAACGGCACTTTGCTTCCCCAGTTTAAAGGATGCTGAACCGCCCATCTCGGAGATGAAGCAGCCGCCAGCGGATGAGGTCGCCCCTTTGCGTCAAAGAACGACAATCAAAATTAAAATACCGTCCATTTGAGGCAAATAGCGCACCCCTCCATGAGATGATAACGCCCCATGGCAGCGTAAAGCGCCCCCGGAACATCACAAGCCGTCTCCGTCAGGTGCAGTGCGCCCATGCATCAGATGATGCCGCCCCCGGCATGAAATAGCGCCCCTGGAGAATAAAAGCCGCCCCTTTTGGGTACATTGAGCCTCTCCAAGGACGCCCCCATTGCAGCGTATAGCGCCCATGGAGCATGGTAAGCCGCCCCTGTCAGGTGCAGTACGCCCATACATAAGAAGATGCCACCCCTCGGCATGAAAGAACGCCATGGAGAATACAAACCGGAGCGCTCTTGAGCTCTCTTGTGCGGGTAAAGTGAGTCCCAGGCGCCCACACAGGATTTTCGTAAGAGGGGGGGGGGAGACCTCAAGGTGGCCCCGTCGGACCACGAGGGGGTCCCACCATTGCGGACCCAATAAGGACCCCTGAAGTAGCTACACTACTGAGTACCGACTACACCTTCATCCAGCTGCCAATCTCCACATCCACTGTCTCAGAGGAAACCCCCACGATGCCGAACCCCAACAGCAACAACAACGCCTTTACATCTGTCAATGCATGTCCATGTCCGCCACGTGATGATGACCCCAAACGCGCCAATTTAAAAAGAACAATAACAGAGCGCGTCAAGAGCCTTATTCGGTAGCAGGGCTTCACAAACACCCGCCACGTTGGCAAGCAACGTGCTGTTAAAACCTCCATCCTACGTTGCTAGACAGTGTGTTTCACAGCTTCACAATGTTTGTGAAGCTCTGCTACCGAACAGGGCTATGCTTCCTAAAAGTACAACGTTGTAGATATTTGCTGTGCGTTCAGTATCTATAAAATGTTGGATAATTTTCCGGGATCATGGAACATTTTCCGGAGCACGTTCGGTATCTGGAAAATGACAAATCACCCCGATAATTTTCGGTCGTGGCCGAGAATCGTGGAAAATGTCCGGAGCAGGGTCGCTTGGATATTATTCATTCATCGTAGTCAGCTGTCTGTCGCTGCGTCCACCGGCGGCCATTCGCTGTCTTTTAACCCGCGCCCCGCTGGGGGGGGGGGGGGGGGGGGGGGGGGGGGGAGGGGGGCAGAATATGCCCCTCCAGGATTTTCTCAATACCTTGAAAACCATTATTTATATCGACGTGAAACGTTTAGTACCTTATTCCGCATCGATTCCCCGTATTCTTGCCACGTTTCAATAAAATTGGTGGATAACTGTGGGATATAATGACGTTTTAATGACGTCATATCATGCCATTTTTGATGGAAAAGGATAAATGTTTGAAAAATCGAAGAAAATCTAGTTCTGATGCAAATTGCAATTACAAAACGTCTCAATAAAGTAAATCACCTTCTCTTCAAATTAGTTATCTCGTATGTTCAACTTTTTGGGGTTTGACCCTCAAAAATTAAAAACAATGATTGTTTTGGAAAAATGTCAACAAAATCAAAATTTCAGATATAAAAAAACGGAATATTTATTGGAGAACCAGGTATGGACGATAACAAAAACAAATTTCAAAGAAACATGTTTATTTTGTAATGCATTATGGCTCCCTAAGTATAAGCAACTCATAACGTCATTTTTTTAAGTTGCGTTTTTTGGGTGACAAGATCCCGACAAATAAATGCCACTTCTGTATTTCTGAGACAAAATTGGTCTAGAAACATACCTTTTTATTTAGATTAACACGCGCCCTGGAGGGGGGGCGAAATCCGCCCACCCCTCCGGTTTTCGAGGATAGCGCAAAAACGGCGGCGCGCAGCGCCGCCGTTTTATGTATACCTGTTTAGAAATGAACTTCCCGCATTATGTGAAATGATTGGCCTCAGGTCATCTCAGGTCAGGTCACCAGACCAGGCCACGTGATGACCTCAACTCCAAAACGTTTGCAGTAGTACCACAGCCACAGTTTTACGCCGATCGGTTTCAATCTTGCAGGACTTCATAAGGTCATAGATACCAACAATTTGTTTACCTCGGATTTCTAATATCGGTGAACTAAGGTCAGGTCAATTTTGTGACCGCCAACACGGTTTTATCAATAACTATCGACATAATGAAGATAGAGAAGAGAAAACAGTACCAATATGTTTGTCTCGTCGAGACACGTCTCCCAATATGCAACATGACCAACTTGGGTCACCACTTGACCTTGACCTGAGGTCAGACTTCTCAGTTGACCTAACCCGGTCACCATGAATATGATTCGAAGCGCCTTGACAAGACACACGCGATGGCGTAAACATTATTGCTTTATCTTATTTAGGTAAAAGGTTATTTGGGGAAAACAGTTTTGAAAACAAAATCACCTTTTTGACATTCGATGACCTCTGGAGCCTAAACTATTGACCTGAGCTCAAATCTGAGGACACCTATGCCAAATCTGAGGACTCGATTGCTTTTTCCCGTTTGCTGCTAACTATTATAGTTCCCGAGATATTTGGGGTGTTCGAACCGAAGTCTTGAAAACTTGAAAGAAAGTTCTCAAAGAAATTCCTATTGATTTTAAGGTCAACTAATACCAATTACAGCCTGAGTTGAGTTAAGTACGTGTTTTACAACGCACGCAAAAAAAAACAAAATAATATCCTTGCACCGAACGCTCTGCGGAGCGATAATTTTCACGCTGAATCAATTCACGGATGCACATGACGCATTACGTCACGGGCCGCGGACAGTCGTGGCATGTGCTAAGACGAACA